>CM047805.1:83150390-83502123 GCA_026214975.1 Gentiana macrophylla | reverse complement strand
AGATTACCTCTACAACAACAAAGAAGAGAGAAGGAATATGATATTAAAGCAAGAAAATTAAAAGAATCTATCTAGTCAAGAAAGATCAAATTGAGGGGGAAAGCCCAATTCAAAAGAATACCTGCTAAGTACTTAATTGCAAGATCAAGAAATTTCTTCAAAGTGTTCAAGCAGATTCAAGCAGATTCAAGATCTAACATTTGAAGAAATACAGAGCCGTGCTTAATTTAATCATCCGAGAAGAAAAGCTCAAATCACGGTTGAATCACACAATCATTGATTCAAAGTCTCAACTTTGATTTTATCAAAGGTTTAGGACTGTGAAACACCAAGAAGGTGTGAAGGGCAGTTGAGTGCGATCGGGAAGACTGTGTTTGTGATGAGTGGTGAAGAGGCAATTCTACCCTCAAGGACCGATGGTTAAAACAATTGAAGAGCAAACAATCCTACCCATTATACAAGTGTTTAGATAGTGAAGCTAGGGATTAGCCAAGGACTATCAGTTTAGGACTTTTGTAATCGGGCCATCTCAAAGAAGTTCTAGTGGAATTTTCTCTCTGCATCACAAGGAAGAGAGGGCGATGCGAGATTACACCACCCGGAACCTCTATAATTCTTGTCTATTTACTTTATGCATTCATTTATTTCATTATAGTGATTTTTGTTAAAGGCTAATATTTTATCCGTTGCCAGTTAACAAGACTAAATATAAGTCAGCATTAACTTATATTGAGTTGAGCTAACTGAACTCCGCACAAGTTAAGGGACAGAAACAAAACTGAACTGAAGATCTGTTTGAGTTTTAGAAAGAAACTCAGCCTCGGGCTTTTCCATTTCGAGATTAGTTTTTGGTGACAAGTTTATTCACCCCCTCTAAACTTGTGTTAGCCTTTCCAAGGGACCAACAGTTAGACTGTGAAGCAATCCGGTCAAGGATTTGCCAAGGATAGTTGTTGTTTAGCAGTCGGGTAGACAGTGGAGCTGGAGAAGAGGCAATAACAATTCTTTACGGACCAGTGTTCAAGCAGTTGCAGAGCAGCAATCCTACCTATTGTACAGTTCTTTAGCTAGTGAAGCTAGGGATTGGTCAAGGACTATCGTTTAGGACTTTTTGTAACAGCGTACCTCAGAAAGTTCTAGTCGAATTTTCCTCCTACATCACAGGGGAATAGTGGACTGACAGGATTACACCACCTGGAACCACTATAATTATTGCCTTATTTACTTTACACATTTACTTTCTGTTATTTACTTATTCTGCATTTATTGCTGTTTATACAGCATACTAAAACTGATTTTTATACACACTCATAGTTCACAAAATGAGATTCACCAGAATTCAGTTTAGCATACTCATCTTTTTCTTAGAAACAACAAGATCCAGATAAAGGCTAAAACTTAAATCCACTGCCGGTTGACTCAGTTTTGTTATAAGTCAGTTTGACTTAGACTCAGCTTAGTCAGCTCAATTCTACACAAGTTAAAAACTGAACCTTAATCGTTTTAGATCAAGCTTTTGGTGACAAGTTTATTTTCACCCCCCCCCCCCCCTCTAAACTTGTGTCAGCCTTTCCAAAGGACCAACAATCGGCATCACAATAATCCTCAAACATAGGCCCTACAATCAAAGGATTCAAGTAGAAACCTTCCCTACAAGGGAGCCACATAATAAATGACTCAATCATAACCCCTCACAATACAAGCTATGTGGGTAGTCTCAACAAAGAAACCATAATACACCATAAAAGTCTCTATTCTCCGCAGTTGGATTTCTCCCAATAAGTGTCCAGTTACTTGATTAAATCATCATAAAATATACAGGTATCGTCGTTTGACGGTAGAAGGAGGGCCGTGCAAGTTACTTGTTGTAAGCTGCATTAGATTTGATCATGACTTAAAGCAAAACAAGTAAGACTGCTAAATCTGCTAAGAACACTCAGGAAAAAAAATAAACTATTCTAGGGGATCTTAACGTTGCTAAAAATCATGAGAGTGAGCAAGAGGTTGAAGTAAACGTAGGTGATTCAATCCTCAGACAAGATGTAATATTCCGATTTTTGGAAAAGGGCAGACGTGTCATTTTGCGAAAAAGAAATATTATTATTTCTTTTATTTTGTTGGAGATAAGTATTGTGATAATTATATATATGTAATTTTCAAAATTATGTGTACATAATTAAAGGAAATTCTGAATTTTTTGGTAATTAAGGGTAATTAAGGAAAAACGGGTTAATTGGTAATTGTATTTAAGGAAATAAACTTTGATTATTCCCGTAACCTAAATACTAATCAGAAACAGTTGCTACGCTCCTTCTCTACGCAATTGAGGAGAAGAGAAGAGGCTAGAAGAGTTTTAAAAAATTCTAAAGCGTCACCAAACCATTTTCAGATCGGACTAGGGATTTGGAACGGTTGTGAAGAGGACATCGTTTGGATATAAGTCTTTTGGGAGTTGCTGTAGATTTTCGAGACTGTTGATATTGGTTTTGGTTTGCTGAAAGGTAAGAGACTCTTCCTATGGTTTTTATTATGGTTTATCAGGTTTAGATCATGTTTTAAGACGTTTAGATGATAGAAAGTTGTGTCTTTTTGTTGATCAAGGATCATAGATGTTGTGGTACAATTAGACACGATTTTCGGTGTTTTACTGAGTTGAATTCAATGATTATTGGGTTGAAAACGGATTTGAAATCGTTAAGTGGCTGAAATCGGATTTTTGGGCAGCAGGCAGAATGCGTACGCATTTATTGGAATGCGCACGCATTCCCTGTACAGGTTGTTCGGGTTTTATTACTATTTGTCAAATACGCATGCATTCTGAGCAATGTGTACGCATTCATGGTTACGGTTGTTTTAGAGAGTTGTTGTTCGTGCAATGCGCATGCATTCCTCGAGAATCGACGCATTGTTGATTAATTGTTGAGTTGCTCATCGCTCGTGCAATGTGAACACATTGCAAGCCATGCATACACATTGTTTGAACAACAAGTTTTCAGCATGTTTTGAAGCAGGGAATGCGTACGCATTCTATAAGGCGCACGCATTGCCCCCAGTCTAAATTAAATGAACGTTTAAGCTATGTGTTGCATTTTAAACCTTGTTTTATGATATGATAACATTGTATAAACATGAACAAGCTTGAATTGAGCTTTTGATTCATTTAGTTTTGGCACCGAATGTACTCTTAAAGGGAGCTGTAGTTCGGATTCGTCGGAAGAGCATGATAGGCTTGTGCTTTGATGAATTAGTATTCATCAATGTCTGTGTAATTGCTAGGCCTTGTCTATGTTTAGTGGGTTTGGAAGAGAGTAGTAGGTGTGAGGGAGATAATTTGAAAACAGTTAGGTGGTTAGTTAACCATTTTAATAAATACGTACTTGCCTAGTAAAAGCTAAAACAACATGTCACTCTTGGATAGGCACCAGTATATATCGCGATGTGTGTGCTTTCTAAAGATGGATAACTCCGTAGGATAAAAAAACCCTAAGTACGGAGGGACTTCACTAAAACGTGTGTACTATCGGAGTCTACCAGAATAGGCTTCTGTGGATATTGGTGTGATCCACCAATATGTTGCCAAGAATATCCACAGTTTGGATTTGCGTAGTGTGTACGGTTGTAACATAGATAAGTTAAGTTAGAAATGTTTAGTCAATTCATGTTGATGGACATGAAATGAACCCCAAATTGAGTCGGTCACATAGTTAACCGAATAATTAAATATCTTTTCTTTATAGATCTTAATTGTTATCATAGCTTCTCTCCTTTATTAAGTACGTTGTACTTACCTCAAATGCATGTTTTCTATGTGTTTGGGGGTGAGAAGATGAACAGGTTGATCAAGTTTACGAGGAGGATTACGATGACGACGTGTGACGACGCCTCATTTGAGATTTACGCATTAATCGTTCCTTCACTTAATTATATAGATTATTGATTCTTTTGGAGTTGACTTTTGGTCTTTCGAGACTTGTAGTTCTTTTCTTTTGATGGATTTAAATGACGTTGTTTGGGATTTTCGTATTTTCTCTTGAATGTAATAAGGTTACATTTCTGTCTTTAGATAGTATTTCTATTCTTGGATATTGGGAAAATTTTGTTTTCCGAGTCTTTTGCTTCCGTTTGCTTTCACTCGATACAACGTAGTAGAGGCTTACGTATAAAGTGAATTTATTTTTATTTTATACGTGCCAAGCGTTCCTTTTCGGATATGGACTCGGTGTCGGGAGCGGGCGTTCTGATTGGTATCGAGCGAAGCATCTTTTAGGCTTCCTTTCTTTTAAGATGAGTGTCTCTAGATCTTTTAAGTAACGTTCTGGTTTTCTTTGATCATCAGGATTGTGTCGACTAGAACCGGAGCGGGTGCAGAGACTTCAGGAGTTCATCGAGAGAGTCTGACACCAGTTGTAGGAGGTGGCTTTGTGAGGCAGAATCCTCAACCTCATCCGAGCTTTTCTCAGCCTCCTCATACTGCGACCCTTACACCACAATCTCAGTGGAGCCTATCACCGTGACCTTGTCAGAATCTTCCACCACGACCACCACCAAGATACAACTATATCTATGGAGAACCCGGGGAAGCCACCATCCATGTCACCGTGTTAGGGGACATTCCACCGGCCACGCTCCCAAAGAACTCAGCATCTACCCTCCACCGGTAAGTGTTTATCCTTCACCAGTAAGCCACCCATCACCACTAGTGTTTCATCACCAACAACACCAGACCTTTTACCCTCCTCCAGTGGGTCATACCCCTCGACCTACCATACCACCTTCACCGCACTTTGATCATCAGCAAGGCGTAGGATACCCACCCTATGGTTTCCACCAACAGTATCACCAAGGATAATATCCTTATCAGACTGAGCCTTAAGTGAATCCACCTTACCCTCAACAACAACAATTTTTGCAACAAGTGCCTTTCGGATAACCTCCAGTTTACCCACCAGTTAGACCGGCTTTTGAGCAAGCACCGCCTGTGGATTGGTATACGAGACTGAGAAGCAATCGGGCTCAAGACTTCTTTGGGAATATGGAACACTCTAAAGCTGAGGAGTGGTTAAGGAGCTTTGAGAATGCTTGTAGGAACATCAATGTTCCCGAGACTGAGATGGCACAGTTGGCAGTTGGTTTTCTTCTGGGTGCAACTAAAGCATGGATAGATGCTATAAAGAGCAGTAATGGGAAAGTAACAAATTGGGAAGATTTCAAAGCTATGTTTTTCAATGAGTACCTCCCAGCGACAGTACAAACGGATAAGGCGAGTCAATTCTTGAAACTTAAGCAGGGTATTCATTTGACGGTATCCCAGTATACCAACAAGTTCAACGAGTTAGGAAGGTTCTACTCTGGCACGCTGGGATTTACAGCAAAGAATATGGCTGAACTACAGAATAATTCCTTGGAGGTTGAGACCTTCAGGAAGAAGGCCACAGTTGTCATCGGAAACAAGAAGAACTTTGGGACTAGTCAGGGTAATTACCGAGGAGCGCCGCAACAGAATGCCAAGAAGATGACAGCTCATGCGACAACAAAAGCCCCAAACAGTGCACCACTTTGCCCCAAGTGCAATAGGAATCATTCAAGTGAGTGCCATCAGAATACTAATGCTTGCTACCTATGCGGAGAGCCAGGGCACTTTTCAAGAGCATGTCCAACCAGAGGAAATAAAGGGAATTCGAGCCAAGGAAACGGGAAAAGCGGCCCAAGCCGACCAGTTCAAGTTTTTGCTGTTGATGCTGGATAAGCTGAACCAGAGGATTACGTTATCTCAGGTACCTTATTGTTGTTTAATTTATTGAAGTATATTTATAGCACGTTTATTCATGCTGTAATTGTATTTAAATGAATGAATATGCATCTTAGGTACGATAATGTTAGATAACTTAGTAGTTAGAGCCTTGTTTGATACGAGAGCGTCTAACACCTTTGTGTCGGCCAAGGTAACTAAGAAGTTGAATATACCATCGGAACCTTTAAGAAACACCTAGGAGATAACCACACCGTTAGGAAAGGTAACAAGGGTAACTAGAATGGTACCACAAGTGGAAGTTTGAGTGGGATCTTATCGGTGCAAAAGTAACTTCACCGTTTTGGACTTTTCAGATTTTGATGTGATTCTTGGAATAGATTGGCTATCCGAGAATTTTGTTCACTTGGATTGTAGGGAAAAGAAAGTGACCTTTAAAGTACACAGGAAATCAGATAAGACTTATCAGGGTAATGTTTACAAGCCGTGTAAGAAGCGACAGCCTATAATTTAAGCGGTTAAGGCTATAAGGGCTTGTCAGAAAGGGTGTGAAGGCTACTTGTTGTAAGCAGTAGATGTGGAGCAAGTGAAGCCTAAGTTAGAGGAAACCCCTGCATTAAAGGAGTTCCCTGAAGTGTTTCCGGAAGAGTTACCGGGAAACATGCCGGATAGAGAAATAGAGTTTGAGATCAAGTTGTTGCCGGGAGCGGCACCAGTTGCTAAGGCTCCCTATAGAATGGCACCGGCTGAATTAAAGGAGTTGAAAGTGCAGCTTAAGGATATGCTTGAAAGGAACATAATTCAACCTAGTACTTAGCCTTGGGGAGCCCATGTTTTGTTCGTTAAAAAGAAAGATGGTAGCATGAGGATGTGTATCGACTATAGAGCATTGAACAATCCACCATCAAGAATAAGTACCCCTTACCGAGGATTGATGATCTATTTTATCAGCTGCAAGGCAAGAAAGTGTTCTATAAGATTGATCTGAGGTCAGGTTATCATCAGTTGGAGATCAAGGTAGAAGATATACGGAAGACGGCTTTTAGTACGAGGTATGGACATTATGAGTTCTTGGTTATTCCTTTTGGACTCACTAATGCCCCATCTGCATTTATGGATTTAATGCAACGAGTTTTTATGCCTTACCTGGATAAGTTTGTGATAGTATTCATAGACGACATCCTAGTTTACTCAAGGGATGGGGAAGAACACGAGGAACACTTAAGGATAGTGTTGGATACTTTGAAGCAGAACCAGTTGTATGCTAAGTTCTCAAAGTGTGACTTCTGGTTGAATTATGTCAGTTTCTTGGGTCATGTCATTTCTGGAGATGGCATTCAAGTCGATCCGGCGAAGATTGAGGTAGTTGAGAATTGGCCTAGACCTACTACAGTTTCAGAAGTAAGAAGTTTTCTTGGTTTGGCTGGCTACTACCGAAAGTTTGTGCAAGACTTTTCGAAGATAGCTACTCCACTCACTAAGCTTACACAGAAGAATGTGAAGTTTGAATGGACTAGCGAGTGTGAATCAACTTTTCATACCTTGAAGGATAAGTTGACTATAGCCTTAGTGTTGGCAGTTCCGGAGATCTTTGATAACTAGGACGTCTACATGGATGCTTCGGGATAGGGTTCAGGTTGTGTGTTAATGCAAGGAGGGAAAGTGATTGCCTATGCATCGAGACAGTTAAAGGTGCATGAGAAGAACTACCCGACACATGACCTAGAGTTGGTAGCAGTGGTGTTTGCCTTAAAGACTTGAAGGCACTACTTGTATGGAGTTAAGGCAAGGATCTTAAAGTATTTATTCACTGAGGAGAATCTGAATATGAGTCAAAGAAGATGGTTAGAGTTCGTAAAGGATTACGACTTGGATATTCAGTACCATCCGGGTAAAGTGAATGTTGTGATAGATGCTTTGAGCAAAAAACCAGTGTTTGTAGTTTCAAGCGTTGAAGATGTTGCAGAAAGGTTAGTCGGGCTTAAAATCCGAAGTTTTGATCAGATTAAGAATCGACAGTTTGTGGCACCGTTGTTGGCAAGATAAGAGTTGATGGATGATATTCGGGAAAAGAAAGATGAAGACCCAGTGTTAGTTTATTTGAAGCATGTTGCAAGAGAAAAGCCTATAGTTGGTTATGTGTTAGATAAGAATGGAAACCTTTGGTATCAAGACCGTTTGTGGGTGCCTATTGTTGGTGACCTGAGACAAAGATTTATGGAAGAAGCACATAGGATTGATTTTGCAGTTCATCCAGGAGCTACTAAAATGTACCGAGACTTGAAGAAAAAGTTTTGGTGGCCCTCGATGAATGTGGAAATAGCTAAGTTTGTAGCGGATTGCGATACCTGTCAGAAGGTTAATGCGGAGCATTGAAGACCAGGAGGAATGCTTAAGCCTTTGGATATCCCTGAATGGAAATGGGATAAGGTCACAAAGGATTTCATCACCAGATTACCTAAGACCAGAGGTGGACATGATGCGATTTGGGTAATTGTGGATAGATTAACTAAATCTGCCCATTTCCTACCAACCAAAGTTGATATGTCCTTGAAGAAGATGACCGCTACTTGGATAATATAGTGAAGTTACACGGAGTACCTATCTCAATTGTATCAGATCATGATCTGAGGTTCGTCAGTCGGTTTTGGAAGAGTTTGCAATCGGCCTTTGGAACCAAACTAGATTTGAGTACGGCCTTTCATCCGCAAACATACGGACAGTCAGAAAAGACCATCCAAAAACTTGAAGATATGTTAAGAGCTTGTGTTTTGGAAGTAGGCGGATCATGGGATGATTACCTACCGGTAGCAGAGTTTGCCTACAACAATAGTTATCATGCAAGCATAGGCATGCCACCGTTTGAAGCTTTGTATGGGAGAAGATGTAGAACGCCGCTGTTTTAGGATGAAGTCGGGGAGAGAGAAGTCACCGGGCCATAGTTGGTTGAGCAAGCTAAGGAAAGGGTTCAGTTGGTTAAGAAGAATCTAAAAGCAGCACATGATAGCTAGAAAAGTTGGGAAGACGTCAGAAGAAGACCTTTTGAGTTTGAAGTCGGTGAAAGAGTTTATCTTCGAGCTTCACCGATGAAGGGAGTGAAACGTTTTGGACAAAAGGGAAAGCTAAGTCCAAGGTATGTTGGACCATTTGAAATTCTGGAGAGAGTTGGACTGTTGGCTTACAAGCTTGAGTTACCAGAATCGATGTCAAGAGTCCATTGTGTGTTTCACGTGTCGATGTTAAAGAAGTGCCTGACGAAGAATGATGTTGAAACTACGAATGATCCGGAAGTTCTACAAGACAACCTTGCTTATGATGAAAGACCGATCAGGATCTTGGACCGGAAAGAAAAGATTTTCAAGAGACGGTTGATCCAGTTGGTTCTGGTGCAACGGAGCAATCATTCACCCGAGGAGGCAACTTGGGAAGTTGAAGATGACATGATCAGTGAATTCCAAGAGTTTGTGAATTTACCAGGTATGTTCTAGTTTCGACGACGAAACTCCTCTTAAGGGGGGAGGAACGTAATATTCCGATTTTCGGGAAAGGGCAGACGTGTCATTTTACGAAAACTAAATATTATTATTTCTTTTATTTTGTTGGAGATAAGTATTGTGATAATTATATATATGTAATTTTCGAAATTATGTGTATATAATTAAAGGAAATTCTGAATTTTATGGTAATTAAGGGTAATTATGGAAAAAGGGGTTAATTGGGAATTGTATTTAAGGAAATAAACTCTGATTATTCCCAAACCTAAATACTAATCAGAAACAGTTGCTACGCTCTTTCTCTGCGCAATTGAGGAGAAGAGAAGAAGCTAGAAGAGTTTTCAAAAATTCTAAAGCGTCACTAAACCATTTTCAGATCGGACTAGGGATTTGGAACCGTTGTGAAGAGGACATCGTTTGGATATCAGTCTTTTAGGAGTTGCTGCAGATTTTCGAGACTATTGATATTGGTTTTGGTTTGCTGAAAGGTAAGAGACTCTTCCTATGGTTTTTATTAAGGTTTATATCATGTTTTAAGACGTTTAGATGATAGAAAGTTGTGTCTTTTTATTGATCAAGGATCATAGATGTTATTGTATGATTAGACATGATTTTCTGTGTTTTACTAAGTTGAATTCGATGATTATTAGGTTGAAAATGGATTAGAAATCTTTAAGTGTATGAAATCGGATTTTAGGGCAGCAGGCAGAATGTGTACGCATTCCCTGTACAGGATGTTCTGGTTTTGTTGTTGTTTGTCGAATGCACATGCATTCAGAGCAATGCGTGCGCATTCATGGTTCAGGTAGTTTCAGAGAGTTGCTGTTCGTGCAATGCACATGCATTCCTCTGAATGCGTACGCATTGTTGATTCAGATTGTTCAGAGTTGCTCACTATTCGTGCAATGCGCACGCATTGTTTGAACAACAAGTTTTCAGCAAGTTTTGAAGCAGGGAATGCGTACGCATTCCATAAGGATGCACACGCAATTGCCCCCAGTTTGAATTAAATGAATGTTTAAGCTATGTGTTGAGTTTTAAACCTTGTTTTATGATATGATAACATTGTATAAACATGAACAAGCTTGAATTGAGCTTTTGATTCATTTAGTTTCGACACCGAATGTACTCTTAAAGGGAGTTGAAATTCGGATCCGTCGGAAGAGCATGATAGGCTTGTGCTTTGATGAATTAGTATTTATCAATGTCTGTGTAATTGCTAGGCCTTGTCTATGTCTAGTGCGTCAGGAAGAGAGTAGTAGGTGTGAGGGAGATTATTTGAAAACACTTTGGTGGTTAGTTAACCATTTTAATAAATACATACTTGCCTAGTAAAAGCTTAAACAACATGTCACTCTTGGATAGGCACCAGTATATATCGCGATGTGTATGCTTTCTGAAAGTGGATAACTCCGTAAGTCAAAAAAAACCCTAAGTATGGAAGGACTTCACTGTAACGTGCGTACTATCGGAGTATACCAGAATAGGCTTCCGTGGATATTGGTCTGATCCACCAATATTTTGCCAAGAATATACCCAGTTTGGATATGCATAGTGCCCTTGAGTGCGGTTGTAACATAGATAAGTTAAGTTAGAAAAGTTTAGTCAATTCATGTTGATGGACATGAAATGAACCCCAGATTGAGTCGGTCACATAAAGTTAACCGAATACTTAAATATATTTTCTTTATAGATCTTAATTGTTATCATGGCTTCTCTCTTTTATTAAGTACGTTGTACTTACCTCAAATGCATGTTTTCTATGTGTTTGGGGGTGAGAAGATGAACAGGTTGATCAGCTTTACGAGGAGGATTACAATGACGACGTTTGATGATGGCTCATTGGAGATTTACGCATTTATCGTTCTTTCACTTAATTATATAGATTATTGTTTGTTTTGGAGTTGACTTTTGGTCTTTCGAGACTTGTAATTCTTTTCTTTTGAAGGATTTCGTACGTTGTTTGGGATATTTGTATTTTCTCTTGAATGTAATAAGGTTACATTTCCGTTTTTAGATAGTATTTATATTCTTGGATATTGGGAAAAATTTGTTACCCGAGTCTTTTGCTTCCGTTTGCTTTCACATGATACGACGTAGAAGAGGTTTATGTATAAAGTGAATTTATTTTTATTTTATACGTGCCGAACATACCTTTTCCGGATAAGGACTCGGTGTCCGCGAACGGGGCGTTACAGTTGGTATCAGAGCGAAGTGTCTTTTAGAATTCATTTCTTTTAAGATGAGTTTCTCTAACGTTCTGGTTTTCTTTGATCATCAGGATGGTGATGACTAGAACCGGAACGGATGCAGAGACTTCAGGAGTTCGTCGAGAGAGTCCGACACCGGTTGTAGGAGGCGCCTTTTTGAGGCAGAATCCTTCACCTCATCCGAGCTTTTCCCACCCTTCATATCTGCGACCCTAAACGAGAATCTCGGCCGATTATCATCACGCGACCTCATCAGAATCTTCCACCACGACCACCACCAAGATACAACTATATTTATGGAGAACCCGGGGAAGCCCCCATCCGTGTCACCGTGTTACGGGACATTCCTCCAGTCTACGTTCCCCCAGCAACTAGCATCTACCCTTCACCGGTAAGTGTTTATCCTCCACCAGTAAGCCACCCATCACCACCAGTGTTTCATCACCAACAACACCAGACTTTTTACCCTCCTCTAGTGGGTCGTACCCCTCGACCGACCATACCACATTCACCGCGCTTTGATCATCAGCAAGGCGTAGGATACCCACCCTACGGTTTCCACCAACAGTATCACCAAGGATACTATCCTTATCAGACTGAGCCTCAAGTGAATCCACCTTACCCTCAACAACAACAATTACAGCAACCAGTACCTTTCGGATACCCTCCAGTTTACCCACCAGTTAGACCGGCTTTTGAGCAAGCACCGCATGTGGATTGGTATACGAGACTGAGAAGGAATCGGGTTCAAGACTTCTTTGGGAATATGGAACACTCTAAAGCTGAGGACTGGGCATCAATATTAGTAAAGTAGTATGTAGATTAGTGTTTGTGAATGGTAACAGAAACAGTTGGGAAAAACATGGGTGTGTTATCTGAAGTCAGAGTCTGACATGCCATCGGGATACATTCTAAAGGATTTGATTCGCTCAAATTCTCGAGAATCGATTATTTGCAATCCCATCCATTCACCTGGTTAAGGTATTCTTGCATTCATGCAACATTCAACGATGTAGTCTACCCTACCTCTCAAGAATGGTTATCTAAACCTGCTGATGAATACTAAATGGGATGTTTAATGAATCCTCAAGTCTCTTCGAGAGAATGAGGAATAATATGCTAGTATATTCAGGTGCAAACTAGAATATAAGTGATAACACAGATTCTGGCTTTAGGTCGGATTAAGGATGATCGTTAAGTAGATCTTGTCCTCGGTGTTGACTCAAAGGCATATTGAAAGTGTACCACCGGATCAGATGGAAAGGCGAAGTTTCGATCCCAAAGATTGACCCAAGCCGCCAACCTACCTGATCAGTGCACCGAGTCACATGGTATTCGGATTCTAAGTACGCGCCGGGTCACTGACCTACCCTGCGGCGGCACACTCCGGTCGTGCTTGGAAGGATGAAGTACTAAGATGCGCTTGGAGGGTACAGATTAGAGGGATATGTCTCGATTGTTTTGAGCAAGTGGGAGAATGTTGTAGATATAGATATAAAGGGGTGTGCTCTAAAACAATTAATCCACTAGCATTTCGTGCAAGTGGGAGATTTTTAGGTGTAGTGCCCGAAAAGCAATTATGTAATTGTTTTAGGACAGAATTAATAATTCATCTTATTATATGCATGTATGCTTATAATTAAGACACTACTGAAAAACCTAAGTACCTCGTTTATGTAATCACATAACTCAGTGTATGGCTATACACAAGAGGATTGAGTAAGTGAGATGTACTTAAAATTAATTTAGTCCGTAGCGTTTATTAATCTGAGTACGGGTCTCATGATTAATTTGCTAATAATGCGCCCAGAACACTTTACGGTGTGACGGTCTTATCCGGACTGTCGGTAATCGGGAACCTAATGGGGCATTTATATATGATGATGATCATATAGGGCTGGACCGATTTGATTTAAGTTCTCGATATAAATCCATGGTCGATAAGTCTTATCGAATCACAAGATGATAATATATGGATTAATCTCAATCACAGACAACTTCTTAGACTAGGGTAGAGTTTGATGTGTTAGTAAGGATCACTTCATAGTATGTGGTCAACACACTCTCGTTGGCTCTATTCGGGATGAGTGAGTAGTCCGTGCTATCACGAATATGGAATCCATTCCTTCCTCGTGAAGTAGATGCAGGCCAGTTCCCTTATTTGTTAATCCACAGAAAGCGATCGATCCGGGAGTTCATATTATATTAGTTATGAACTAATTGATCACTAGGGGTTAATGGTAAATAAGGATAAGAGGTTACGAGAAGGATTTACGGAGATATCCCGAATCGAAACAAACAGTCTATGGAAAATTTATCCGTATGTAATGATTATATCAGTGGACACCTTATCAACTCATGGTTGAGTGTAAGTCATCTATATTCGGCAGAGTTCAGTTTCGGGTTTATGGTTGTGTAATCCCGGAATTAATAGATTGAATATTATTGTTCGGTCTGACGGATAATATTATTTAATTTATTGTAGCCACTGAATATGGGTCCATGGTCCCCGACGTGGCTCCTAACATGCATATGTTTTCTTGTCGTTTCACCTCAATTATAATATGAAATAGTTGGATTGGACTATTTGATTGATATGTGGATTAATTGTTTAGTTGGACTAAGTAATTAAATACATGGAAAAGACATTTTTCGTGGACTCGGCCGAAATTAGTGTGTTGACTTCTTGACCTAATTGGTCAAGAAGAAAGTGGTGTGTAATGCTTGGTTGATTATCAAGAAATTTGCTTTCTTGATAATTATATGATACAAGTGATTAAATTATTTATTTGTTAAATAATTTAAGGAAAAGAAAATCTTTTATATATCCTTATTAATTTGGGAATATTCTAGATTTATCTTTTAAGGAAAAGGATTATTTTAATTGATTTTGTATTAATTAAATAATGCCTTGGAGGCTAGGATTTCTCATCTATATAAAGAGAGTACTCCCAAGCCAAATGACACACTGACATACACGCATATTTGCAAGTATTATAGCCTAGATTTTTCAGCTATAGTGCTAGGGTTTCGAGTTTTAGAAAACATCGGGTTTTTCTAAGGTAGCATATCGAGGAGGTCCGGCGGCTTGAAACACCATCCACCTGGTGGTGCTTGGAGATACACGTTGTAAGACTTTGGCTTCTCAACTAGGATCTCAACTAGATTGGATTGACCTTGTTCTTGGTGTTTTGCACCATGAAAAGGTTGGTAATCTAAACTCCCTCATAGTTTAGTTCTATTATTTTATGTGCTTTGATTGTTTAGATCTAGATCTTGTACTTTCCGCTGCGTAATCGGGTGGATCTTGATCCATCCGACGATATTACATCCTACAGAATCTTCTATAGAAACCCGCATACCCGAGAAATCCTCTCAAAGTCTTCAAATTAACCGGTGGAGGTAACTTCTCGATCACTTCAATCTTTGCCTTGTCCACCTCAATACCTTCTTCATAAATTCTATGGCCTAGCACAATACCTTCTGACACCATAAGATGGCACTTCTCCCAATTGAGCACTAGATTCGTGTCTTTGCATCACTGTAAAATGTGATCCAAATGAGAGAGACATTCCTCAAAAGAATCTCCAAGAACACTAAAATCATCCATGAAGATTTCCAAAAATCTCTCCACCATGTCAGAAAAGATAGCCGTCATACACCTCTGAAATGTTGCCGGAGCATTGCATAAGCCAAACGGCATTCGTTTATAGGCAAACATTCCGTATGGATAAGTGAAAGTCGTCTTTTCTCTATCCCCTGCTACAATGAATATCTGTAGATAGCCTGAATAACCGTCAAGAAAGCAATAGAATTTATGCTCCTCTTTAATGCGCCCCTGCACTCGGCCTGGTAGCGCTAAATGAGTCATAAATGTCTAGTCAACTACTTAGACCGCCGTCCTCGCTTGGTCTAAAAGGGGCTAACCGGAGTTGACAAGACATTTATGTCTCACATATATATGGGGGTGAGCATTCTCTTATTTTACCGATGTGGGACTTTACATTCTCCCCCCTTATAAGGGACTGGCGTCCTCGCCAGGACGGCCGAGACTGTTCCCGGATCGTCCCTACCAGAGGTAACTAGAGGTCATCCTTACACCGTCTTCTTGTACGGTGCAACGCATAGTTCCGTCTCATAGTCGGCTCTGAATACCATTCTGTAACGCCCCCAGACCCTGGGCCTGGTAGCGCTAAATGAGTCATAAATGTCCAGTCAACTGCTTAGACCTCCGTCCTCGCTTGGTATAAAAGGCTAACCCGAATCGACAAGACATTTATGTCTCACTTATATATGGGGTGAGCATTCCCTTATTTTACCAATGTGGGACTTTACACTGCATAACCGGCTCCAACATCCTGGACAATATACGTATGGATAATGATCTTTCTTGGTATGGTCATTGAGTTTTGAAAATCAATACGCATTCGATAACTCATTACTTCCTTGTTGGAATCCATTCATTCTTATCATTTTCTTTCACGGTAAATCCGCCTTCTTTGGCACAACTTGAGTGGGACTCACCCATTCACTATCTATATCGGAAAAATAATACCCATGTCCAACAGATTGATGACATCTTTCTTGACAACCTCTTGCATATTGGGATTCAAACGACGCTGTGGTTGAGCACAGGGCTTGGCATCTTCATTAAGAATAATCTTGTGAATGCAAATCTCAGGACTAATTCCCCGAATATCTGCTACAGTCCATCCAAATGCTCTCTTGTGCTTCCTCAATATCCTCAATAGCAGATTTTCCTGAACATTTGTTAGTGACGAAGAAACAATAACATGAAGGAGATTATGACTTTCAAGAAAAGCGTATTTCAAGTTAAGTGGTAAAGTTTTCACCTCAAGATTCCTTGGTGGCTCCTCTATGGAAGGTTTCAATAAAGGACCATCATGTTCCAATTCCAAATATCGGTGCCATGGCTTCTTGTTGAATGTACGACCGACATCCTAATAAGAAATCACTGCTTTCATTTCCTCATAATCACTTTCACTGTCGAAGACAGATAAGGCTCCTCAAGCTTGTCTTCATATACTTGTAAGTTAGCATTCTCCATACAAGCAAAAGATAATGCATCAACTAATGAACAAGATTCTCGTGCATCGGACGGATGCTTCATATCTTTGAAAATGTTAAATGTGACCTCATCTTCATTAACTCTCAAAATCAACTCTTCACATTGATCATCGATTAGTGTCCTTCCTGTGGCTAGGAATGGACGACCGAGAATAAAGGGTGTTGAATACCGTTCCTCCATCCATAACCACAAAATCAACAGGGAAGTAAAACTTATCGACCTTCAGTAATACATATTCTATGACTCCCTTAGGAAATTTTATAGACCTATCTGCTAATTGTAGAGTCATCTCAGTGTTCTTTAACTTTCCTATGACAAGTTTGATAAAGTCCTCGTAAGACATGAAGTTAATGCTATCACCAAGGTCACAAAGTACCCTCTTAAACAAAATGCTCCTGATTTCTCACGGAATTGTAAAACTACCAGGGTCTTTAAGCTTAGGTGGAAGCTTATGCTGCAACACGGAAGAACATTCCTCATTAAGACAAATGTTCTCATATTCCTCTAACCGCTTCTTGTTAGTAAGAATGTATTTTAAAAACTTACCATACACAGGCATGCTATTGAGTGCTTCTATGAGGAGAATATTAACATTCAAGTGTCGAAATGTGTCAAGGAAGCAAGCGTACTTCTTATCTAGCTTTTTCTTCTTGATTTCTTCTCTAGGAGGATAAGGTAATGACTCAATATCAATAATTTTAGGAGTGGAGTTCATACCTTCCTTACCTTTGCCGCTTGATGAATCATCGGAAGCTTTTCTTAATGGTTGAGCAGCTGGTGGTCGCCATCCATTATCGGTGTTCACCACCTTCTCCTTGACTTTCTTAGAAACTTGATGCTGAGTCTTGGCGCGTGTCAATCCCTCTTTGTCTTTCATAAATCCCTCACTTGGATCACCCTTGACGCACGTCGAGGTCTCCTTGGCATCCGTCATGGCACTATTGGCGCAGGTCAATTTTTGCCCAAAACTCTCTGAATGTCTATTGTGACCATTGACCTGAGTCAGATCTGTCTTGGCGGGGGTCAAAGAGACATGTTCCCTAAAGAGAGCCCTCAAATCGCTTGCTCTCGGATTCTTCAAAATCCTCGGGACTTTCACCCAATCTTCGCTTTCTTTTTCCACATTCACATATCCGTTACCCTACAAAAATTAATCCACTCCTCCTCTTCCTCACTCAAATCCTTCTCTTCTTCGGTATCATGCAAATCATTTTCAACTTTGTTCCTCACTTGGTTATCATAAAACTCTCGATTTCCACAAACTCTTCCGCTTCGGGTTATGATGGCATTCACTCCCCTTGTATTGGTCCCTTGAAAAGGCTTTGGTTAAGTTTAGAGGGGGGGTGAATAAACTTAACACTTAAAACTTTGGAGTTAACAAGTGCAACTTCAATCTGATCACGATACTTCAGAGTCTGTTGAGACTTTGATAACTGGCGATAAGTGATGAGTCCACTTGATAGTTGAGTTTCTTTGAATTTGTGCGTGAATTAAATCAAAATTAAGCCTTAATACTTGTTGTTAAATATTATACTAAGTATTAGATACTCAGTAGTTCAATTGTGTGATTTCAGTTGCTAGATTCAGTAAGTTGATATGTAGGATAAACTAAGTGCAGAAATTAAATGCTGGAAGTAAGTAGGCGAGATTTTATAGTGGTTCCAGGTGGCGTAATCTGTCAGTCCACTCTTCTCATGTGATGTTGGAGGAAATTCACTAGAGATCTTTGATGTAGTTTGTTACAAAGATTCCTAAGTTGTTTGTCCTTCACCAATAACTATGGCTTCACAAATCTAAAATCGGGAGCAGTAGGATTGCTTCTCTGAGTCTTCCACTGGTCCTTGAAGGGTAGGATTGCCTCTTCACTGGCTCCACCACAAACAACGAGTCTTTCACACTCCAATGGATGCTTCACTTGTCTTGGCCGAGGTTCTTTATAAAATAAAGATTGAATCAAGTAAATGATTCGATTGCGGCGAGCTTGATTAGGATGATGTAATCAGCAGCTTGCAGTCTTCAAGTGTGTAATCTTGATGTAGCTTGAATACAGAATGCACTTGAAGAAATTCTCTTGATCGCCACTTTATGCTCGATAAGTTCAAGCGAGGTGTTTTTCATTTCGAGTTATCACTTAAAGTTTATCCAAAATTCATCATCTTTTTCTGAGTTGAAAGTCCTCTATTTATAGGTAGGAATGCATGTGACTTGTATTTGAAATTCAAATGTGACCGTTCCTTGTTTTTGTCCCATCTGATTTGCAGTCTGTCACTATTCATAGGACTGACACTGTCAGAATTCCTTTTTGACAGTGCAGTCTGTCCACCCCTTTGACTTGTATCCAATGGATAAAAATATAAATCATCCCAACGTCTTTTTAATCTCAGCCTTTGATTTCCTTGATAAGTCGAGGAGGTAGTTGGTCTGTCTTATCCATGTAATATTCCAATAATCTTGAATTAATCGAGGTATTATATCGGCGAGTTCATCGATCTGTGAAGTACCTATCGATCAATTTGAATGACAATTTGCTGTGTATAAAATGTAATGCAGCTGATTTCTTCTATCTAACCTTTATTTGTGAAGTTAGATTACACCATTTTAATTATAACCAAGTTCCAAACATCATCCAACTTATGGAACTTAGACCTTACACATTAAGGTGTATATGTAATCGATTTAGGTCATCACAGACTTGCCTAAATTTCGATTCCATATCCTTGACTTTAAATACTAAGTTTGATCCCTTAGCCTTCATTTATCGAGTTTGAACCTCGGCCTTCGTCTTCAAATCTTCAAGAGTTCAAGACTAGTCATCGACCTATCTACCCTCTTGACTAGACCCGATCATTGATATCAACCACTTGACTGACCTTTACTGATGCTTGTTTGATCAAACCTATTTGTGAATTAAACTCTAATAAACCTATACATTTTGTCTAGACATCTTTTTGCCTTTGCACTATAAATAACTAGTATGGCACTCATCATCAAAACTAAGAAATAAGTCCAACAATTCCCCTTTTTTGGTGATGATGCCACTACCTCACCTAATCAAACAAAGCAAAAGATTAAGACAAAAATAGAACAAGTACTCATCTTTCATTAAAATCATTTGTTCAAAGCTATTACAAACTAGACACGAGAAAGATAAAGTAATGTAAGTATGCTGATCTATTGTCTTTTTTCTCTTTCTTGTCTAGCCTTCTCAGCTTGCTCTTGATAGGCTCTGATCTGTTCTATCATATCCCTTATCCATTCATTTTCAATCAGTGTAAAATCAATGTAGGGATTAACTTGTTTCCACTAGTTCCAAGCTTCAGGCAGGATAAGGTTTATCTGATTCACTCTGAAACCAAACTTCATATACAGTTCTTTAAACTCTTCAAGTGAATCCTTTGCTTTTGTGATAGGCAAGTTCCTATCACCTCTGCCACTTCTTCCACCTCTTCCACCTCTGTTGCTTGCCCTTAAGGCTCTAACCCTTGCTTCCCAAAATTTCAATCCCAAGAAAGAGTCCAGTCCTTCATGAAACCCTTTGTTTTGATAAGGTTTCCTCATGTTGTAATATTCTTTCTTGTATTGTCTAAGAAGATCATCGATAAGTTGAACTCTGCCAGTGCAAAGTTGCCTAAAGGCATTAGTGTCATCTTGCCATCTCTTACAGTGCAAAAAGTCTTGCGAGCCTCCTTTCTTTGCGGTGATTGGCCCTCTTCCCCTTAGTGACATCATCAACAAAACGGGATATGAGGCCATGAATACCCTCCTGTGAGATGACCACTCTATTCAAATGACCTTCTATAGCTCCAGTTCTTGTATCAAGTGAAGTAATCCTTGATTGCAAGGTCTCCTCCAGTAGGTTGATTCTTTCAGTAAGTTTGGGATCAGGCATAGCAGGATGTTGTGCAGCAGCAGCAGGCTCAGTAGGTTTAGGTGTTGCAGCAAGGTTGTCAAGTTTCTGATGGATAGAAACAAATTGATCTTTCAGAAATTGATCTTTTGCAGTATTTCCAACCTTGATGCCCCTCACATCTAGTATCAGGTTATTCACAGCATTTTGAGTAGATGTGAAGTTTGAAGCAACTGTGGCAGTTGATTGTCTGTTTTCATTTACCATCTTCATCAGTTCTTCAAATCTCTCTTCCTGTCTATCCAGTTGTGTCCTTAACTGTTGCATATCATGCCTTACAGTTCTTAACTCATTTAGTACTTCAACTGGTACTTCACTGGTCATCCTTCCACCAGTGGCTTCATCAGCAGGCTCCTCCACATTGTACTGTGGCCTCTGATTGCTTATTACCATTGCCCTACTCCTATCCAGTCCAGCAGGGTTAGGTCCTTCATATTCCTCCAGGATAGGATCAATGGCAGGTTCCTCAAAAACAGGTACAAATGCCTGAGGGGGATTAACATCAATATTTTCTTCTTCAGGCATCTGAAACTCCTCATCACTGAAGTCAAAGTCAAGTGTTTGCTCATCCTCATGCTAGCTGATCTGCGACCATCTTTTCCTTCGGTGGTCTTGCCTCTCAGAGGCTCCACTACAAGCAGACCTTATCAACAACAGGGGTTTCCTCCAAACCCAAATCGAGTTCCAACCTTTGTCCAGTGTTTGTTTGAGACTCAAGCGACTGTACCTCTGTTCCAACCTTTGTGCGAGTCTTTGTTTGTAGCCCAAAGAAACTGCACCTCCTCTTCAATTCTATGTGGATTGAATATAGCCTCATTATCCACTTGGAATCCTTCTGCATGACCAATCTTGTGTAGGATGATGGCAGTTTTAGTAAGAATGTCTTCAAAGTCAAATCCATCTTGATATTCAATGGACTCTTCTGAGCTGGCACTAGCTTTATTGAAATCAGTAACCTTTTCTCCATCTGAATCCTCACTCAGTTCAGGTTCAGTTTGTGTAGTAGGCTCTACAACATGGAATGTACTTGGTTCATCAGCTAGCCTACCAGCACTCAGATTGATTCCTTCATTGATCAATGCTTCCAGATCATCCATGGTGAGATCCTGTAGATCCTCATCCATCTCTCCAGTCTGCTGGCCCTCAGCAGACTTACCAGTATTAGTGGACTGTTGTGCAGGTGGTTCAATGATTAATGCAGTCCCACTGGTTGCTCCTGGTCCAGAGGGGAAATCTCCTCTAGAATCTGATGATGAGGAAGAATCATCATCGCCATCTCTTGGATCTCTAAACTTGATACCTTCCTCTTTCTGTTGTTCATCAAACAAATCCATCAGCCTTGATTGCAGCAGGGTGGTATCAACTAGATCCAGCAGGTTCTCTACTCCCAATTTTTCAAAAGCCCATTCTTCAAAATCTGTCATAGGTTCAGCAGCTGGCTTTTGTCTCTTGTAGAAACCAAACTTCCATTGGAAATAGTCAGCAATTTTCTGAAGTTTGGGATCTACATACTCTTCTGTTTTCTTCCTCTCTTTCACATGCCTTTCAAAGGGCATGAAAGATCTCCTGAGAGCAGAGACTCAAGTGCCTTGTTGACCTCCAAAGGTTCCAACAAGTAAATTCATGGTTTCTTCAATGAGATGTTTGAAAGTCGAAGAGGTTCTTTGAGATTGTACATTTGTGCCTACTACTTCCATCTGCACCACACTTGGTTCCCACGACTTACATGCTCATCAGCAGGTTAGTTAGCAGACGCTCTTCCCCCGAGTTCTTGCCATTGGCGGGGTCTTCAACCAAGTCTTCAATTACCTCTTCAATTACCACAACGAGTTCGAGTTGAGTGGTTTCTTTGTGGTTCTTTAGTAGATACTCAACAGGCTCGAGTGGTCGATGAGATCTGCAGTATATCTTCAATGATTGCTCAACTACAACTTTGTCCATCATCGGAGACTTGACTACCTCTTGGTGAGAAATCGGTAATTTCCACGAGGCTGATTATGGTCAAGGGCTCGGCCTCAACAAAGCTCTTCTTCTTCCTCTTACTGATGCTTCCTCTTGGATTCTTTGAGCCTCCAAGTTTTTGAGTTCTTTCCCTTTTCCATGTTTCTGTTTATGGACAATCTCTTTTCTCCTCTTGGAAATGGGTTCATCATTCTTTTCAGTCACAGCAGACTTCCTCTTTCTACTGGCTTCCTTCTGTTGTTCTCTCAATATTTCAACAATGATTCTTCTTGCAAAGAATAAAGCGAGGTGATAACCTTCACTTGACCCTCGGGAGACTCAGTGATGCATGTTGTTTCCTTTCTTGTTTTCTTTGAAGGCTTTGAAACTTCAGTTATTTTCTTTGTACCTCCACCCTTTCTTTTCTCAGCAGCTTTCTTGGGTGCAGCAGGTTTAATAGTTATCCTTTTAGATTGCTTGACCTGCTCACCACCAGCATCACCATCATCTCCAGCATTATCATCATCAGCAGCCTCTCCAGCAACCTCTTCATCATCATCTAGACCAGGGATAGCATCATCAATTTCCTTCTTGTATCTAGACTGATTGATCTTTTCAGATGCTACATCAGGGATTCCCAGATGATTCAGTAGGGTCTGAACCATCAATCCTAAGGCCAGGGCCTTGGACTTCCTCTTTCCCTCTTTGTCTTCCTTGAAGACTTTCTTCATATAATGGATGAAGTATCTAGCCCAATCAAACTTTATGCTCCTGCAGATGATAATCATCAACTCTATCTTGGGTCCTGATAAAGTGTCCATACTTCCAACTAGTCCCAGTATATTTTTAGCAATCAGTTTGCTCAGCAGACTATATTCACTTCCAATATGTTTGCAGTTGATGCCTGGAACGGATTTGGTAGCTGCATTT
Source organism: Gentiana macrophylla (assembly GCA_026214975.1). NCBI lineage: Eukaryota > Viridiplantae > Streptophyta > Magnoliopsida > Gentianales > Gentianaceae > Gentiana > Gentiana macrophylla. Next base: position 83,478,803 of record CM047805.1, on the reverse strand, counting down.
GTTTTAATCTGATCAACAAACGCCATTTTGTCCAATCCCATTACTTTAGGATTGACTGAGCCATCCACCACTTCAACAAATCCAAAAACTTCTCTCAAAGAACTGGGAAACTTCAATTTCTTGCCCATTCACATGATTTTGAATGCTTGATTCCTTCCTCAGATCTCGAATATTTCTAAGCCCGACAACATTTGTATAAGAAATTGTTTCCAGTCTTATATTTAACACATTCTCCAGACCGGCATATCTCCTTATTCTTCGACCAATGTTAATGGCAAGTTCAGTTCTGTTTGCATCTTCAACAAAACCTCTAACACTTTGGCTTGATTCTATTTGGACATCAACCTTTTCCGCCATTTGTAAGAGAAGAATTAGATGAAGAAGATTGAATCTCAAATCTGTGTTCACACAGTGTAGAAATCGCAGTGATAAAGCAGATTTGCAAGTAGAGATTCTGCTGTAAGATAGCCTGAATATATAGACAGTGGGTGGTTGAAAAGCATCGCATGCGTTCATCCATGTCAACCATGATTAATACGAATAAATCTTTGGTTTGACACGTGTTCCATAACGTCTGATAACCGTTAGATCGTGTTAATTGCGGTTATAAAGATAAAATAAATATCCCGCCAATATGCTTTTTGACTTTAATAGCTTTGACTGTGTAACGTTCCATCCAGCAGGGTGAACCTCAGCAGGGTGGGCTCAGCAGTCTGCTGATAGATAGGCTTCAGCAGCCTGCTGACATAAGTACTCTGCTGATCCTTGTTTTCTTCTTGTTTTGTTCAATTGATAATACAAGATGAAGTTTAATACCAATGACTGATCTGTCAAGTGAGCTCACCCAACATAGCAAAGACTAATCCCCTTGGTGAATTCCAGTACATTGCTGAATGTCAGTCAACTTTTATAATTCCAAGTTCAGTCCTTAATTTGGCAAATCTTTCACTATCAAGTGGTTTAGTGAAAATATCAGCAAGTTGATCTTCAGTAGGGATGTATAGAACCACCACATATTTCTTTTCAACATGATCTCTTATAAAATGATGTCTCACATCAATGTGCTTGGTTCTTGAGTGCAAAACAGGATTTTATATGATTGCAATTGCACTTGTGTTATCACACATAATTGGAATTTCCTTTTCTTCAATTCCATAATCCCTTAATTGTTGTCTTAGCCATAGTACTTGTCCAAAGAACAATGTATTCAAACTTCAAAGATGGAAGTTGAAATAGAATTGCATTTCTTGCTAAACCAGGAAACCAGTCTATTTCCCATTAACTGACAGGTTCCTAAGGTGCTTTTTCTATCAATCTTGCATCCAGCATAATCAGAATCTGAGTAAGATATGACTTTGAAGCTTCCTTCCTTGGAATACCATATCCCTACTCCCAAAGTATCTTTTAGATACTTGAGAACTCTCTTGACTGCACCTAAATGACTTTCTTTAGGTTTAGATTGAAATCTTGCACAAACACCTACAAACAAAGGATATATCCAGTCTCTTTGGCGATTAGTACTGCAGATCGCCTATCATCTTCTTCGTATAAGGTCGATCAACATCCTTGCCTTCTATATCTTCATCCAATCGATGTTTGTACTCATAGGAGTTGAATTCTTAGTCTTTGTTTTCCATACCAAACTTCTTCAGCAACTCCTTGGTGTACTTGGTTTGATGAATAAAGATTCCATCTTTCATCTGTTTAACTTGCAATCCCAAAAAGTAGTTCATTTCTCCCATCATACTCATTTGGAATTTGCTCTTCATTAGATTTGCAAACTTTTCACAAAGTAAATCATTTCGTAACCAAAAATTATGTCATCCACATAAATCTGATGCTGTACAGTAGTCTTTGTCCCTTCACTGATTCTGAAAAGTGTCTTGTCAATGGTGTCTTTTGTGAATCCATTGTCCACCAAGAATTGAGATAGAGTCTCATACCAAGCTCTTGGTGCTTGTTTTAATCCATAAAGTGCTTTGTTGAGTCTATACACTTTATCTTCTTGATCTTTGACTTCAAATCCAGGAGGTTGCTGTACATACACTTCCTCCTCTAGAATGCCATTCAAAAATGCACTTTTGACATCCATTTGATATACCTTGAAGTTCTTATATGCAGCATGTGCCAAGAATAATTTGATGGCTTCCAATCTTGCAACAGGTGCATAAGTTTCATCAAAATCTATTCCTTCTGCTTGAGAATAGCCTTTTGCAACTAGTCTGGCCTTATTCCTCACAATGGTACCAGATTCATCAAGTTTATTTCTATATACCCACTTAGTACCAATGATATTTGCATGACTTGGCCTCTCAACTAGTGTCCAAACTTGATTTCTTTCAAATTCATTCAATTCTTCTTGCATAGCTATTATCCAATCTGGATCTGAAATAGCTTCATCAACAACTTTTGGTTCCATTTGAGATAGAAAACAAGTAAACATAGCTTCCAGTTGTCTTCTAGTCCTCACACCTTGCTGTACATTGCCAATAACTTGTTCAGTAGGGTGATTCCTTAACCATTGTGGATTTTGGTTATTTTGATTTTCAGGAACATCATCTTCAGTAGGGTCCGCTGTAGCTTCTTCTACGGGGGGTCGAGATCCTTGAGCTGCTTGGTTGTTGCATCAGTAACATTACCAGCAGGGTGTTCAGCACGGGCAGTATCAGAAACTTTCAAGTCATTGAATCTTTCCAAAACTTCAATACAATCTGGATCAGTGACTTGTTGATTCTCAGCAGGTCCACAATCTTCATCTTCCATACCAGTAAACTTAGGTTCATCAAACACAACATGGATTGTTTCCTCATGTTTCGGTGACCTCTTGTTCAGTACCCTGAATGCTCTGCTGACTGAAGAATATCCCAAGAATATGCCTTCATCTAATTTTGGTTGAAATGTTTTCAAATGTACTTTATGATTTAGAATAAAGCATTTGCTTCCAAACGGATGGAAATAAGATATGTTAGGTTTCCTTCCATTCCAAACCTCATAAGGTGTCTTCAGCAGCTTCTTGTTTACTGATGTTCTATTTTGTGTATAGCATGTTTGTATTCTTGCTTCAAACCCAATATCTTTCGGTAGCAATGCTTCACAAATCATTGTTCTTCCTGCTTCCTTTAAAGTTCTGTTTCTTCTTCAAAGAACCCCCATTTCTTTGAGGTGTACCAAAGCAATGACAAGTTGATGTAGTACACCATTCATTCACAATATTCTCTTATAACTTTGTTGAGAAATTCGGATTACTGATCGATCTTATCTTATCTTTATTATGTTAAACTTTTCTCATTCGTAATCTCTTCAAAAGATTAGGCATGCTTTGAAGTGTTTCACTTTTCTTGTTCATAAATATCACCCAAGTATACCTTGAATAATCATCCACAACCACTAAAGTGTACTTCTTTCTGTTACACTTGTTGGAGTTATTGGTCCAAAAGATCCATGTGCATCGGCTCCAACACTCTATTAGTTGATTGTTTGGTCTTTGATTTGAAACTTGACTTTACATTTACCCTGCCGACATGCATCACATATAGCATCCTTTTTGAATGTGATCTCGAGGTAAACCAATCACTAGCTTCTTCTTCACCAACTGATTGATGTCATCAAAGTTTAAGTGATTTAACTTCTTGTGCCATAACCAATTGAGTTCGATTTGGTATGCACAATCAGTGAGTTTCGAATCGCTATGAGAGACCAATCCACAACATACATGTTCGTTGTCTTCTACCAAACAATTACAACTTGATCACCTCTTTCACTAATGACAATACATTTGTCTTTGTCAAAAGTGACCTTGTATCCCATGTCACGAAATTGTCCGATTGCTCGACAAGTTGTAGTCCGATCCTTCCACATATGCGAGATTCTTGATTGTAAGTCCATTCCGATAAGTGTGCCATATCCTCTTGTATATCCAGTGTATTTTTGTTGCCAAAATTCACCCTTGGACCATCTTTTGCCACAAAGTTTGACAGACAGTGCTTATTCTTTGTCATGTGTCCTGGAACATCCCTTTCATCAAAGTACCGGACACCTACAAAACAAAGTTAATGCATTTTAGGTACCCAAACCTGTTTGGGTCCATAGTGGTCAGTAGCAAGCATGACCCTTGGTATGTTTCCATAAGGTCTTCTCCTGAATGTGTCATACTTTGGTTCATACTTTGGTTCATACATGTATTCCACACATCCATAAGTTCTAACAGTAGGTTGTGTAGGAATCACATATGTTTTCTGGCCTTTTGGTTTATAATGCTGTTTAAAGTGATTCTTGGTCTTAGAAGCATTAGTATAACCTTTTGTTTGCTGTCTGTTAGGAACAACCCTGTAATATGGAGTCTGCTGAGGCCTTGTGTAAGTCCTCTGCTGATCCCATTGCCTAGGTTTCACCCTAGCAGCTTGGTTATACTTACTGTTTCTAGCATTAGATGCAGGAATATTCCAATCATCATCGGTGGGAAAGCAGTCTACTTTCCCCGAGATAAGTATCCTTGAATGATTAACATTTTTGGGTTTAGGATTCTTATCCTTGGAATATTTGAGTTTCTTACCTTACGTGGTTCGTGAGACTTGGTAGCAGTGTCCGCTATCAAAGCAAGCTTGGAAGGCACAAATGATCTATTTTTATATTTATTCTTTTATTAGAGTCGTTGTTGTTGACTTGATTTTGCTTCCTTGAAGCATTCTCATTGGGTTTTTCTTGCTTGTCAACCTTATCGGGAGTTGGATCTAGTGCGGTACAAACTTAGGACCAATTCGGTACTAGGTTGATGACCTTCATGGATCCACTCTTGTTAGATTGTTGGGTTCCAAATCCAAGCCCTGTTCTATCTCCAAAAGGCTTTCTGATTTGTATGCGTGTATTGGAACAAGATGGTTCAAACAGATTGAGAGGTCTTTGGATGTTGATAGACTTATCCGATTCTCGTCCAACATCTTTTCCTTACCTTTGAGAACCCTTAATTCAGCTTTCAATCTTCCAACTTCCAATTCAAGAGCTTCTTTTTTGGCCTTCACAATCTCATAAGCAGATTGTATTATCCTCGATTGATTAAGGATGGCATCCAAAGTCTCATTGTTGTCAGAATTTCTAGGATTTGAACCATAGGTTGATTCACAATCACTTCCAGCAGGAGTGTTGATGGATCTGATGTTGTATACCTCCTCAGTTTCATCCATATTGGCCATCAAAGCATAATCCTCCATATCAGCAACTAGTGCAGTGTCATCTGATTCATTTCCCTTTTCAGATTCCACTTCATATCCTGATTCATCTTCAGCAACCATAGCCTTCTTGCCATGTCTTCTTTGTTGACTTTTGGTCTTCAAAGAAGTCCGACGATCAGTCTAAAATGTCCAGGCTTCTTGCAGATTGAAGCAAAGATAATGCAGTTCCTTGCCTTGTTTTAACTCAGGACAGTCAGGTTTGAAGTGTCCTGGTTTCTTGCAATGAAAGCACAGATAGTCATTATCTTTCCTTGGTTCTTCTTTCCTTCTTTCAATAGGCCTCTTTGTAAAATTTCTTGCAGGGGCCTTTCCAGTCTTCATCATTTCGATTTTCTTGCTCAAGAGGGCAACTGTTCTTGCATCTCATCCAAAGATATCATCCCTGTCCTCCCGATGTTTCTTCATGATGTGAAGCAGCCAATGCAGTGGTCTTTGGCTCTTCCTTTTCAGTCTCAGGTACAAGCTTTTTGCTTAATTCATAGGCCTTTAGATCTGAAAACAATTTGAAGGTATCTTCTTCATGCAACTTTCTCATTTCTTCAATTGCAGTCACCTTCATTTTCCAAACATCTCTTGCAGGTAGAGCTTCCAATATTTTGGTGTTTATTTCCTCTTTTGAATAACTTACACTCAGCAGGGTAAGTTCATCTAGGATTGCATTGAATCTTGACTCCATTTGCTCAATGGTTTCATTTGGCAGCATCTTGAACTTTTGAAACCTCTTTCTGGCCACACTGATTTTGTTCTTCTTTATTGCATCAGTGCCTTCACAGATCAGATGTATTTTGTCCTAAAGTTCCTTGGCAGTTTTGCAATCTTTAACCTTCATGTACATATTGCTGTCCAAAGTTCTATAAATGATATCAATAGCAATGTTGTTGAGGTTTGCTCTTTTTCTGTCTTTTGCATTCCATTCTCTTTTTGGTTTAGGAATGTACTCAGTTGTATCACCCATTGTTACTGCCTTAGTAATCTCCAGTGGTCCATCAGTTAGTACATACATCATCTCATCATGAGTTGCAGCAAGGTAAGCCTGCATTTGACGTTTATACTCATCAAATCTATCTAGAGAACACATCAACATAGTTCTAGCATACTGTGTGTTATCCATGATGCAAGTCTTTGAAAATCAGTAACTTGAAGGAAAGTTTTAAAGAATTTTCACAAGCACAACAAGTAGGATTCCTTCGAATGGAAGCCTTTGCTCCGATACCAATTGTTGGTCCTTGAAAGGCTTTGGTTAAGTTTAGAGGGGTGAATAAACTTAACACTTAAAACTTTGGAGTTAACAAATTTCGCAACTTCAAATGATCACGATACATCGAGAGTCTTTGAGACTTGATAGCCTGGCCGATAAAGCGATGAGTCTCATCGATAGTTGAGTTTCTTTGAATTTGTGCAATGAATTAAATCAAAATTAAGCCTTAACACTTGTTGTTAAATATGATACTAAGTATTAGATACTCAGTAGTGCAAGTGTGTGATTTCAGTTGCTAGATTTAGTAAGTTGATATGTAGGATAAACTAAGTGCGAGAAATTAAATCTTTGAAAGTAAGTAGGCGAGATTTTTAGTGGTTCAGGGTGGCGTAATCTCGTCAGATCCACTCTTCTCCGTGATGTTGGAGGAAATTCACTAGAGATCTTTGATGTATTTGTTACAAAGATTCCTAAGTTGTTTGTCCTTTACCAATAACTATGGCTTCACAAGCTAAAATCGGGAACATGTAGGATTGTCGCTCTGAGTCTTCCACTGGTCCTTGAAGGGTAGGATTGCCTCTTCACCACTCCACCACAAACAACGATCTTTCACACCCAACAGATGCTTCATTGTCTTGGCCAGGTTCTTTATAAAATAAAGATTGAATCAAGTAAATGATTCGATTGCAAAGACTTGATTAGGATGATGTAATCAGCAGCTTGCAGTCTTCAAGTGTGTAATCTTGATGTAGCTTGAATACATAATTCACTTGAAGAAATTCTCTAGATCGCAGACTTTATGCTCGATGAAGTTCACAGGTGTTTTTATTTCGAGTTATCACTTAAAGTTTATCCAAAATTCATCATCTTTTTCTGAGTTGAAAGTCCTCTATTTATAGGTAGGAATGCATGTGACTTGTATTTGAAATTCAAATGTGACCGTTCCTTGTTTTTGTCCCATCTGATTTGCAGTCTGTCACTATTCATAGGACTGACACTGTCAGAATTCCTTTTTGACAGTGCAGTCTGTCCACCCCTTTGACTTGTATCCAATGGATAAAAATATAAATCATCCCAACGTCTTTTTAATCTCAGCCTTTGATTTCCTTGATAAGTCAGAGGTAGTTGGCTGTCCTTATCCATGTAATCTTCCAATAATCTTGAATTAATCGAGGTATTATATCGGCGGAGTTCATCGATCTGCTTTGAAGTACTATCGATCTATTTGAGCGACAATTTGCTGTGTATAAAATGTAATGCAGCTGATTTCTTCTATCTAACTTTTATTTGTGAAGTTAGATTACACCATTTTAATTATAACCAAGTTCCAAACATCATCCAACTTATGGAACTTAGACTTCACACAAGGTATATGTAATCGGTTTAGGTCATCACGGACTTGCCTAAATTTCGATTCCATATCCTTGACTTTAAATACTAAGTTTGATCCCTTAGCCTTCATTTCTCGAGTTTGAACCCTCACTTTCGGTCTTGGCAGAGTTCAAGACTAGTCTATCGACCTATCTACCCCGACTGGACCCACTAGCCGATATCAACCAAAGAGACCACTTTACAAAGGCTTGTTTGATCAAACCTATTTGTGAATCAAACTCTAATAAACCTATACATTTGGTCTAGACATCTTTTTGCCTTTGCACTATAACAGCTAGTATGGCACTCATCATCAAAACTAAGAAATAAGTCCAACGCCTTGGATTTCTCTCAGTATTACTTGGTAAACCACCCGGTGGTCTACTAGCATTCCTTTCACCTTCCCTACTCAAGTGTTCTTCCATATTCCGCACGGATGATTCTATGTTTTTCATTCTTACATCATGATTTGCTCATGGATGTTCTCAACACTCCTATGTCCTTGGTAGATCAGACTAAGGGAAGTCATCACACTTTCCATATTCTAGGCTTGAGTGGAAACTACTCCCAAATGTTTATCCAAAGTGTTGTCATATCTATCTTCTCGTGCTTGGTTTGAACTCTCGGTTATTGGTATAGTTTGTGTGGTGGGTTGAGGATAAGAATGAATGTTTGGTGATTGATTTGAGGTATTGGAATTGTAGGAAGTTCGTGGTTGTGGAGCAAAGGGTGGTTGTCCTTGTTTGTATGAGCTCTCATTCCAACTATAATTCGGATGATCTCTCTTAATAGCATTGAAAGAGTTAGAATATGCATTGTTCAAATTCCAGTGTTGTTGCATGAATCTTACTTCCTCCGCTTGTAGGTCACTGGGCTCTTCCATCTCCAAAGATATGTCATCATCATTTCCATAGACATTATCTCTCTTTCTTTCAATCAGAAAGTTTCCTTCCACCCTTTTGCTTGACTACAAATTATCAAACTTCTTTGACAACTTATCTATCTTCTCTATAAGCTCTGAACTGTCTTTTGATCCTTCTGTAAAACTAACTTTCCTTGTACTTGATCCGGCTTCCCACATATGATGATTCTTTGAAATTCTTTCTATAGCATCATAAACATCTTGAGCATTGTGTGACATTAAACATCCTCCACATGTATGGTCAATATTAGCACGTGATTCTATCCTCAACTGTCTATAGAAAAGTTGTATTTGCGTATCAAATGGGTAACCATGATCGGGGCAAGCCTTAAACAATTTCTTGAATCTTTCCCATGCACTCCCTAAAGTTTCATCGTGTCCTTGCGCAAAATTTGCTATTGCAACCTTCAATTTCAAGTTCCTTCTAGGTGTAAAAAATTGCTTTAAGAATTCATTTTGCACCTCATCCCACGTAGTTAATGAATGGTGGGGTAAGGATACAAACCATTCCTTGGCTCTCCCTGTCAACGAGTACAGGAACATAGACAATCTTGTCAACTCCTTATGAATTCCATGACTCTTGGCTATTTTGCAAAGTAGCTCAAAGGAATAGAAGTGATAATGTGGATCTTCAAAATCTTCTCCTGCGAATTGGCATTTGTTATCAATCAACCCTAAAATATGCCCTTTCACTTCAAAATTATTTGCCCCTTCTTTGGGTAATCTAATGGGATCATTAGGTGCATTTCTTCTGAAAGGTCGATCACTAAGAGGTCCCAAAGGTGGATTGTTTTGGCCTTGGTTTTGATTGTGGTTTTGGTTTTGTCGGTTCCGGTTGTTTCGGTTATTTTGGCTTTGGTTATTGGGATTTGGTTGGGGAATTGGATCTTCCGGTGGGGGTTCAATTTGTGCATTCTCAAGATTCTCCGCCATCTCTTCTCGAGTTGATGAGTATCGGGATGATTCTTCACCAAGTGATTCTCCACTAGACTGACCAACTTTATGCTCAGCTCTCAACTGTCTTTCATACGTGTTAATGTCCGAACGATATGGAGTAAGTGGAGCTTTACCGGTTTGGGACTGAGTCATCAACTACAAAAGTGAAACAACAAGAAAATGATCAAACACACTTGGTATCTTACCAAATTGTAAGCACCAAAGAAATAAATAGAATTGAGATTAGAAACAGACTTAACCTATTCTCAAAATTTTTAAAACTGATACAAGTAGTAACATTTACTCAAAAAGGGATTCCCCGGAAACGGTGCCAGAAAGCTAGATGGCCAATTCCTAGAGGCCCAATCTAACCGCCTGTGTACTGGGTCGACTATAGTCTAGTTTGATGAGTCAAAGTCGTCTCCACGGGGAATGCGCAATTATGAGGTTACACACTAAAAAGTCTATATTACTTCGATCTAGGTCACAAATTTGCAACATGATTATTAAATGCATAAATAAAGTGTTGTGATAAAAAAATGATAAACGATAAAAGAAACTAGCCAAGATAACGCATAACCTAGCCATCCTCTCGTAGTCTCATGGGAACGACCTCCTACCATCCTACCATTAATGTCCAAAAGTGTGAAGCGGTGCATTCCTAAGAAAACAATTCCCCATAATGCAGTGTGCGGAATTGCTCTCTCACCTCCTTGGTACAGATGTACTAAACCTAATGACTCAAGTATGCTACGCACTTGAATGCAATGATTGTGTCAACTATCCCCGGATAAGAAATCGAATGCCCGAGAGGTCGACTTTACCTTCCGGTTCTCTCACCCTCTTCTCATGATTAACAACTCCTTTCGGTCTCAGACAACATGTAAATGCTAACACTAGGCAATTACGCTAATGCAAGAAATCAATACAACACAAGTAGGAAAAGCTTTCACAACAATCAAAACTAAACAACATAATCAATCATTCCCAATCAACATAAGAGGATAAACTAAGGCTATAACATACTCTTGGCTAGAAAAGTCTAGCCACTCATGTCTACAAATATCAACATCTCATGATTAATATTCATAAGCATAAGAACAATTGAATGACAATAAAGATCAAGGATTACCAAATCAAGAGTACAATTTTGAGTTGGTGCTCATCATCAAACTTCCAAAAGCTTCAATGAACTAACACTAGTGTGTTGAATTCAATCTGCTAATAGAGTTAAACTAGAATCACTAGCTTTTATAATCACAATCAACGGTTAATTTCAAGTAAAATTCGGCTATAAGAGCCAGGGGTGGGGGGTTGCCTTGAAGATGGAAAAGTTGAAGAAGATGAAGTGTGTATGTGATAATATGTGCTTGGAAGAAAAAGGATTAATTCTTTGCTGACTCTGCAATGTTGACTCAGGTCAATTCTATCTGGCGCGTGTCAAACCCAACTTGCACTACTGGTGCAGGTCAGAGCTGCTTGGCGTGGGTCAAGTCCCATTTGTAGTGGTTGGCTGAATGAAATCCGCATTGAATGCTCATCAACTCCTTGACACAGGTCAATGTGACATGGCTCGAGTCAATTGTATCTGAAATCACATTATCATAATTTATTCTTCCACTAGGCTTGGATCGAACCCTCTAATATGTATCGATAATCCTCGTGGTTTGAAATCCTTGCCATAGCTCTAAAATCATCATAAAAGAATCAACGGCCACCCTAAAGTCAGAATCCAAACTCCCAACTGTGATATCCGTGCTGCAAAATAGACACACAGATACCACGTGTAAATCTGATAAAAAAATCGGCTAATACTAATATAATACAACTAGAACAAAGTTTTTCAGAAAATACTATGTACACAAAAATTGGTTCCAATCACCATACAAATTTGCTCACATTGATGTCAAAAATACCACTAATTACATGAGAAAAAGGGGTGAATCATCGGAAATTATATAATCAGGTTGACTTACATCAAGTACCATCCGGGTAAAGTGAATGTTGTGGCAGATGCTTTGAGCAGAAAACCAGTGTTTGCAGTTTCAAGCATTGAAGATGTTGCAGAAAGGTTAGATGGGCTGAGAATCCGAAGATTTGATCAGATTGAGAATCGACAGTTTGTGGCACCGTTGTTGGCAAGATCAAAGTTGATGGATGATATTCGGGAAATGCAAGATGAAGACCCAGTGTTAGTTGATTTGATGCGTGTTTCAAGAGAAAATCCTACAGTTGGTTATGTGTTACAAAAGAATGGAAACTTATGGTATCAAGACCGTTTGTGTATGCCTAAGGTTGGTGACCTGAGACAAAGAGTTATGGAAGAAGCACATAGGATTGCTTTTGCAGTTCATCCAGGAGCTACTAAAATGTACCGAGACTTGAAGGAAAAGTTTTGGTGGCCCTCGATGAAGGTGGAAATAGCTAAGTTTGTAGCGGAATGCAATACCTGTCAGAAGGTTAAGGCGGAGCATAGAAGACCAGGAGGAATGCTTAATCCTTTGGATATCCCCGAATGGAAATGGGATAAGGTCACAATGGATTTCATCACTGGATTACCTAAGACCAGAGGTGGACATGATGCGATTTGGGTGATTGTGGATAGATTAACTAAATCTGCCCATTTCCTACCAACCAAAATTGATATGTCCTTGAAGAAGATGACCGCATTATACTTGGATAATATAGTAGACTGTAGTGGGTGTATAGGCTCCAGACACATACTGTAGAATTTGTACCGTCCCAATGCACGATTCAAGTGGAAACCAATAAGAAAATGGCATGTGTCCAACTACATAACCCCATTATGTAAGAAACGGTTATGTCCTTATAACAGCTGTAATAAAGTAGTATTAAAATCCATTAACTTTGTTGGTCCCTTGAAAAAGCTAACACAAGTTTGGAGGGGGGGTGAATAAACTTGTCACCAAAAACCTAACTTAAAACTAAATCTTAAACTAGATTCAGTTCAACTCAAACTTGTGCGGAGTTAAGCTAACTTAGATATGTATAAGTCAAGGCTAACTTATCCTTAACTGAGTTAACCAGCAGATTAAATTAAGCCTTTGTAAAATATGATTTATTAGTTAATGTGTTGACTCAGTTTCTGATGTTTGCTGAGTATGTGAGCTGGATGAATATAACTATGATGTTGTAAGTAAGTGCGTAAAGTAAATAGACAAGAATTATGGAGGTAACAGGTGGTGTAATCATGTCAGTCCTCTCCTCCCCTGTGATGTAGGAGGCCAAATTCACTATGTTCTTGAGGTTTACAGTTACAAGACACAAAGTAAATTCTAGACACTTGATTGTCCTTCACTAATCCCTAGCTTCACAATCTTCCGACTTGAGTCTTCAGCAGTAGAGTTTCTTTGTTTGAACTAAGCTTGCTACACCGGGTCCTTAGAGGTTGAATTGCCTCTTCACCAACTTATCACAAACACAGTTTTCTTGACTGCACCTCAACTGTCCTTCACAGCTTCTTGGTGTTTCACAGTCTAAACCTTTGATAAGATCAAAGTTGAGAATTCAATCAATAACTATGATTCAATTGTGATTTGAGCTTCTTCTTCTAGATATAAAGTTATGCACGGCTCTATTTTTCTTGATCTTGCAATTGGGTATATAGCAAGACTCTTTTTTATTTCTTTCCCCCTTAATTTGATCTTTCTTGACTAGATTGATTCTTAGAATTCCACCTTCTTCTTGTTGTATAAGAGATCTATTTATAAGGGTTTCTCTAACAGTTAGTTCATTTGAATTAGAATCCTTACAGCCGTTATTGGTCCTGCTTTTCTTTTTGTATGTCAGTGTCAGAAAAGACACTTTTATAGACCAATAAAATTGCTTGATTTATACCGGTCTGATTCTTCATCAGTTTTACTTATTTCCAGTTCCAAAACTGATTTAATAGGACTTGGTCAGTTTTCAATTTTCAAGAGCATTAACTGTGTTTTTACTCTTTTTCAAAATCTCAGTAAACTATCCTTCGTCTGATTTTTTATTGACTTAATCAGAGTACACCTTTTTCAATTGATCATCTAAGATATCATTGTCCTTATGATTCTTAGTCCATCATACAAGATCCATAAATTCAGTTCAGGTCATCACAGACTTGCCTGAAGTCTAACTTTATAGTCTCGACTTAGTCTTCATAAACTGAGTTTGAACCCTCAGTTCTTTAGTCTTTAATAACTGAGTTTGAACCCTCGGTTCTTCTATCTTTTAGATAAGCCAACTGAGCCTGTGTCACTCAATCGAACTTACCTTCGTCAGTTCTTTCATAACTGAGTCTGACCCCTTAGTTATAGTTGAAGTACTCTTGGTCGAGTTTTCGATTTGGGAACTTATTTCAACAAGTCGATTTCTCATTTTTCTCGCCTGAAGCTAGAACTATTACGATTGCTTGTATGATTAACTTATACAAGTATCAGACTCTATTAAACCCTATACAATGATTTCTAGACATCTTTTTGCTTTGCACTATAACATCAAGTTATGACACTTCATCAATGGGGTTTAAGAACAATAACTGATTAAGTGATGAATCATCATCAAAAACATAAATTTTATTTCCAACAATTTCCCCCTTTTTGATGATGTCAATACCCTCCTTAAAAGCATTGCAAAAAGATATATAAAATATAAAATAAAGAAAACACAAAGAACTGAGAAACTGAGATTTTATTGATAACTGAAGAACATAGTAATAAAATATAAATTCATGAAAAGAAATTAATTTCCAGTTTCTTTTCCAGTTCCTTGACCAACTTGCTTATCAAAGATTTCAGCAGCTTCATTCATGGCTAGGTTAGTTTCTGTGCATTCCACTCCTTGGATATTCGCCCAAATATTCCAAGAATCTGTCATACTGTGCTTGCTGAAAAACTTGCTTTTAAATAACACAGTAAACACAAAGACAGATCTCCTTAGTCTTTCACTGGTGGCTGTCCTTAGTAATTTCTGAACAAACTCAGTTCGATCTTTTCCACTTCATCGATGCTTTATCCAAAGTGCCATCTTTCTCCCATTTACCTAGTTTGTTCCAATAATGAACAAGAACTTTTGCATATGTAGAAAAGACTCTAAGGCTTGTTCCTTGATACTCCCTTTTGAATCGGTAGATCTTTGAAGACGTTGTACTTTTGAGAGTCTCAGAGCGTCTTTTCTTAGTCTGATTTCGAGAACTTGGCTATGAGTTCTATTTCTTCATCGGTGACCTCTCATTTAGCTTTCTTCAACAGTTTCTCTTCAATACATTCAAGGACTTGAGGCATGTCATTTGCATTGGCTTTTAACAAGTCCAAACTTTTGCCCTTAGTGACATCATCTTTGTTGACCAAGCTCTAATGTATGAGTTTAGTGTCTGCTCTTGATTTGATGCCAAAATGGTTTGTGCAACAACTGAGTCTTTCCATGCATTCTCCAATAAGATCAGTCTATCAACTACATTGTTAAGATTGCCTTCCCATCTTCCTTGGGTCTCAGTTTTTCTTGCCTCAGACTCAATGGTTGTCTTTCTGATTGCGAAGAGTACATGTCAGTCAGATTTGACACTGTTTAACCTCTTCCCATATTTTTTCTTTTCAGTTTCTTTGTCTTCCATTACCTTCAGAACATTTCCGAACATACTTAAGTCATTTTTCTGAATCTTTATAAGCTCATTGAAGTTAAATTTGATAGTGTCAGTTTGTGTAGGTACATCATCTTTAGATTCAGCTTTCTTTTCTTCAACTTTGTCTTTTCAGTTTCATCTACTTTTGCTTCTTTAAGAGGAGAAACAATGCTAAAGTTTCTCTTTGTAATCCATGATTTTCTTCTCTCCTCAGATCGTCTTCTTATTTCATCCGGACTTGACAGATCAATGTCTTTAACTGGTGAAATATCCATATTGAACTCATCATCAGATTCTTCACAAGCTTTATCAGTTTCAGTTTTTGCAATCTCAAGCATGGTTTGGTCAGTTGGAGACTGATAACCTTCTTTTTCTTGATCTTTAGACTGACCGAAAGAGTCAGTTTTAGTTTCTCCACTATCGTCTAAACTTTCTTCAGATGATCCTTCTTCAGCAACATTCTTTGCTCCTTCTCTGTCTTGTAGAGAGGCGAGAATCTCTTTTTTTAAATCAGGATCTCCCTGAGAGTCTTCTTGAGATAAAACCTCCCTTTCTTTTCAGCATTCTTCTTTCTGGGTACATCAGAAGATTGAGCGACCAATTGATCGAAGATATATCTTTGCCAGTTGAAATTCTCTACGAACCAAATCATATGAAGTAGATCTATCTTCGTGCCGAATAGATTACTGAAATTGCCTGCGTTTCCAACTACGCAATTTGCTAGCATCATTGTCGAAATCGAATTCGAGCTTGAGCGATTTCGTTGATCCGATAATGATACATTCGAATTTCTTAAGATAGCAATGTCTTTCCATAGTTTCTCTCATTGTTCTTTAGATATTTTGAGAACTGAAGTGAAACCAGATTTCTCAAAACCGAAAATGTCTGCTATAAGGTTCTCTGTAACCTTGATCTCTTTTCCATTGACATGTGTGGTGTAAGTAAGTACATCCTCATCTTCAATGCTTTTGCTTCCAAGTTCATAAAAATCACCGATGCTGTCTAGGCACACATTCTTCAAGTTTATGTTGAATACTTGCTCCAATCCTTTGATATTTCTGATTTTGTCTATGATTTCTTTGGCTAGAGTTTAATCTGTGTATTTAGCCACAAATTGATCTAGATCATTCTGGGTTCAACTCTGGTGAAGGCCATCAATTCAGATTGTTGGAGAAATTGAAGATAGTGCAAATTCTTTCTGTAGATGGATTATAAAGAGAGAGAATAAAGTGTAAATGATTTTAGGTAAGACACAAGGGTATTTATAAGTGGTAGATTTGGTGGTTGTAAAATCTGGGTGGGTAATAAAACGTCTTGTCATTAATCATGTCAAACGTTGAAATACGGAAAAAGCGGTGAGTGGAAAAGATGAACGGTTGAGATGTGTGTAGGGTACAACAGTTCATTTGATACGGTATATCTCCAGCAGTAAAGGTCTAGCTTTGATCTTATCCAAACTTTGAGTCAGTTGTCCGTTCAGATCGGTTCCAAAACTCAGTTTTGATTTAGAAGTCAGCTTTCATCTGCAAAACAAGTTAAGAGCTTTTTGGTACCCATATCTATTTGGGTCCTTTTTGATTAGTTTTCGTGTTCCTGTAAGTCTTAGATGACTTGTCATTTTTATACCTATCTTGATTTTTCGGCTGAGTATGGTCAGTTTGCACAAAATTATGCTTTTTACACTTGGACGTCTTTTCATTTTTGTGAAACTGAGTAAACATAGGTTCATTCCAGTCTTCATCAGTAGGAAAGACTCTTCCTTTCCTCCTGAACATATTATTCCATGAATGATCTTCATTCTTTTGTGAATATGACTTGAAAGTTCTTTTGACTGATCTCTGATCAGTTCTGCCTTTTTCAGTCCTCTGATACTTTCTATAAAATCTTATAGTTTGTTGTTTGCCACTGACAGATTTTATAGTTTTGTTAGTTTTGAGTTGAGACTGAGCTGAGTAATTATCAGTTCTAATTTTGTCAGTTTTCTGAGTTCTCGACTGTTGTGCAGCTATAAACTTGGGTGCAACTGTACTAGGTCTGAACTTAGAATTTTGCTGAACATCAAACCCTAAACCTAATCTGTCTCCAAACGGTTTTCCAGGTTTGAACTGAACGTTGGGAATTGGATCAACTGATGATTCTGTGAAATTTATTACCTCTGCTAGTTCATCAGTTGAGCCAGTCTGCATAGTTCTATTATTAGCCTTGATAAGATTAATCTTAGCAGTTAATCTTAGAACTTCAGTTTTCAATAGATCTTTTTCCTTTTTGACATTCTCATAATTCTTTTGAATTACCTCCAATTTCTTTATGAGTATGTCCAAGGTTTCTTTGAAATCTTCATTTCTATGATTGTTCATGGCAGTGTGAGTGTTGGATGTAGATGCATTTACCTCATGATCTTTGATAGATAAATTTTCAGTTCTAGCTACTTCATCTTCTAATGTCTGCGTCCCTTTATCCAATCTAGTACTGTGGTTTACTGGGTCAATTCCAAGAAGTATGATTTCTTCGTCACTTTCACTATGATCATTTCCACCAAAGCTTAAGGGTAAAATTTCAGCATTATCTTCATTGTTTGTGAGGGATGATTCATCAATGAATTTCTCAATCATCTTTTCTTGAGTTTCAGCAATAAGAGCCTGAAATTTAGTTTTGTATTCATCAAATCTTAAAAATGAACAACTAAGCATATTTCTAAAATGATTGTGTGATTCCATGATGCAGTTTTGAAAAACTTTAAATAATTAAACAAACAATCATGTCACGGGAATAACTGATACCCAGTTATTTCAAACTGAACATTCGA
Source organism: Gentiana macrophylla (assembly GCA_026214975.1). Classification (NCBI taxonomy): domain Eukaryota; kingdom Viridiplantae; phylum Streptophyta; class Magnoliopsida; order Gentianales; family Gentianaceae; genus Gentiana; species Gentiana macrophylla. The sequence goes on along the minus strand of CM047805.1, from coordinate 83,460,728 downwards.
AGCAGTAACAACTTTGGATCACCTCTAAAAGGAAGAACTGCTCCGATACCAATTGTTTGTCCATTGAAAAGGCTAACACAAGTTTAGAGGGGGGTGAATAAACTTGTCACCAAAAAACTAACTTAAAACAAGATTAAGTTCAACTCAAACTTGTGTGGAGTTAAGCTAACTTAGCTGAGTATAAGTCAAGGCTGACTTATCCTTAACTGAGTTAACCGGCAGTGGATTAAATTAAGACATTGTAATATATGATTTATCAGTTAATGTGTTGACTCAGTTTCTGATGTTTGCTGAGTATGTGAGCTGGATGAATATACCTATGATGCAGTAAGTAAGTGTGTAATGTAAATGGACAAGAATTATAGAGGTTCCAGGTGGTGTAATCATGTCAGTCATCTCTTCCCCTATGATGTAGGAGGCCAAATTCACTATGTTCTTGAGGTTTACAGTTAAAAGACACAAAGTAAATTCTAGAATCTTGATTGTCCTTCACTAATCCCTAGCATCACAATCTTCCAGCTTCAGACTTTAACAGGTAGAGTTGCTGTTTGAACTAAGCTGGCTACACTGGTCCTTAGAGGGTTGAATTGCCTCTTCACCAGCTCATCACAAACACGGTGTTCCTGAATGCACCTCAACTGTCCTTCACACCTTCTTGGTGTTTCACAGTCTAAACCTTGGATAAGATCAAAGTTGAGACTTGAATATATAACTATGATTCAATTGTGATTTGAGCTTCTTCTTCTAGATATAAAAGTTATGCACGGCTCTGTTTTTCCTGATCTTGCAATTGGGTATTTAGCAGGAATTCTTTTTTATTACTTTCCCCCTTAATTTGATCTTTCTTGACTAGATTGATTCTTAGAATTCCACCCTCTTCTTGTTGTAGAAGAGATCTATTTATAGGGGTTTCTCTAACGGTTAGTTCATTTGAATTTGAATCCTTATAGCCATTAGTGGTCGTGCTTTCCTTTTTGTATGTCAGTGTCAGAAAGGACACTTTTACAGACCAATAAAATTGCTTTATTTATAACGGTTTGATTCTTCATCGGTTTTACTTATTTCCAGTTCCAAAATTGATTTAATAAGACTTGGTCAGTTTCCAGTTTTCCAGAGCATTAACTGAGTTTTTACTCAAACAAAATCTCAGTACTCTATCCTTCGTCTGATTATTATTGACTTAATCAGAGTACACCTTTTCAATTGATCATCTAAGATATCATTGTCTTTATGATTCTTAGTCCTTCATACAAGATCCATAAAGTCAGTTCAGGTCATCACATACTTGCCTGAAGTCTAACTTTATAGTCTCGACTTAGTCTTCATAAACTGAGTTTGAACCCTCAGTTCTTCAGTCTATAATAACTGAGTTTGAACCCTCAGTTCTTCTATCTTTTAGATAAGCCAACCGAGTCTGTGTCCTCAAATGAACTTACCTTCTTCGATTCTTTCATAACTCACCGATCCTCGATTATAGTTGAAGTACTTTTGGTCAGTTTCAGTTGGGAACTCAGTTCAACAAGTCAGTTTGTCATTTTCTCAGTTCTGAACCATGAACTATTACAGTTCTTGTCTGATTAACTTATACAACTACCAGAACCTTTTTAAATCCTATACAATGATTTCTAGACATCTTTTTGCTTTGCACTATAACATCTAGTTATGACACTTCATCAATGGGGTTTAAGAACAATAAGTGATTAAGTGATGAATCATCATCAAAACATAAATTTTATTTCCAAAAAACTTTATTTGTTGACTTTCGTTAAAGTCTGACTTTTATCAGCAGATGATGTTTCAAAGATGTCGATATTTTGAGACTCGCTTATATGTTTTAGCAGGCGAGTCTGTGATATAGAGTACCTAGCTGATCTTCACATTTTCAATCAGCTAGTTCAAAGAGTAGAATTGTTCAATTGATAATACAAGATGAAGTTTAATACCAATGACTGATCTGCCAAGTCAGATCACCCAGCAGGGCAAAGATCAATCCCCTTGGCAACTTCATTTGCTCAATTAACCAAAATACAATAGCATTTTAGGAATTGTTGATACCAATGACTAATCTGCCAAGTGAGCGCACCCAGCAGGGCAAAGACTAGTCCCCTTGGTGAATTCAAATGCTCTGCTGACCATCAGCAGGTCAACAAACCCTGATAATGCCAAGTTCAGTTCTTAACTAAGCAAATCTTTCTTTATCTAGAGGCTTTATAAAGATATCCACTAGTTGATCTTTAGTTGGTATCTAAATAACCACAACATCTTTCTTTTCAACATGATCTCTTATAAAGTGATGTTTCACATCAATGTGTTTGGTTCTTGAGTGCAAAACAGGATTTTCTGTAATAGCAATTGCACTTGTGTTATCACACATTATGGGAAATTCTCTTTCTTCAATCCCATAGTCCCTTAATTGTTATCTTAGCCAAAGGACTTGTGCACTGCAACTTCCAGTAGCTATGTATAATGCTTCAGCAGTGGAAGTTGATATTGAATTTTGTTTCTTGCTGAACCAGGAAACAAATCTAGTTCCCATCAACTGACAAGTTCCTGTGGTGCTTTTTCTACCAATCTTGCATCCAGCATAATCAGAATCTGAGTAGGATATCACTTTGAAAATTCCATCTTTTGAATACCATAACCCTACTCCCAAGGTTTCCTTCAGATATTTAAGTATCCTTTTTACATCAGCTAAGTGACTTCCTTAGGTTTTGATTAAAATCTTGCACAAACACCTACTACAAAAGATATATCAGGTCTGCTAGCTGTGAGATATAGCAGACTTCCTATCATCCTTCTGTATAAAGTCTGCTCAACATCTTTACCTTCTTTGTCTTCATCCAATCTGATGCTTGTACCCATAGGAGTTGAAACTTTAGTGCTATTTTCCATACCAAACTTCTTCAACAGCTCCATGGTATACTTTGTTTGATGAATAAAGATTCCATCCTCCATTTGCTTAACTTGTAGCCCAAAAAAGTAGTTCATTTCACCCATCATATTCATCTGAAACTTACTTGTCATAAGATTAGCAAATTTTTCACATAGTACTTCATTTTCAGAACCAAATATGATGTCATCCACATATATTTGCACCAGTAGAGAGTTATCTCCTTCATTGATTCTAAAAAAGAGTCTTGTCCATGGTTCCTTTGGTAAAACCATTATTCACCAAGAATTGAGATAAAGTCTCATACCAAGCTCTTGGTGCTTGTTTCAATCCATAAAGTGCCTTGTTAAGTCTCAGACACTTTATCTTCTTGGTCTTTAACTTCAAAACTAAGAGGTCATTTGAACATAAAAATCTTCTTCCAAAATGCCATTTTAAATGCACTTTTTACATCCATCCGGTAAACTTTGAGGTTTTTATGTGCAAAGATATCCCAAACATGACCGATAGCTTCCACTCTTGCAAGCCCTGGGGCATATGTCTCATCAAGGTCTAATCCTTCTACCGTGAATAGCCCTTTGCAACTAGTCTAGCCATGTTTCTAACAATGGTACAGATTCATCCAATTTATTTCGTAAACCCATTTTGTACCAATGATATTGGCATTATCAGGCCTTTCAACTAGTGTCCATACTTGGTTTCTTTCAAACATTGAGTTCTTCTTGCATTGAAATTATACAATCAGGATTAGAAATTGCTTCTTCAATAGCTTTTGGTTCTAGTTGAGTCAGAAAACATGTGAACATAGCTTCTAGTTGTCTTATAGTTCTGACACCCTGCTGTACATCACCAATTACTTGTTCAGCATGTTGATCCTTCAAACATTGTATATCATTATTTGGTTGATTTGCTGGATCTTGATCTTCAGTAGGGTCTGCTATAGGTTCAGTAGGAGGATCAGCAGATCCTACAGGTATATCAATTGTTGTATTAGTAGTAGTGTCAGCAGGCCCTCCAGCAAGAGAACATTGGATAGACCTTCACTTCCAAAATCAAAGACCTTTATATCATTCAACTTTCTTAGAACATCCACATACTCAGGGTCTATGATTTCTAGATTTCTAGCAGGTTCTCAAACTTCTTCATTTTGCATTCCAATGAACTTTGGTTCATCAAACACAACATGTATATATTCTTCATGTTTGAGTGTTTTTTTGTTCAGCACCCTGAAAGCTTTGCTGACTGAAGAGTAACCTAAGAAAATTCATTCATCAGATTTTGGTTGAAAAGTCTTCATTTGTCCTTAAGATTCAAGATAAAAGAAATTACTTCCAATGGATGAAAGTAGGAAATATTGGGCTTTCTTCCATTCCAAACTTTCTATTTAGAAGTTTTATTCTGTATAACATGCTATATTGATTGCTTCAGCCCAATATCTTTCAGGTAACTTTGCCTCACTCATCATAGTCCTACCTGCTTCCTTCAAAGTCATATTTCTTCTTTTAGCAACTCCATTCTGCTGAGGGGTTCCAGTGGCTGCTAGTTGATGTATCACACCATTATAATCACAGTATTCTTTAATGACTTTATTTAGGAGCTCAGTACCCTTATCTGATATGATCTTTACTACTGTTAAAATTTTCTAATTCTGTAACCTCTTCCAAAGTTCAGGCATCTTTTGAAGTGTTTGACTTTTCTTGTTCATAAAGATTACCCAAGTGTATCTTGAATAATCATCCACAACTACTAGAGTATACTTTTTTCCTGTTATGCTTGTTGGTATTACTGGTCCAAAAAGATCTATATGCATCTGCTCTAAAACTCTTTTAGTTGATTGTTGAGTCTTAGACTTGAAACTTGATTTAGTTTTCTTTCCCTATTGACAAGCATCACATATGCCATCCTTCTTGTATGTGATCTCGGCAATCTCTATAACTTGACTTTTTCTTCAAATTTTAGATGATTCAACTTCTTATGCCATAACCAATTGAGTTCAGATTTAGTATGCACAATGAGACAGGTTTCTGGTACAGCAGATGTCCAGTCTACAATGTACATATTATGTTGTCTTCTTCCAACAAGTAAAACTTGATGTGACATTTCACTTAAGACAATGCAATGTTCTTTGTCAAAAGTGACTATGTATCCCATATCACAAAACTGACCGGTAATCAGCATGTTGTAATCTAGCCCTTCAACATATGCAACATTCTTGATTGTAAGACCATTCTTCACTAATATGCCATATCCTATTGTGTAACCAGGTTTATCCTTGTTTCCAAAGTTGACTTTTGGTCCATCCTTGGCAACAAAATCCACCAAACAGTGTTTACTCTTTGTCATATGTCTGAAACATCCACTGTCAAAGTACCAGACACCCTACAAAACAAATTTAATGTGTTTTAGGTACCCAAATCTGTTTGGGTCCATGGTGGTCAGTGGTAGCACAACCCTTGGCAAATTTCCATAAGGTCTTCCGTGGAAAGTGTTGCACTTTTGTACATATGTATGCCATATTTCCATAAAATCTAGCATTGGACTGTGTAGCATTCATATATGGTTTAGAGTCTTTTGGTACATATTGCTGTTTAAAGTGATTTCTGTTGTTAGATGAATTAGCATAACCATAAGGTTGTTGTTTGTTAGGAACATCCTCAGATTGTAGTTCGCTGAGGCCTCTGCTGAGTCCTCGGTTGAGGTCTCTGCTGAGTCCTTGGTTGATTCCATTAATGAGGACTAGCCTTAGCATTATGGTTAAACTTCTTGTTTCTAACAGCAGGGGCATGCATATCCCAATCTTCATCGGCAGGGAATAATCTGCCTTTCCCCTTGAGATAAGTATCCCTTGAATGATTGACATTCTTAGGTTTAACATTATTGTTCTTAGGATATTTCTGGTTCTTTTCTAATTCAGGATTAGCTTTTTGAGGTCCAGCAGATTTGATATCAACAGGTCTGGAGGATCCAGCAGACCTACCTTTGGATTTACCTTTGTTGTTAGGTGTTGTTGTCCTCTTTGACTTCTAATTTTTCTTCTTTGAAGCATACTCAGCAGGTTTTCTGCTTTAGCCGCCTTCTACGGTGGTGGCCCAAAATCTTCACGGGGACTACTTTATGTGCAGCGACAAACTTAGGACCAATTTTGGTACTAGGTTCGGCAGCCTTACTTGATCCATCCTTTGAGGGTTGTTGAGTGTCAAATCCAAGGCCTGTTCTATCACCATAAGGATTCATGGATTTCAATACAGTTGTGGAACTTGATTGTGCCATGGATTCAGTTGCTACTATTGGTGCAGCAGGCTTATACTGATTATGTTCATATTCAATTTTCCGGCCTTTGAGAATTCTTAATTCAGCATGCAATCTTTGAATTTCTACATGAATTGTTTCTCATTCTACCTTCACAAACTCATAACCTGACTGTATTATCCTCAGTTTATTAAGGAGGGCATCTAGAGGCTCTTCCCTGTCCGAAAAATTAGGATGGAACCACTAGTAGATTTACATTGACTTTCAGCAGGAGTGTTAATAGATACATTTTTGTATGCCTACTCTATGTCATTCATGTGTGTCATGAGAGCAATGTCATCTAATTCATTTCCCTTTTTAGATTCCACTTCATAACCAGATTCATCATCAGCAACTAATACTTTCTTTAGCAGGTCTCCTATGTCGACTTTTTGTCTCAAAGAGAGTGCATGACAAATCTAGTCTGAAGCATCCAAGCTTTTTGCAATTGAAGTACAAGTAGTTAGGATCCCTTTTTGTTTCAATTCGGAGATATCGGGTTTGAAATGTCCAGGTTTCTTGCAATTGAAGCATAGGTAATCATGATCCCTCTTTGGTTCCTTCTTTTTCCCACTCGCTTTCTTGCCATAGCTTTTTAGAGATGCTCTTCCAAACTTCAGCATCCTTATTCTTTTGGTCATTAGTGCTATTTGTTCTTGCATATCATCCAGTTCATCATCATGAGCAGTAGATGACTCTTCTCTATGTGTAGCCGCCAATGCTGTGGTTTTTGGTACTTCTTTTTCAGCACTTGCAATGATATTTTCACTAAATTCAAAAGCTTTGAGATCTGAGGATAATTTGAAGGTACCCTCTTCATGAAGTCTCGTGATTCTACCATTGCAATGACTTTTATTTTCCATATTTCTTTGGGTAATAAAGTTTTCAAAATTCTAGTGTTGATCTCTTCTTTGGTGTATACCACATTCAGTAAGGTGAGTTCATCCAGAATAGCATTGAATCTTGATTCCATTTGTTCAATGGTTTCAGTGGACTTCGTTTTGAATTCTTGGAATTTCTATTTGGCCACAGTAATCTTAGTCTTCTTGATAGCATCAGTGCCTTCATATATCAGTTGCAATTTCTCCCATAATTCTTTGGCAGTCTTGCAATCTTTCACTTTCATGTAAATATTGCTATCCAAGGTTCTGTAAATAATATCAATAGCAATATTGTTCAGATTTTCCCTTTTTCTATCTTCAGCACACCACTCAGCCTTTGGTTTATGAACAGTTTGATTTGCACCATCCACAGTAATAACTTTGCTGATTTCAAGTGGTCCATCAGTTAACACATCCATCATTTCATCATGAGTAGAAGCTAGATAAGCCTGCATACAATGTTTTATTCATCAAAACAATTTAGAGAGCACATCAACATGGTTCTAGAATACTGGTTGTTATCCATGATGCAAAAACATTTGAAAATAGTAACTAGAGAAAGTTTTCAAAGAATTTTCACAAGCACAACAAGTAGGATTACTTCAGAACAGAAGCACTGCTCCGATACCAATAGTTGGTCCCTTGAAAAGGCTTTGGTTAAGTTTATAGGGGGTGAATAAACTTAACACTTAATACTTTTTCGGAGTTAAGACAAACACATCAGGGTTAACAGTCTGCTCACTTTAAGCAGTATGCTGACTATTTAGTCCAGTGAATCTATTGCAGCGGAATATATATATAGATTAAGCCTTTATACTTGTTGGACTTATTTTTAAGTTTTAGTGATGAGTGCCAGACTAGCTGCTATAGAGAAAAGGCAAAAAGATGTCTAGATCAAATGTATAAGTTTATTAGAGTTTGATCTTGTATAGGTTTGATCAAACAAGTACTGTAAAAGGTAAGCTGACTTACATTAGCAGACTAGTCTAGATCAGTAGGGTAGCTGAGTCAGTAGACTAATCAGGAACCTGCTGAAGACTGAAGGCTGAGGAGTCAAAATCGGTTATTGAAGGCTAAGGGATCAAACTTAGTATTTAAAGTCAAGGATATGAAATCAGAATTTAGGGAAGTCTGTGATGACCTAAACTGATTACATATACCTTGTGTACAAGGTCTAAGTTCCACAAGTAAAGTGGTGATTGGAACTTGGTTATAATTAAATGGTGTAATCTAACTTCATAAATAAAAGTTAGATAAAAGAAGTCAGCTGCATTGTCTTATAGACACTGCAAAACATGGATCAGCTTACTGATGTGTATGTCAGCAGACTTATGTTCTCAGGAACCTGATGGACACATATTTCGATTTAATCAAAGGCTACATTGGAAGATTACAAAGAAAGGGACAGCTAACAACCTCTGATTTATCAAACAAATCAATGGTTAAGATTAAGCTGCTGAAAGCTGAATCACTTACTTGATTCAAACTTTCTTTTACAAGGAATCTACTGAGGACAGTGAATCACAGTTGTGTCAAGGACTGTTGTTTATTGTGGAGCTGGTGAAGAGGCAATCCTACCCTTCAAGGACCAGTGGAAGACTTTGGAGCAGCAATCCTACCTGTTCCAAGTGTTCAGTTTGTGAAACCATAGTTATTGGTGAAGGACAAGCAACTTAGGATTTATGTAACCGCTACCTCAAGAATCTCTACAGTGAATTACCTCCAACATCGCAGGGAGAAGAGTGGATGCACAGATTACACACCACTGGAACCACTATAAAATCGCCTACTTACTTTACGTATTTAGTTTATCTAGCACATCAATCTCATCGAATCTAGCAACCGAATCACACACATACACTAATGAGTATCTAATACTAGGTATCATACTTAACAACAAGTAATAAGGCTTAATTTTTGATATATTTCGTGCACAAATTCAAGAAACTCAACATCGGCCAGACTATCGAGTATCGCCAGACTCTCGACCATCCAAGAAATTTCTTGAAGTTTCTTGAGTTTGTTAACTCCAAAAGTTTTAAGTGTTAAGTTTATTCACCCCCCTCTAAACTTAACCAAAGCCTTTTCAAGGGACCAACAATACTTGTTGTTTAAAATGTGATACTAAGTATTAGATACTTAGTAGTGAAAGGTGTGTGGATCTAGTAGCTAGTTTAGCAGGTTGATATGGATAACATGCAATAAAAATAAAGCATGTAAAGTAAATGCAGAAAGTAATGTAAGGCAAATTTTATAGTGGTTCCAGTGGTGTAATCATGTCAGTCCACTCTTCTCCTATGATGTTGGAGGAAATTCACTTGAGTCTTTGAGGTTGCTATTACAAAAGTCCCTAAGCTGTTTGTCCGTGACCAATAACTATGGCTTCACAAACTGAATACTAATAGCAGGTAGGATTGTGTTGGAAGTTGGGGTAATTTTTGACCTTATACTATTTCCAATTATTATTGTGAGCCTTCTTATAAAGCCTTTTTATGTTTATTAAGGTAGGGTTTCTAGAACGAATAAATAAGGTCATGGGCCTCTGTAATTTGGTGGATAAGTTTCTAGGTTTTAGGAGAATTAGGGCTTCATATGATTGTATTAATAAGTGGCTGCTACGGTGAATGAAAATAAGAATCACGGTTTTCAGTGTTTACCTTTTTACAACATGGTATCAGAGACACGATCCATAAAACACTAGTTATTCAAAAACCTTTTTTTCTGACATGAACTACCGAGCAGTGTTCACCGGAGAGCTGACCAGCACCGGCTCTTCTGCTAACACAGGATCCGGAGAAAATACTAGGGGAGAAGATGGAAACACAGCTAATTCCTCTTCTAACCTATTGGTATCATAGAAGCTGAATGGCAAGAACTATTTGGAGTGGTCCGGATCGTCAAAACTTGTGGTTGATGGAAGAGGAAAGTTAGGGTTCTTGTTGGTCCCGGAAAAGCGGTAAAACTAGAGTAGAGGGGGTGAATGACTATAGTGGAGTTTCAAAACTTTTCTTGTGTTTTAAAAGCTTTTGGGCAGCGAATAAGTCCCTTCTTAAAATGTTGTTTCAAAGTAGATTATGCAATCACAGATATAGAGTATGCAATGAAATAAAATTCTGTAAGGTAAATTGCTAAAAGTAAATAGACACAAAGGTTTATAGTGGTTCAGGGTGGTGTAATCCCTTAATCCATTCTTCTCCTGTAATGATTGGAGGAATTCACTATTGTTTTCACAGATACAATAGTACGATTGTCCTTGACTACTCAAGCTTCACAATCTTCAAGACTATCACTCCCTGGCTTCAAAAGCTTGTTGACTCCACTATCATCGCCTCTTGAGAACAAATCTTTCAAAGAGCCTATCACAAAGGTTGCAACTCCTTCTCATATTTCTCTGATTCAATTGCCTCAGTTGATGTGAATTTAATTCACAAATTTGTTGATCAATCTCAGAGTTTGATTTGCAATTGAAGTTCTAATTCCTGGGTTGATCACTAGATATTTCTTTTTAGAATAGATGGAAGGCTTTTCACTTTGACAGAGTTTCTGCTTGTATTTTTATCAGACTTGAATGTGATGTTTCTTTTCTGTCAATGCCTTCTATTTATAGCCTTGATAATCCTTGATTTGAATTCCCGTCCATTGGCTATTTAATGTGGAGAATAATCCTTGATTTAATTCTTGATTCCCCCATAAATATATTCTCCTTGATTTCAATGATCAGATTTTTCCTCAAACGTTTATCAGAAAATCCGTCCTTGATTGATCCTCAATTGATTGTGCATTTAATGCTTTATCTTCATCACTTGAAATCTGAATGAGTAAAGTTTACTTGATCGTTCCCTGAACGGTTAAGTGATTCTTCTGACTTGACTGTTTGGTTCTTCCTTCACTGCTCTGTTTTTACTTAGCCGAAAGTCAGTTTACTTTTCCGGTTTACTGCATTGTTGTTTTCTCTCATTCTTTAGAGTACTTTTTGTACTTCACTGATCCTTGATTTGGGTGAGATCAGTGTACACCATATTCGATAATATATTTCATTACTTAGACTTATCCAAGGTCATCACAGACTTCCTTGGTTATAAGTCAGACCATAATGTCTTCATTGCTTCTCTGCTGGTACTTGGCTGGCTTCACTCTACCGTATATCCGTTCTTACTTAGCATCCTACAAACTAGTACAATACTTGTCTGACTCAACTTATACAACATGTCAGACTCTAAGTAAAGACTTATACAGAAAATTCTAACTTACTTCAGGCTTGTTATAACAACTAGTATGGCCATCATCAAAACATAATAAAATGTTCCTAACAATTTTCCCCTTTTTGATGATGCCAAAACCCTCATAAGCCTGCACATAAGTGTATCAATTTTTATTTTTTTATTTTTTTCATAACAGATAACAATTTTATTCATCCATTAAAGGGTAATAAGAAAAATAGGTTTAGAGCATATTCAGAGTGTTATGATTACATTTCACTTAGTTTTGCTTTGTACCTCTTTAATTTAGTGGTCTGGACTTCCTCCATATCTTTCCAATTAATATCTGGAAACTTCCACTTCCAGTATACCATAGTAGTGTACTCAGAGACTCCCTGGAATATCTTCTTGTTGAAGAGTCTACGAAAGTCAGGCATAGTCTCATTTGCTCTAGGTTCTCCAAAGTATTTTTCAAGTCTATCCCTAGCTTCAACAATGTGTGAGTCAGCAAACTTGAGATTCTTGAACAGACACCATTGTTCTTGCTGATTCATTTTCCACATTGGATCAAAGAATTTTGACATGTAATTTAAATCTTTTCGTTGTTCACTGGGCAAATCTTCTGGTCCTTGTGCAGAAAGGGGTATGGCAGTACTTGGTCTGCTGGTTGAGTTGGATCCAGCATTCTGGTTGAGAGATGCATGATGTCTCTTAACATCATTGTAGATTTTGGCCATGTCAATTCTCATCCTTTAATCCTGATATCTTAGTCAGTCTGCCCAAGCTTTATCTTACATTTGATTTGGATACAGACCACTTCGGCTGGTTTTCCCCCTTGATCAATGCTGGGGTTGTGGACACGTTCGGCAGACTGAGCTTGATTAGCTGGCTCACTCGGTAGTTTGACCACTTTTCTAAGGCTCCTAAGGAGTACCACTTGAATTGTCAGATCATCATCAGAAATGTTCATATTTTCTTGATCTCTTTCAAATTGATCTCCTTCATGTGGGTCTTCTGTAATCTTTTCTGCCTCACTGTCAGTGGCAAGTTCTTCATCATCATTGTCTTCTTCATCAGATGAAGTAAGATGATATCCTTCTTCACCTTCTTCCAGATATGTCACTTCTTCTTGTTTTTCTTCCTCAGGCACTGCATCGTCATTGATAACCATAGTGTTATCCTGGTTCCTGGCACTGATTGCAGGAGTATCATCTTTTGCCTTTTGAGATCTGGTCCTTCTCTCCACCCCTGATCTACTACTTTTGGGGGCTTTCCTTTTTCGTCCAGTAGTGGGTTTGGGTTTCAAGGATGCATTTATATAGGTAAACATTACCTTAGACTTGTGTGGGGGCTGCAGATTGATGGGTTTCACCTTCAATTTGTCAAACAGGTGTTGAAGAGGTAACCCATAAGATTTCCTCTCCCAGAAGTCACCTTTCATCTGCAAACCCTTGCTTGGTGCCGTAATTGATAGATCGATTTCCTTCTGAATCTGGTCTTTCAGCCTGTTGAATAAAAATGTTGACCAGTCAAAGGGAATGCCTTGATAGATAATCGCCATTAACTTGACCCGTAACTTGGTCAAGTTTTCCATCGATCCTTTTCTTCCTTCAATGTTTTTGGTGATGGCGGGTGCAAACTCGCAAATGGAAGTTTGAGTGATGATCCGGGTAGATTGTAGGTTTTGTCGCTTTTTGGGATTTTTGGCTATCTCAAATTCGTGGTTGTTGATGTCAATCGCACAAACTTCACATTCACCGGACCAATCATGGGTAGATGTAAGAATATGTTGAGAAGACCAGGTGTGATGACCACTTCTTTCCCAAAGATTGAACTCTTTATGCAATCATGATCACTCTTCTTTGTGCTGGGCACAAACTTTGCATTTTTCCAAAATACAATCAGTTCTCATAGCATATTCCACTTTATCGGGGTTTAGAAAGGTCATTAACCCTGATTCATATGTGACCATCAACCAATCATTGGGTTTGTACATCATTATCACGTATGAGATATAATGTTCAGGCCTAAAAACGATCCAGCGATGATCGATTTTTCAAAATATCGTTCAGTGGGAGATATAGACGAGGATGAGGCCATTGTTTAATGGGATTGTGATTTTGAAAAGAGGGCTTCGATTTTTCAGAGAGAAAACAAAGTAAGGTTTAAGATTTGTGAGATAGCGTAAAGAATTTTGCAAAACCTCTAAGTGTGGTTTATATATGATGATATTTGGTAGTGTGAACGGGGTTGAATATGGAAGTATTTTGTGACGTAATGGCATGATTTTATGTATATAAATCAAGGTATTTGAGTGTAGTAGAGGAGTGGATTTAGGTAAGTAATGATAAATCCCGGGAAACTAGGCGTTTGTAATTCGAAAATAATATAGTTACCTCCACGATTAAAAACTGATCTCCACGTGTGTGATTCTTTCACAAGATAATCCTCCATAACTATCTGATCTTTCCACGTGTATAAAACTGATTTAGTTCACACTTTAGTTTGTTGTTTTGCTTTAGTATACAATTCGGTGAAGAGCCTTGGCTAGTCACTAAGCCGGTGCAGTGACTTATTTAATGAGCTGCTGCTTTTAACTGTTCCTAACAATCAGTGTAGTTGACTTCGCTGAGTGCGAGTGCCTTTACCGCCAAATGAGCTCGCTCAAAGCGGTGCGGTTTGCACGGTGGTGAAGTTACTTAGCTGATTACTCCAGTTAGCTGCGCCTTAGTATTTAATCAATTTCTATCATTCCTAACTCATTTCTCAACTTGCTGAATCTTTCATGACTGGGTGGTTTTATGAAGATGTCAGCTAATTGATCTTCAGTAGGTATATATCTTAGAATAACATCTCATTTTTCAATATGATCTCTGATGAAGTGATGTCTCACATCAATATGTTTTGTTCTTGAGTGTAATACTGGATTTTCAGTAATGGATATTGCACTTGTGTTGTCACACATTATTGGAATTGTCTTCTCCTCCATTCCATAATCCCTTAGTTGTTGTCTGATCCATAGTACTTGTGCATAGCAACTGCCTGCTGCTATATATTTTGCTTCAGCTATTGATGTAGATATGGAGTTTTGCTTTTTGCTAAACCATGAAACTAGTCTGTTGCCTAGCATTTGACAAGTTCCAGAAGTACTTTTTCTATCTATCTTGCATCCAGCATAGTCAGAGTCTGAATATGATATCAACTTAAATCCTCCAACCTTTGGATACCAAATTCCAACATTGATGGTGTTCTTCAGATATTTGATTATTCTTTTGGCTGCTAAAAGGTGTGATTCCTTTGGTTGAGATTGAAATCTTGCACATACTCCCACTGCAAATGCTATATCAGGTCTACTTACTGTTAAATAGAGTAGAGATCCAATGATTTCTCTATAAAGCTTTTGATCTACATCTTTTCCATTTTCATCTTTTCTAAGAATAACTCTTGCACACATTGGTGTATCTAATGTCCCACTTGTGTCCATGCCATACTTGTGTATCATGTCTTTTGTGTACTTGGCTTGATTGATAAAGATGCCATCTTTCATTTGCTTGACTTGTGGCCCAAGAAAATAATCCACTTCTCCCATCATGCTCATCTGAAATTTGCTTTTCGTTAAGTTAGCAAATTTCTCACATAGCTTTTCATCTTCTAATCCAAAGATGATGTCATCAACATAAATTTGGACTAATAGAGTGCTTGTTTCTTCCTCTAGCTTGAAGAGAGTCTTGTCAATGGTTCCTTTGTTGAATCCATTGTTGATCAGAAATTGTGATAGTGTTTCATACCAGGCTCGGGGTGCCTGTTTGAGTCCATAAAGTGCATTTTTGAGCGTGTACACATTATCTTCTTTCCCTTTGAGTTGAAAACCAAGAGGTTGTCCCACATATACTTCTTCTTCCAAAAGTCCATTTAGGAATGCACTCTTGAAATCCATTTGGTAAACTTTGACGTCTTTGTGTGCTGCAAAGGTTAGAAATAGTCTGATTGCTTCAAGTCTTACTACTGGAGCAAAGGTTTCATCATAATTTATGCCTTCTGCTTGAGAATAACCTTTTGCTACTAGCCTTGCTTTGTTTCTGACAATTGTCCCTTGTTCGTCCATCTTGTTTCTAAATACCCATTTTGTTCCAATGATGTTGGTTGTGCCTGGTCTGTCAACAAGTTCCAAACCTCATTTCTTTCAATTTCATTTAGTTCTTCTTGTATAGCTGTAAACCAGTCAGCATCTTGAATTGCATCATCTGTTTTGGGTTCCACTTGTGATAGAAAACACGTTAGCATATTCTCCAGCTTGTCTTCCTCGGTTTTGACTCGTATGAATGTCTCCAATGACTTGATCTTCAAGATGGTCTCTTAACCGACTAAGATCAAAGTTGAAGTTGTTCTTGACTTGGTGCTTCCACAACTTCGCTTTATACAGCCATGTTCTTGTTTTGTTGCTTCTTATACATGTATCTTGGTGGCTCATCTTGATTTCCAAAATTGTGATTCAGAATTGTAGCTGGTACTGTTGTATTCATATAAACTTGCCTTTGTGATGCTCCTTCTTCTTGTTCTTGAAGGCCTTCACCATTTGTGTTTGGTTCATCAAAGACTACATGAATTGACTCTTCAATCACCAGGGTTCTTTTGTTGAGTACTTTGAATGCTTTGCTGGTGTCTGAGTATCCTATAAAGATTGCTTCATCAGCTTTTTCATCAAAAGTATGTAGCTTATTCATGTTCAAAACAAAGCATTTAGATCCAAACATATGTAAGTGTGAAATATTAGGTTTTCTTCCATTCCATATTTCATATGGAGTTTTTCCATGATGTTTGTTGATGATTGATCTGTTTTGAGTATAGCATGTTGTATTTGCTGCTTCAGCCCAAAATCTCTTTGGAAAACATGCTTCTGCAATCATTGTTCTGACTGCTTCTTTGAGTGTCATGTTTCTTCTTTCTACTACAACATTCTGTTGTGGAGTCCCTGCTGCTGATAATTGATGTAGTACTCCATTCTCTTCATAGTAGGTTCTGATTATGTCATTTAGGAACTCTATGCCTCTATCTGATTTGATCTTTGTGATCTTCAATTTTTTTCTCATTTTGAATTCATCTTAGCAAATCTGGCAGCCTCTTGAGTGTCTCTCTTTTCTTGATCATGAATATGGTCCAGGTGAATTTTGAGAAGTCATCTACCACCACTAGAGTGTATTTCTTTCCACTTACACTTACTGGTGTTACTGATCCAAACAGATCCATATGTAACAGATGTAGGATCCTTGTTGTTGATTGATAGTGTTTTGACTTGAAAGAGCTTTTGATTTGCTTCCCTTTTTTGACATGCATCACAAAGACTTTCTTTCTTGAATGTGATCTCTAGTAAGCCTTCAACAAACTTGTTCTTTGACAGTGTGTTGATGGTTTTCAAATTTAGATGATTCAATCTTCCATGCCAAATCTAGCTGGTTGATTGTTTGCTTTTGACAAGCAAACATGTTACTACTGTTGTTGTCTTCCAATCTATCACATTCATTTTGTCTTCTCTTCTTCCTACCAGTACAACAGTTTTGGTTTGGCTGTGAATAACTTTGCATCCTTCCTTGTTGAAGTGCACATTGTAGCATTTGTCACAGAATTGACTGATACTCAGTAGATTGAAATTCAGTCCTTTAACATATGCCACATTTTGAATCTTCAAGCTGTTTTTTGATCATTATGCCTTCCTCCTTAAATTTACCAGGGTTTTCTTTGCCTCCAAAAGTAACTTTGGGTCCATCAAAAGCTTTAAAGTCAGTGAGCCATCCTTTGTTCCCTCGTCATGTGTGTCCGAACATCCACCGCCTATGTACTAGACATCCCGCAAAACAAATTAATTTTGTTTAGGTACCCAACACCTGCTTGGGTCCAAACTCATAGTAGATCATGCCTCCTACTCCAAGTTTGTATCCAAATGATCTTCTCTTTGGATAGTTGAAGTCATCAACTTCATATGTATAAGGCATGGCAGTAATATCTTCTAATATTTCCACTAAAGGTATTTTGATACTTTTTCTACTTTTTGGTGCATTTGCATCCTTTTAACTTTTCAATATGTAAGAGGAAACCTATTTCCATGCTGCTTCTTGTGTCCAGGAATATGCCTTGGCTGGATTTTCTTAAACACATGATGCATATTATGAAATGGTTTCTTCTTAGACTTTGGAGGTGTAACATTCCAATCATCCTCAAAAAGGTAAAGTCTTCCCTTACCTTTCTGAACTCCTTTGCCTTTACTTGGCTGGATTGATGATTTACTCTGCTGTTTCACTGCACTATGTTTTGACTTCAGCGGTGCAGGATGAGTGGTAAAAACTATGACCTGTCCTTTTCTGAATTTTGGTCCATTATTGGCCCTAGATTCAGATTTGGGTTGACCATTGTTTCTACTGTCATCTTGATTGTTGTAGCCAAGACCAGATCTAGATCCAAACCTTTTTGGGGGTTTGTGTCGTGCACTAAGTGGTGCAAATGGTGATTTTGACTCGGTAGGAGATTTTCTCAACTAGTCTTTCAAATTGGATGAGTGATCATCTCTTTGCTTGTTGATCAATTGAGTGAATCTTCTTACTAGTTGGTTCAGCTTTTACTTTGTCCAGTTCTTTCTTTAATCTTTTATTTTCCTTTCTTAGATTCTCACATTACTGTTCCAGAATTTCATGATTCATTTCAATTTCTTCAAATTTGCTCATGAGATTTTGGATTAGGTTTACAGAATCTAGTGGAAGAATATAAGATTGGGCAGTGTCAGATGCGGATGCACTAGATGATGACTGTGAGCTGGATGTTACCTCAGTTTCATTAAAGTCAGCTTCATCATCATCTCTAGAATCATTTTCAGATGATTCTTCATTCTTTTCACTTCTAGTTTCAGCTTTGAGTGCCTTCTTGCTTTTCCTCTTATCATTTGTCTTGTATTTCTTTTTATCCTCATCTTTGTCTTTTTCTTCAAGACAATCATCCTTGAAATGCCCTTTCTTCTTGCAGTTGAAGCATCGTGATTCATCATCCTTTTTCTTCATGTCTTTGCTTGTGCATGACTTCTTGTATGATGATGATCCTCCTTGAATTGCTTCTTCTTGCTAAACTCACAAAATGTTTTACCAAGAAAGCTACATGTTTGATGTGATCCGTCACGGAACTTCGACTTGAAATAACACGCCATGAAGACCTTGAAGACTAGTATTTGTGTTGTTGGCATGGAATTAATACTTAGAGTCTTTTATGATGTTTTTAGTAGAAAATGCCAAAATCCCATTAAGGGAGGTGTCTATATGTTAATATATTGGGTTAAGTATTTATTTTCAAAGAAATAAAATCCATTTGGGCTTATTAGAGTCAAGTTAAGTCCATTAGTAAATAAAGTGGCGAAAATTAGGTTTTAATTATCCCACATTGCTAGTTTGTTTTATTTTCTTGAGTCTGTAGCCTATATAAAGGAAAATAGAGTCATTGTAAATGCTTAGTTAAACTTTTGAGTAAAATATTATTATTTGAGTTCTTTTGAACTTGTGAGTATTCTCGAGTAGAGTATTCAAACCCGAACTTATCAAGATCGTGAGCATACCTTGTATGCTCATATAAACCGAGGTTCTTAGATACAAGGATATCTAGGGTCGAGGTCTTAATCCAAGGTTCTTAGGTACACGGATACCTAGGGTCATGGAGCTCGCTTTCATTGTTCCTACAATCAAATCCTTAGGCAAATTCGTAACTGAGCCTCCTCGGTTCACTTCGGTTAGTATCGAGCCTGTGCATTGTAGGTAACAAATATCCAATTTTATTTCTTGTTCTTTATTTCAATTATTATCCAAAAAAAAATTTTCGTTTTTATTTAATTATTTTGTCGTACCCCAGCCAAGAACACCATAAATCTTCAAATCTTCATAATGTTACCCGGAAAAACTTGAAGATTCTTCAAACCTTCAAACTTTCCCCAAGAACCCTAATTTTCTAGAATCCTAATTTTTCCAAACCCGTTTTTGTATCAGGTCGTTTAATACTCAAACCACCTCCAAACGATCTGAAATTTTAACCACATCTAAATCAACCCGTTATCTACGTTTTCTCTGTTCACCTCATCTTGTAATTCCGACCTTATCCTCGTCGGAATCGCCCCACAACAGCGACCATCCTGTCTGAAATTCTGCACCCGTAGATCTGTTTACGTTTTCGATTTGAGTAGGTTACTCAACTCCGAATCCCCTCAAAATTTGTGATCTTATAGGAAATTCTCTGTTCTACAACTTTCGTCTTTTGAGTTTTACAAGATTCGGAGTAGTTTGAGCACAATCTGTATGAAAAGTTGCTGCTTAAATTCTGGAACTTTCTGACAGCATCATATTTAGGGTTTGCTCATTGTTGTGGTTCCTTGGTTGTGATTGCTCGGTTTGCTCATTGTTTTGGTTTGTTCTACGTTTGAACTCTACACGAGGAGGAGAGAAACATGAGAGTTGTGATGATATAACTATTTTGTTGATACTATCATGGCTTATGACATATTTCGCACACCTTGCTTAATTCAAAACAAAGCATACGACTTGTGCATTGATCATCTGGAAGAAGAGAATCTGATTAGCAGTAGGGTAGTTAAAGTGTTGAAATTGCCGACGGAGAAACATCCTTATCCTTATTACTTCGTTGTTGGAAGTCGTCCGTTTTTTGTTACTAGGCAAACATGGATTTCTTTGTCCGTTGGAGGTCATCGCTCTAATACATTATGTGATGTGGTTCCTTTAAAATGTGACCAATTGATATTAGCAAAGTCATGGTTACAATTGTACAAGGTACGTCATAATTCGTCCCGCACTCGGTATTCTTTTTCTTATTATGGCAAGAAGTATGTTCTTGAGTCGCTACCCTATATACACAAGGGTGCTTTCAAGAATGATGAATCCAAAAATTTGGAAGATGAGAAGCGTGAGAGCCGTGATATAAAACTGAAGAAAGCTTCCAAAGGTGTGTTTTTTGTTTTTTGCGGTCATTGTAAAGGGGATGACCATAACTTTCAAGATTGTCCTAAATTCTTGCAAGAACTACGTAGAATTGATGAGGAAGCTCATTTGAAACGTGAATCAACAAGGGCAAAAGACTTGGTTGAAGCGACAAATGAAGAGATTGTTAACACTCGAGAGGAAGTGTTGAAAAACGATGAAGATAAGCGTTTGGTGGAGATGACTATTGAGAATGAGCCTGAATTTGTGGAATAGAAAATAGAGGTGTCTATTGAGGAGGAAGAACGCGAGGAGTTGTTTTTGGTTGAGGCAAAAAAAGATTCTATGTTACTCAATTCTTGTTCCAATTTTGTTGAATCTTCTTTGCAGGTACATGATGTTCTTACAATTGAGAAGGAAAATGATTTATTGGATGTGCGCGATGCGGCACCTTTAGTGCAGATTGACGACCTTGGCACTATTGATATTGGTGGAAAGCCGGAACACACTTTTATTGATCATTTTGCTACGCCTGTTGATGAAGACCTTACATTGCATTTTCATGATTATATTGCTGCCACACTGAGCTTCATTCACGTCTATATCGAGCCAAGATACACTTCTCATGTTGATTTGGTGAAGCATGGCTCACAATATCAGCGTGCAATTCATTTGACATTGTGTCTTCGCATTATATTTGATCCTGGCATAGTATTGGTGTTTTTTTGTATTTTCTCTAGACTTTGTGCAAATTGATCACCTATATGACGTCCTTCTGATTCGAGGACGAATCCTTTCCAACCGGGAGGGAATGATGTGATCCGCCACGGAACTTCGACTTGAAATAACGCGCCATGAAGACCTTGAAGACCAAGATTTGCGCCTGCATGGAATTAATACTTAGAGTCTTTTATGATGTTTTTAGTAGTAAAGGCCAAAAGCCCATTAAGGAGGTGCCTATATGTTAATATATTGGGTTAAGTATTTATTTTCAGCAAATAAAAGCCATTTTGGGCTTATTAGAGTCAAGTTAAGTCCATTAGTAAATAAAGTGGCGAAAATTAGGTTTTAATTATCCCACATTGCTAGTTTGTTTTATTTTCTTGAGTCTGCAGCCTATATAAAGGCAAATAGAGTTATTGTAACAGTTAGTTAAACTTTTGAGTGAAATATTATTATTTGAGTTCTTTTGAACTTGTGAGTATTCTGAGTAGAGTATTCAAACCCGAACTTATCAAGGTCGTGAGCATACCTTGTGGCGTTCACAAACCGAGGTTCTTAGATACAAGGATATCTAGGGGTCGAGGTCCTTAATCCAAGGTTCTTATGTACACGGATACCTAGGGGTCGCGGAGCTCGTTTTCATTGTTCCTACAATCAAATCCTTGGGCAAATTCAGAATTGAGCCTCCTCGGTTCACTTCAATGTTCCTTCGCCTCGTGGTTCTTTCTCGCTTGCATCGTGTGTGTTACTTTGTGGGGTGCAATCGCTGCACCGCCTTATGTGCCTCCTCTTTGGTGCATCTGTCTTCACCGCTCAACTCAAATTCATGAGCCTTTAGTTGAGACATTAGAGTTAAGGTATCGTTGTTTTTAAGATTTGTTGTCCCTCCGACACCGATGTAGTTGATCTTCCATCTTTCAGGTAAGCCTCTCAAGATCTTCTGCACACTTCTTTCTATGGATATGTATGTCCAAGTTGTTGTAGTTCATTGATGATGCTTGAGAATCTTTTGTCCATTTGATCAATGGTTTTACCAGTCTTCATTTTGAAGTTCTCAAATTTTTGTTTTGCAACAGACAATTTGTTTTCTTTGACTCTGATCCTTCATTGATCAGAGTGCCAATTTGTCCAACATATCCGTTGCTGTTTTGCAATCTTTGATCCTCATGAACATATTACTGTCCAGAGTCTTCAAAATCATGTCTTTTGCAACAAGGTCGAGATTTGCTCTTCTCCTGTCATCCTTGGTCCAATCTTTCTTGAGTTTGTCTATTACTTTTCCTTGATCTGCTCCTGTGGATACCACAGTTGTGATTTCGAATAGGCCATCATTGATTACTTCAAGCATCTCCTCATGAGTTGCTGCAAGATGAGACAACATTCTTATTTTATATTCATCAAAATTATTAACATTGAATACAGGTAGCTTTGACATAAAATTTGAGGAATCCATAAGTGTAAATAAGAGATATATAAATAGAAAACACAAATTTGAAAACTAATTTGAAAATATGTGATCTTCTTGTTACTAGAAATTGTATCTAAAGAGGTTCTGATACTAGGAACACTGCTCCGATACCAATTGTTGGTCCCAGAGAAGGGTAAACTATAGTCAGAGGGGGGTGAATGACTATAGTGTAGTTTCAAAAACTTTTCTGGTATTTAAAAGCTTTTGGGCAGTGGATAAGTCCCTTCTTAAAATGTTGTTTCAAAGTAGATTATGCAATCACAGATATAGAGTATGCAATGAAATAGCATGTTGTAATGTAAATTGCTGAAAGTAAATAGACACAAAGGTTTATAGTGGTTCAGGGTGGTGTAATCCCTTAATCCACTCTTCTCTTGTGATGATTGGAGGAATTCACTATTGTTTTCACAGATACAATAGTACGATTGTCCTTGACTACACAAGCTTAACAATCTTCAAGACTATCACTCCTGGCTTCAAAAGCTTCAAATGACTCGCCTCTATCATCGCTTCCTCGAGAACAAATCTTTCAAAGAGCCTATCACAAAGGTTGCAACTCCTTCTCAGATTTCTCTGATTCAATTGCCTCAGTTGATGTGAATTGGATTCACAAGTTTGTTGATCAATCTCAGAGCTTTATTTGCAATTGGAGTTCTGATTCTTGAGTTGATCTCTAGATATTTCATTTTAGTACAGATGGAAGGCTTTACACTTTGACAAAGTTTCTGCTTGTTTTCTTTTCAGTCCTTGTTCATTTTTCTCTTTTTTGTCAATGCATTCTATTTATAGCCTTGATGATAGTTAATTTGAATTTCCGTGCATTGGCTATTTAATGTGGAGAATAATCCTTGATTTAATTTTTGATTCCCTTTCAATTATATTCTCCTTGATTTCCGTGATCGGATTTTTCTTCAAACGTTTATGAGAAAATCCGTCCTTGATTGATCCTCAATTGATTGTGCATTTAATGCTTGATCTTCATCATTTGAAGTCTGAATGAGTGAAGTTTACTTGATCGTTCCCTGAACGGTTAAGTGATTCCTTCTGACTTGGCTGTTTGGTTCTTCCTTCACTACTTTGTCTTTACTCAGCCGAAAGTCAGTTTACTTTGCCGGTTTACTGCATCATTGTTTTCTTATTCTTTAAAGTACTTTTTGTACTTCACTGATCCTTGATTTGGGTGAAATCAGTGTACACCATAATTGATAATATATTTCATTACTTAGACTTATCCAAGATCATCACAGACTTCATTGGTTATAAGTCAGACCATAATGTCTTCATTGCTTCTCTGCTGGTACTTGACTGGCTTCACTCTGCCGAATATATGTTCTTACTTAGCCATCCTACCAACTAGTATAATACTTGTCTGACTCAACTTATACAACATGTCAGACTCTAAGTAAAGATTTTTACAAAGAATTCTAACTTATTTCAGGCTTGCTATAATAGCTAGTATGGCCATCATCAAAACATAATAAAATGTTCCTAACACTTTTTGAGCTCTCTTCCTAGCACGCCTCTCTCTTAGCTTGTGTACTAGGTCTGCCTCTACATCGAGATTTAGACTTTACACCCAAGGACTCCACGTTTCCCGATTTAGGCTCTAATCCATCACTACGCAATACGGAAGGACTAGCTTCCATGATCATCTTGTTGTATTCCTTATCTTCTCCCTCTCTCTCTCTATAATCATTAGTCTCATAAACTCCTGCTCAACGGTTTCTACTACAACCTCCCGATGCTTATGCCCTTCCTTTTCTATCTTCATAATTTCCACCTTTCCTGAATCATACGCCATCTCGCAACTTTCCGGCCTATTATCTAGGGGCTCTAAGATTTTGAAAGATACTGCATCATTATTCAACCTCAAAGTGATCTCCCTATTATCAAAATCAATGAATGATATGCTTGTCGCTAAGAAAGGTCTTCCTAACAAAACTGGGGCACTTGGGTCCTCTGGTACGTCTATAACCGTGAAATCAATTGGAAAAGTGAACCATCATGCCTTGATCATGCACTTCCTAAGCAGACCGGCAGGCATATCTCTAGTCCTATCAACAAAAGTCATGGTTCGAGTTTGATTCATAACGACCGAAGCTTAATCTTTTGGTAGAGGGAAAAAGGTAGAATGTTGCAACTCTAGTTAGAGTCGCAGAGACCTAATCCTACTGATATACCATTGACATAAATTGGGAGTCGGAACATGCCAGGGTCTCCTAACTTCACCACAATGTTTGAGTCTAGGTAATCCTCAGGCTCAGAGAACATCGCCTGGGATCCTCTTCAGGGTCATCAGAATCATAATCCGAAGATGATATGTCAATTAGTTCGATAGGGAACTCACCTGGACGATACGTATTATACTCCTTTAAGTTCTCTTCAGGCTCTTGCTTGATTGCTTCTTTCTCTTTTTCCATCCGCTTCTTAATAGCTTCATAATGCTCTCTGGCTTCTGATCCAGGTTACATGGAAATTGGTGTGATGTTCAATATTGTCCGAGGCATATTGCTTGACTTGTTTGCTCTTTTTCAACTCCGGTTTGATCGAATTTTTGAATTGTCCTGATCTTCCTGTAAAAGAGGCAAAATAAAACAAAGAAAGGGTTAGCAATTTCCGCTTCAGTTGGGTATGATCCCAACTGTTGCGGACCTACTAACTAAAATCAACAGGGAATAACGAATAATAACGAAGACTGTTCAGAATTCAATTTCCCAAGCCTCGGTAACCCGAAGGTAAACCACGGTAAACCGAACCTAAAATTTCTCCTTCTGGCAGTTTAACACGTGCAGTTTGATCTAGAATGACTCAAGACTCGAAATAAAATAAAATAAAACAAAAACGACTTCTTAATCCAAATTAAAACGTTTATATTTAAAATTGGCAACGGCGCCAAAAACATCGTAAGTATAGTAAATAATACTAGGTACATCGTAGAGTCAAGGTCAATCCCACGGAGACAATTCAACTTTAACAATAAACGACTATATCCTAATTAAGAGGCAACATAGAGGCGGTCATTGACCAACAATGAAAATAAAGAAAACGTGGTATTTCTCCCCCTCTTCTCACCGATCTACTAACTTGTATTAGTTAATCGTTACGTTTAATTCCCTACATAATTTCGTTAAATTAATCGAGCGAGCGTTTGATTTATTTATCATAATTAGCTATGGGTGCAACTCCTAACCCTATATACTCCGACAATGGTAGTAGACAATCTATACACAAGCTACCCCTCCTTAATTGCTCCGTAATAGCCCATACGCATAAAGAACTAGAATTGCCGATATCGAGCGCTAACTCATACCGCTAACTCGCTTAGACAAATGCTTCATCCCGAGCAAAACAAAACAAAAACATACTATCAAGAATCCACATAACTCGACACTAGATGTAGTCGTGCTCACGACAAGCTAGTATTCAAAGAAATCAAGTCACTCGGTGATTGTGTGTGCAGTAACCTACTAAACTTCCACCGATCCTCTCTTGATGTATTAAATCAAGCACTAACAATCATCCGGTTAAATAAACGAAAGTTTCATTCTCATCTACAAAGACTTACCCTACAAAAATTACTTGTCAAGAATAAAGTAACTAACTCACATTTAAATTCTTTTACTTGGTGTCAAGAAAATACCTTTCAGTGTCTCTATCTGGTTTAGATCAACTCGACTCGAGTTCTAAAAACACAAACTTCTCGCGCCTCAAAAGTATAACACTCTCCCCTACTTTAGAGGCGGTCACCCCGAGATCACTCAAACCCGCATTTGCCCAAGGTAAACCAAACTCCCTAATCGGGCAAGATCCAAATGGACTCGAGGTGAAATTTATCATATATATATATATAAGATATTATATTCTCGCCCAAACTCTTTGGAAACTCTTGATCGTGTATCTTTCTAACACATTCAAGACTTTAAGGTTCTCAAGAACACTAAGGTACCGAGATTCTAACTGTGAGTATAGTACTAATTTTAACTTTTATCAATGCTAAATAAGTGTTATCTCGTGCATCGAGAGTTGGCTATCCTTTAACTAACCGGAGACTATTTTATATTTGGTTCTTCATCTAATAGGTTCGTGAAATGAAATTCAAGTGAGTGTCGATCTACTAAATCTATTCTTAGAACATGACACGACTACTGAAAACAACTAAAGGTGCCAGATTATAAAACTAGCATGCAAGTGAAATGACATTACTCGACAAAACAAAAATTTTGAAAAATTTAGCATTTTCATAGAAATATGACTAATATGGCAAAAGAGTGTAGATACTAATCCCTTCCCCACACTTAGATTGCAACTTGTCCTCAAGTTGTACAGTAAATAAAAAGTTTAGAACTTAGTGATTGTATTTCCAAGTCGGCATTCCCGGAAAGAACCCTGAAGAACCAAAATTGCTTGACTATCCTTGGAAATGTGGAGCATCACAGATCCAAGTAAGCTTGAATAGATCAGAGACTTGTGGAGCATCACAGAATACCGACATCGACGTGAAAGCGCACAAATGCCTATCAAAAGTGTCCCGCATACTTGATGATCTGCAAAAGAGTCTACGGGAAAAAGAATTATACATTGAAAACACAAGGAGAATAAATCATGTAGATGTTTCAGATTAAGCTCAGATAAGGATGGAACATATACATGGACATTGCAAAATAGTAGGCTAGGTGCAACTACATTACAATGCAAACTACATGATATGTAATCCTAATAAAAGAAAACGCAAACAAAGCTCAGCCGAGCAAAGTTGTGAAGACAACCCTACAAGCTGACTACGGCCCTTAAAGAAAAGAAAACAATGCAATTAGATGACATGCAACTAAATGAGATGCGTAAATAAAAGAAAATAAAAGAAAGAGAACTAGCCCACTCATTTGCAACATGACATGTATAAAATAAACGTCACCAAATAATGACAAAGTTACGATAAACGCATAAATGCTGTTGTCCATTACAATGCAAAGGTGTAGACGCTTTAAGACTCATCAAAAGTGATAGCATTATGGAAAACCAACAATTAGCTATACTAAGCAGATATAACTCATAAGACGCGATGGTAGCATACGGAAAACCGGCAAATAGCTACCCACATGAGTTACAAAATAACAAGAAAGCACATAAGTCTCAAAGCTTAAAAGATTCATCACAAATGTATGTAGCATACGAAACCGACATTAGCTACTAAATAACAATAAGACCCGCTTATAGTTTACGAGAACCGCGATAAATACTATAACTTGCATAGATGAATCAAGTATATTAAAGTAAATCAATTATTTAACATGGATTCGTAGATGGAAAGATATGAATATGCAAGTTCGTAACATCTACGTAAAAATAAAAAGCCACGTGGCCGATCTAAAATTATCCATGTCAAACAAAAGCATTAAAAATCGATCAAGGAAAATTCGTAACTCGAATCGCATTTCTCGCACTAAACGGACGCTCATGCAAACCGGACGAGCGCTCATCCAAAATTTAGCACCGACCGGCGTTTCATCACTCAACCGGCGCTCCTCGATATTATAAACTTGGACGGGCGCTCGGATGCCTTGAACGCTCGTTCATTTCAAAATGCACATGAGATAGGCAGGAAAAATAACAAAGAACCCAAAACTAATCATAAACTCAACACACATATAGCATGCATAACAACCACAGATAAATTTTAGCACAAGGGTCGATTAGAAATCACCTAAACACATAATTCACGTTGAACAAATTGAGTAAAAACTTTTTGCACATTCTCTAACCAAACGGTCATCGAAACACGGCAAAAATAAAAACTCTCAATTCAATTAACGCTACTTTTATTGAAAGAAAGAAAACGTAACAAAATCGAGAAATTAACTCAAGTAGATTCAACAAAACACCAATTCCCCGGCAACGGCGCCACTTTTTGTTTGAGAGATTTTGCATCATTTAAACAAAAGAAAATTTATAAACCCTAACTTAGATGCAAAACTCACTCCTAACCGGCCAAACACCGGGTAGTTGATAGTATAGCGAGATAAGTAAGGGGTCGATCCACAGGAATTGAATCGGGTCGTTGAAATCTACTTTCGTTAATCTTTCCAATTGTTACTACTAGTTATTACTAAAACTAAAACAGACAAGTAAAACCGACAGAGGACTATTAATCCAAAGCCGTGAAACAATAATTGCGAACCAACATAAATAAAACTACAACTACTTAAAAACAAGAAACTAACGAACCCATGATAACGACTAAAGCAATATAACATAGAACAAACATGATCCACCATCCCGCAACCCTTAATTCTTTCCCTAGATTATCTTATGATGATTTAATTCAAGTTGTGGTTCACCTCTCTTAAGTAATCTTCTATCTCTCGATTTTAAAGATTAACACATCATAAAACGAGGTGCAAGATCTCTAAATCTAACAACCTAGATATTCAACCTATCAACTTTCGTTATGTCAAGGTTAAAAATCTCATCTTTCCTATGGTGATCTAAGGTTTACACCGACTTTCGTCATACGGTAAACATCAATAGCAATACAACTTTCGTTATCGATTGCATAACACATAATCAATGGAAAGAAAACAACTTTAAAATTAAACTCACAAGATCATCCATGGACAAGAAATAGAAGGCTGTGAAAAGTATTACATGATCGCCTCCAAGTTCAAAGCTTCGAGAGATCATCATGGTGATCGAACAAGAAAAAGGAAAACAAAAGAAGTAAAACCTAATCTAACCGGATCACCCAAGCACAAGGCTTGGGTGATCGCCCTTAAGCCAAGCATGAGCGGCCGCTCTGTGTTTTTTGTGTGGAAGAAAATCTGATCAATAATGTCTATCCGAATGAATTGGGAGCTGCCAGATTTATAGGGAATTAGTGGCGAGAGATCTTGAACGCCAGCCAGAGTTTGAACTCCGGTTCAGCATGTAACGCCGATTCGGGCCGTGGAACGCCGGCCGATTCAATTTGCCTTCTTTGAGCTCTCGGCATTGAATTCCTTCCTCCGAACGCCAGTTCTTATATAACGCCGATTGCCTCGTAACGCCGATTTGGTCAGGCAGAGTCAATCCGATGATTCTTTGTCTTATCTCTTAACACCCCATCCTTATCCATTGTAACAAACCTTATCTCTTGGATATTCTAGATGATTCATGACTTGTCCTCCTTGATCTTATCCTTTTGCCACTTGTCAATTCCAAACTTCAACACTTGTGAGCTCTAATTAATCAATGAATAACACCAAAATGTAATACAATTCCAAATTAATAATAAATCATCAATTAAGCACAAAATTCATTACATTTTGAAATTAACTCATTAAAAATATCATTTGCTCAATATTTAAATATAAATCTCGATTTCTATGAAAAACATAAGAATATGGGGAAAAGCGATATAAAATATATCGTTAAAAATCGTATAATTTGACCCTGAACAACGGTATCGATTAATCGATCAAGACGTTCTGTGGTCCATTCAAGACTATGTCGTTTTAACACTTCATTATTCGTATTTCATGCTAGTTTTACGATTATAATAAGCAGATTGGCCATATCTAACCTACACTGTTAATTAAACATGTCGATCAACGTAGCTGTAGTGAATCCCGATTTTAGGTTTTCTAAATAATGCCTCGGTAAATCGGTATAGACCGCCGGTTTATCGGGTCACTTTTCCTACTCCACGGATCTACATTGCTCAATTACGATTAGTCTATGTAAATTATGGGGTCTTTAAACATGCAGATTAACTAAAACACATAAATACTGAATGATCTACCATATTGAAGACAAAAAGGAACATTCAAAACTTCATACCTTCAACAATGGAGATCTAGCTCGGTCTACTCAAGCTATAGATGGTAGAGAAAGGGAGAAAACCAGAAAGAACTCCTCAAAAGCTTGGAATAACTTTAATTCATCAAATTGTATATATAAGATTGAATATAATTAAGTGCTTATGAAAACTTATACAATAATCTGTAATTGCGTCTTATATAGATACAATGACTGACTTATGACTCTCTAAAACCCTAACCGACATAGATAATGCGGCAGAATTAATTTCGTGCCCAACAAGTCCTCGGTTTACGGGCCCTAGCCCTCGGTAAACCGGGCCGACTTTTATTCTTTTTCTTCAGCAGACTTTTTCTTGGGCTTTAATCACTTGGCCCAACATGCTCCTTTTGGTCCACATCCGTTCTCCAATGCTTCAGATTCGGTACTGATGTGAAATTGCACGGATCTAGGAAAAATCATTATTTGGATTCGAGTCTTTCTCCTCGACACAACTACAACAATTGCGTAGAAGCACCTTGGAATATTTTTCGAGCTCTCTATTACACAGTCTCAAATTGTGAGAAACCACCTTGGAATAACCTCAACACTTAGAAAACCTGTTTCTAAGCACCTTGGTATAGGACACCCATAAAGGTTGCTCAAGCCTTTGATAATCCGAAAGAACCTCTATCCAGAGAATTCAACACACTAATCCAAGTGTAGAAAATATAAAATTTTATTATTGCAAAAGATGATGGTTCAAATACAAGTACATAGCTTGGGTATTTATAGGCTAGAAAATACATGAAAATATAGATACATTGGACCAAAATTTCGTGCAATATCTTTAACCAAAGGAGGACTTTTGGTTTTTCTAAGTACTTTCTTCAAAGGTTGCATCTTTTGAACTTTGGCTTGATGTATCTTGACAACTTGGATCCAATGAATCTAGATTTCTTCCAAGAATGTTCTTCCTTCAAAAATGGCGCCCTTCCAAGAATGATTTTGAGCTTTAATAATTAGATAATAATGCTTAATAAAGTATATATTAACATGTAGTAACATATTATAACATATGACTTAGTAAATAATTATTCTGATGGTCCGCGAGCGATAATGACGGACTTGAATACTTCACAACTTTCTTCAAACATGGACTTAGATTCATATCATACCCTCCTGTTGCGAATGATTCGCCCTCGAATCAAAAGGATGTCATATAGTTCGTAATCATGCACGAATCTTGAATGAAACCACATTATCACCAAACAAACACCCGGATCAAATATGTGTCGAATACGTAACTTCAAAATTGTAAGCTGATGTCGAGATCCCCACTTCACTACAACAACATGAAAAGTGTATCTTGGTTTGATATGAATGTCGATGAAGACCGATGTGTCAGAAATATAATCATAGCAGTTCAATGTTGCATTATTTTCAACATACGCAGCAAAAGGATCATAAAAAGTGTGCATTGTCTTTTCACCATTACCGATCAGAAATTGTTCATTCAAACTCAGTATAGGGGCTGTATTTGGTGAATCGAACCATCCGGTTTTCTTCTCATGAAGATCATATACCAACAAAAATAGATTAAGGAACTCTTCAACTGGTGGCACACATGGTTTTACCATCTCCTCAATCTTTGGCTCTTCAAACTTAACATTATCGCATTGCAATTGCCAATCCAGCTCCTCAGAATTAAATTTATTTTCAACAATCGGAGTAACAATTTTAAAAGTCACCTCAGCAACCTTTGTTTCCTCTTCCTCAAATTCAAGCTCATCAATTTCTTTATCCTTTTCGCAATCAATTTCGTGCTTTCACCCGTCCATCCGCCGAAAGTCGGCCCAAATTAATTCAACGTCCTTCATCCTTTTCGCTCTCAACTCTTGCCACCATTGGTAAAATTTGTGTTGAAGATAAAAGGTTAGTACATCCCCAAATCCCTGCAAAGAAAAATCAACATAGCTGTCACATGATTTTAGTAACATGGTCTCTTCAATTTCTTCAACTGTAATCAACTCCTTAAGTTCTTCTTTTACCATACATTCCTCCAACATCCCTTCTTCTGTAATCACAAATTCAGAACTTTGCTCGTCTTCAATTGTTTCGGTAATTTGAACTTCATCGTCAACAATTAATCCATCATCATGTATTACTACTTCTTCCACAATATCCTTTAAATTCTCTTGAGATATCTCTACTTTCTCATCAACGAATTTAGATTCACATTCTTTCTCAATCTCCACAACTTTCTCACATTCCTCCGCTTTCAACTCCACCTTACTATTGTTCCTTCGCTTTATCCTCTTCAATCCATTTATTTATCATTTCCTCCACGGTTCGAATAATATCATCCTTAAGACTTCTTATAAATTGTTCATAATAAGCAACATCATGATTCTGTGACTTTTTTGTGCCTTACAATTTCAGCCTTTACCTTTCCCTTTTCCAACTTCCTCCGTACCCGAGATTCCTCAGAAAGTAACATAGTGTAGTTATAAATAAATGAAAAGATCTTGGAATTCGGACAGAGAGCGTTGGGGTGCCGCTTTTGAACACGTTATGTTTGAATTTTGAGATGAAGTCAAGAGAGAAAAGATAGATAAATGGATGGTTTAGATGTGGTAAAAATTTGAGGTCGTTTGGAGATGTATAGGTTGGCCAAACAATCAAATTTCTGAAACCGGTGCAATCGTAGTCAAAATAAAGTTGGAATACAAACTGTCACCGCAGATAATGATATAATACCGTCGACACGCCTTGTGTGCTCGATACCAACCGATATGAAATTGCGCGGATCTAGGAAAAGCGGTATTTGGATTCGAAGTCCGTCTCTCGACACAACGCGCAACAATTGCGTAGAAGCACCTTGGAATATTTTTCGAGAGCTCCTCGATTACGATCTCAACTTGTGAGAAATCACATTGGAATAACCTCAACACTTAGAAAACTCCGCTTCTAAGCACCTTGGTATAGACACCCACAAAGGTTGCTCAAGCCTTTGATAATCCGAAAGAACCTCTATCCAGAGAATTCAACACACTAATCCAAGTGTAGAAAATATAAAATTTTATTATTGCAAAAGATGATGGTTCAAATACAAGTACATAGCATGGGTATTTATAGGCTAGAAAATACATGAAAATATAGATACATTGGGCCAAAATTTCGTGCTATATCTTTAACCAAAGGAGGACTTTTGGTTTTTCTAAGTACTTTTCTGTCAAAGGTTGCATCTTTTGAACTTTGGCTTGATGTATCTTGACAACTTGGATCCAATGATTCTAGATTTCTTCCAAGAATATTCATCCTTCAAAAATGGCGCCCTTCATGATGATTTTGAGCTTTAATAATTAGCTAATAATGCTTAATAAAGTATATATTATCATGTAGTAACATATTATAACATATTACTTTGTAAATAATTATTCTGATGGTCCGCGAGCGATAATGACGGACTTGAATACTTCACAACTTTCATCAAACATGGACTTAGATTCATATCAGGTACATCCTATAAAACATGCAAAACGAGACGAAACAGTACCAAATCTTCGGGAAAATAACATAGATGCGGAATTACGATCCTGGAAACATACATAGCATTTAACACATATTCCATACAATAACGAGCCTATCTATCCTCTCTTGAGTAGAATTCGGGGTGAATAAGGGTATAATTATTGGTACCATTTAGGGCGTTATCAACCCTTAAAACTCGTTTACTTTTATCCCATACTTGTTTTACCTGATTTTAATAAAGCTTTTGAACTTGAATGTTATGCATCGGGTGTGGGTGTTGGTGGTGTGCTTATTCATGAGACTCGGCCTATTGCTTATTTTAGTGAGAATTTGAAAGGCCCTCAATCAAATTATGTCACTTATGATAAAGAGTTGTATGCATTAGTTAGGTGTCTTCAAACATGGGAGCACTATTTAAGGCCTAGGGAGTTCATTATCCACACTGATCACAAGTCACTTAAATACCTTAAGGGCCAAGGTAAGTTGAGTGAAAGGCATGTTTGTCTGATGGAATTTATTGAATCGTTTCCTTATGTGATTAAGTATAAAAAAAGGCCAAGATAACGTTGTAGTTGATGCCTTGTCTCGTAGATACTCTTTAATCACTACAATGAAATCTAAGTTTCTTGGTTTTAAATTTATTAAGCAATTGTACGCTTTAGACCATGATTTTGCTAAATCATTTGTTGTTACTAAAGATTCGACCTATGAGAAGTTTTATAGGAGTGATGTTTTTTATACCGTGAGCATGCTTTGTGTATCCCCCAATGTTCCAAACGTGAATTACTTGTTCGTGAGGCACATGGTGGTGGTCTTTTGGGTCATTTTGGTGTCAAGAAAACGTGGATATGCTTAAGTCACATTTCTTTTGGCCTAAATGCGAGCTGATGTTACACGTATTTATGATTCTTGTCTTGTGTGCAAAGCGGCTAAGTCAAAATCAGCCCCTCGCGGTTTTTACACACCACTATCTACATCCCCTTGGATATTTATTTGGGTCAAGAGTAGGCCAAGAAGCAAGAAGAACAACCCATTAAATTCAGTATATATGTTATTGGGCTTAAAGCGCATAAATATGGGCTTGGATAATTGCAAGAGAAGTCTTTTATTTAGTTATTGTGTCAATAGGCTGGCCATCTAGATATGGCGCCATTATTAGGATTGTTGGATTTGTTTTATTTTATTTTACATTGGACTTGTTTAATAATTGTCTTATGGGCTCAGTGTCACAAGAAAAGCCCACATAGGTGGCGCCTCACTTATTCCTAGTTTACTTAGACTTTTCTTGTTTTCATTCTCCCACATTGCTTTTGAGATTGAAAGTTTTTTATTTTGTAGCCTATATAAAGGCATTCCACATACATTATCGAACTACCACATTATTGATATTTGAGTGAAATATTTTCCTAAGTCAAATTTGGATTAATGAATCACTATGAGTGAGTGTTCTCTTCGTTGTATAGAATACACCCCAAGAACGAATCAAAGATCGTGAGCAAACGTTGTGTGTTCTTAGCCTATATCTAAGATTTGATTCTCTAGGATTAAGTTTTATTAGCACTCCATTGATCCCTTAGTTATTCCTAGGCAAAGAATCACATCGTAGTGTTTGGTATTTTATACTGGAAAGAAAAGAGAAGGAAAAGTGGAAACTAAATGGAAATTATACAATATAATTCCTTAAAAATATAGAAAAGGGGGAAACTAATTTGGTTTTTGTGTATGAATTTTAAAAACATTCCGATAAGGCATCCACAATTGTAGGCGCTAATCACAGTTTTCCACTTTTTTTTTTTTTAGCGCTAGTGATGGTAAAATAATGCCAATAAAAAAAATTGGCGGTGCTCTAGTCTAACCTAAAATTTTGTTCAGTATATATATGGTATCATCATTCCATATTTTTTCACTTCATTGAATCAATACACTTCTTTCGTCAACTCTCAGTCATCATCTAACTTGAGGTATGTTTCTGTCATCAGCTCGAGAAGTTGTTGAGGTTGATGAACAAGTCGGATGGTGGTGATTTATGCTAATAATGTCAAACTTTTATATGTTTTTGTCTCCCTTTAAAATGCCAATAAGTTAGTCTTAGTTTTCATTTTGACGCTTATCATTTGGATGAGTATTTTCACCGGTACGATTCAATAAAATGAGAAGAGTATTTTCACTATTACTTTATTTTGTTGGTTTAAAAATTCAATTTATGCACAATTGTTGGACTTTAGTCATTCTATGTTTGTGTCATATATATATATATATATATATATATATATATATATATATATATATATATATATATATATATATGGGAAAAAACACTTTTCTTCTATCATGGTTTATTAATTGAAAACTTTTCCACAAACCATCAATTACAAATTCAAGCAAATAAAAAAAAACCGTCGGAATATTCTTTTTTAAATCTTATACCAGTTTTACCCTTACTTTTCTATTTTTTTCCTTTCTTTTTTAAGACAACACATCAGCATTATTGAAGCTACTTTCTTTCCCCAAAAAAATAAGACGCGGAGTACGGGAGTTTCATGGAAGTCAACGAGGGTTCCACCATCTGCGACCAAGGCTGCGATTTCCGGTGATATTGACGATTCCGACAATAATTATATTCAGAAAGATCAATAGTAATTATCCTAATGGAACACTAAAAAATATTGAAAGCAATACTTTAAAATTAAAGTCTTAAAATGATTTTTGGATTTCTAGCAGTTTGAGCAAAATGAATTAGTTATCACTCATCCAAGATCCATGTTGATACTTTAAGGGGAAAAAAATATGAAAACCCACAGAATCATATGCAAGTGTGGAACATATACATCCACTTCATTATACAGATTTAATAAGATTACTTAGTCATTTTACCATATTTGTAACTGTAGAAAACATAGGCCCAAACCCATATAAGAGGAGGGGCCTCATCCCCAAAACCTAGGTTGTGAGGTGAGGGAAGTCCATCTCTTAATATGGTGGGTTACACAATCACAAGTTCCCAATGTGGGATACTTTAACACGTCCCTTCAAGTGTGGGCATGGGCACTCTCAAGGCCAACAAAAGGGCTAACAACACTGCACTATAAAGGGTGGCCACGATACCATATAAAACATAGCCCAAACCCATATAAGAGAGGGCCTCATCCCCAAAACCTGGGTTGTGAGGTGAGGAAAGTCCATCTCTTAATATGGTGGGTGAAACAACCACAAAGTTAAATGTAGGACACTTTAATACAAGAATAACGATTTTTTTCTTTTTAACCAAACAAGTAAAAAAATGGTTCAAATACATTTCACATGTCTAGATTTGATGGCAATAGTAGACCTTGTACATTGTAATTTGCTCAAAACTTTTGCTCCACAAAGGTATAAGAGGCTCACTAGCTTTTTGTTTATGTTCAGACATTACTAAGAAGCAATGTACTCAACAAAACGGTCAGACACTACTAAGAAGCAATTCATACTAAACACTCACAAGATTAGTTAAATTTACCAACTCGGTTTCAATGCTCATACCAAACACTCAAAAGATCAGTTAAATTTGCCGACTCAGTTTACTCCAAAAACAGTAGACAAGCAAGGATTAAACATAGCACAATGCTCTAGCATTAAAGTTCAACAACAACAACAACAACAACAACAACAAAAAAAAAAAAAACCCTCCAGCAGTAGCATAGCACAATGCACTCCCCACCTCCAACCCTAAAAAACAAACCTCTCAAACTTGCCAATTCAATTCAAGCATTACCCCTTCAAAAAAAAAAAAATCCTAGTATTCAATTCACATTGAGCAGTGATTCTACGAAAACAGTAATTTTTTAGATTTTGCATCAGAAATTCAAACCGTTTGCCTAATTTTAAACATAACACCGGAAAACGCAGAAAATCATGAAAAACGAAGCAAATCATTTACCTCCCTGTGAAAAGCAGCAAATCGCGGTCGGAATCGTCAATATCGCCGGAAATCGCAACCTTAGTCGCAGATGGTGGAACTCTCGTCGACTTCCATGAAACTCCTGGACTCCGCATCTTCTTTTTTTGGGGAAAGAAAGTAGCTTTAATAATGCTGATGGGTTGTCTAAAAAAATAAAGAAAAAAAGTAAGAGTAAAACTGGTATAAGATTTAAAAAGAAATATTCCAACGGAATATTCTTTTTATTTGCGTGAATTTTTATTTGATGGTTTGTAAAAAAGTCCAAAGGTGAATCATATATTTTTAAGGAGCCAGAGGCCATAAGGACAAAATAAGATACAAAATGGGAAAAAAGGACAAGAAAAAAAAAATAATGGTTGAGAAAGAAAAACACACACGTATTATTACGTGTATTCATTACACAATGCACAGAAGAATACGTAATGTAGCGTGTAATGTAATGATTTTGGCCATTCTCAACCACTATCTTTTTTTTCGTTTTTCCTCATTTTAGATCAACTTGAAATTCTTCACAACTTTAACTTAACCTTATTTTTAAACCATAAGAATAAAAACTTTAATTGACAAATCACGATGAAACAAAAGGTTTTTTTCCCATATACATATATATACAATAAACATCATCGTTAAGAATTGTATCTATTCATTTCACAATAAGATATGATCGTTGTGCTATCTCATTTTTTAAAATAGCATATATTTAATTGTTAATGGAATGTAGGTATTTGTTTAATATTATTTATTATGTTTAAAAGTGGAAATTTATATATGGGTTTAGCATTTTTTTCCCTTTAACTTTCCAAACACATTTTAATATATAAATTCTTCTATATCCAATTCAAACACTAATCATTCACGATCTCCTCTTTTCTTTTCCTTTTATTTCCTTCAAATCAAACAGACTTGCGTCATCAGAAATTGAAAATCAAGTCTTCTTGCTGTTTTCTTTGTTTCTTCTCAAGTTGTAAAAAGTCGTCGTAAAGATAAACTGTTTGATCATATTTACTTATTTCGTTTTACTCTTTTTCCTGCTTCTACTAGTCAGGGTTTGTTGAGATTGCCTTTTCTTCTGCGCCAGGTTAGTTTCTGCTCTATTTTTTTTATTTTTTTGTCCCGAAAGTTTGCTTGGAATTTCGGTGATATCCTCGATGAAAACCAAGTTATGTTTTAGTGATTTCGTAAGGGTCAGTGCTCTGAATTAATCGGATAATGATGATTTCCTTATCACGCTTTTCTTCAGTTTTTGGGCTTTTCCTTGTGAGGGTTTGTTAATTGACTTTACAGCCGAATGGGTTTTGGATTATCTAAGGGTATATCTTGTTGTTTCTATGCTTAATTGCTTTATATCTGAAGGTTGTAAGATTTTGGGCTGCTTTTATTTAGAAGGGGAAGTAACTTGGTTGCTATGTTTGTTTTCAGGAGGAAATACATCAATATTCAGTTGGGTTATTAGAATTTCACCTTCATCTAGTAATCTTCAGCCAATAATAGACTGAGATTAACTTGGATTTTTTTTTATTTTTGAGGTGAGTGTGGGGAAATTTTTAAGCAGAGCAGGGTGAATTTTTACCAAGTATTTGCCTCATTTGGTGAGTTAAGGCATATAAAAAATGGTTGTTGCAGTGATGGATGGTTCTAATGGTGGATCATCAAATGCCCCGGCTCCTTTTCTTACCAAGACTTATGAAATGGTGGAAGATCCGGTGACAAACTCAGTTGTTTCTTGGAGTCATACTGGGCATAGCTTCATTGTATGGAATCCACTTGAGTTTGCACAGATTTTGCTGCCCAAGTATTTCAAACACAATAATTTTTCCAGCTTTATCAGACAGCTTAATACATATGTAAGCAAGTATTTGAATATCTGATATATTTCATATACTGTGCTTTCATTTGTTTCTTATCATGTTGTTTGTGGTTTTCATGTTTCAAGAAAAGTCTGTTTCTCAGAAAGTTTTTTTTTTTCTTTCTTTTGTATAGGGATTTAGGAAGAGTGATCCTGAGAAGTGGGAGTTTGGAAATGATGAGTTTATAAGGGGACAAGTACATCTTCTGAAAAACATTCACCGTCGCAAGCCGATCCACAGCCATTCAACTACCCCTGGGGGCTCCGTAATTCCATTAAGTGATTCTGAAAAGCAAGAATTCCACGAGGAAATTGAAAGATTGAAAAATGAGAAGTCTTTGCTACAATCTGAACTCGAACGACAGGAACAAGAGGATCAGCTATTTGTTTCTGAGTTCACTTGTTTAGGATCGCGTGTTAAGACCATAGATCAAAGGCAGAGGCAGTTGATGACATTTTTCTCTCAATTGTTGCAAAAACCTGTGGATTCTGCTTCGTCCGGTGAAAAGCGAAGATTATTTATATCCAATTACTTGTATGACAAAGCCCACATGGAGGAGAGTGAACTAGTGACTTTTCAAGAAGACGCCCCAAAAGCCCCCGTATTGAATTTGGAGCTTATGGATAAACTGGATTCATGCATAAACTTTTGGGAGAATTTCATCTACGGAGGATGCCAAATATCAGCAGAAGAAATGTATGATTTCGGTGTTCTTCCGCATCCTCCTACGGTTGTTCTAACTGATATTCGAGCATCATCCGGAGATTCATATGTGAACATGAGACCATGCTCGTCTTCATATTCCTCTCCCGAGTTAGCCGATTCTTCACTCCACTTGGATAGTCCTCTAATGTCATCTCTCTGCATTACCATGGATTGTAAGACGAAATCCTCTGTAATTGTCTTGGAAATCGATGCACGAAAAGACTGCTCAGAGGGCAATAAATCTGCATCGGTGGCACCTATCGGGGGGACCAATGACGTTTTCTGGCAACAATTCTTAACAGAGACTCCTGGTTCTGACATGGAGGTTCAGTCCGAGAGAAGAGACGTGGGGGCCAATAGAAAAGATAGTAGATTTGCTGAACTTCAGAAACCTTGGTGGAACAAGAATACTTTAAATAATCTTACAGTAACATAAGGGTCATGATCTTGCTCCAGATGAAAGAACCCGACACGACAGTTGCTTTCTTCCTACATTCTCTGCTTCTTTGCTACTTGTTTCTTAATAATCCAAACAAGAATTCATGGGTTTTTGGATCAGACTATGTAAATGAATCAGCATGTAGCATTTGTAGTTTGTACATCGTATTTGATTCACCTGCCCCCATGTTTTCTTTTTCCCTCTTGTATGTGTGCGTGCACGTGCGTAGTGATTTGCATCTTTATTTATCATGTGAAAACAGTGTGTATTAAAGACACTAAAATGAATACATCGATCATCAAAGTGGAGCTCACTCATCAATGTTTGGTGAACGCTTTATGTAATGGACTGCCGTGGGTGAAAGAAATTGCATTTTCAATTAGTCTAAAAGGACTAGATCTAATATGTGACGCTCTTTTTTCGGATACCGAGTTTTTATCCGGAAAATAACGTGTGACACGAATAACATTAACTATATCTAACATTATATGTAAAGTCTTTACGTTATCGTATCAAAAGTAGAGCAACACAGAAACTAAAAAGACTCGGGTAAACCATACAATGATGTAACACGAGTTACAAAGTCGTCAAACTAAAGATAGAAGCAATATTTTACAACAACGATAATTCAAATCTTACAACGTACGATGTGTCTTACAAGCCAAAGGTAAACGTGTCTTACAACATATGTCTTAAACACAAACCAAATAAAATTACAGCATGTCTTCAAAAGAAAATACAGTCATCATGATACTGCTGGATATACAGAAACCCGAACCCGGATCTGATCTATGATTGGATCGTCAGATCTGATTCACATCACCGATCGAGACACTCGATCAGGCACAACGGAAGCTACGAATAAATTCGCATGCGATTTTACCACGATTCGATTCGCATGATTAATTAATAACTACAAGAAAGTTGGAGATTTACCTTATTAAAGAGGAACAGTAAATCGACAGATGGAGAAGCCACAATCTTTCGGATTGTATCTCCTAGTGACGACTGGTGGACGTCGATTCTCGCCGTAGAACCTCCTCGAATATGCACAAGAAAAACCCTAGGTTTTTCTCCTCTTAATGACCAAGGCAAGAAACTAATTTTTCTTCCTTTTTTTCCAAGTGTGGCGCCAATTTGTTGTGTGAATTGTGTTAGGAGGACTCTCTTTATATAGGAAAATAACTAGTCAAGAGAGTTATTCTTTTCACACCACAATTACCTATTCCCACAAGGAAAAGATAATTTTGCCAAAAAAATAAGAGATAATTCCCAAAAAATCAATCGCTTAATTTTTCCATTAATTATCCAACAAATAGATAATT
Organism: Gentiana macrophylla; assembly: GCA_026214975.1. NCBI lineage: Eukaryota > Viridiplantae > Streptophyta > Magnoliopsida > Gentianales > Gentianaceae > Gentiana > Gentiana macrophylla. The sequence continues at coordinate 83,418,765 of CM047805.1, read as the reverse complement.
AATTAATTACACATATGAGATAATCTAGGAAAATCTTCTCCTAATTTATCCATAATATGTGGCGCCATTAATTTGTCATTTTTAATAGAAAATGTCTTTTCTATTTTACATATTATTTACCAAATAAATAATATTGCATATTCATTAAATAGACCAACTATTTAATTTATTCTCGAGGTTCCATAAAACGAGAAAACACTCGCGTGTTAGGAGCCAACTCCGGGGACCATGGAACTATAACCAGTAGCTACAATAAATTGAATAAAATATTCATCGAACGGAATATTTCTACTCAACTCATTAATTCCAGAATTATGCCACCATAAATCCGCTACTGAACTCTATCGATTATAGATATAACTTATTCTCAAAACGTCGAGTCGATAAGTGTCCATTGATATAATCATTACATACAAACTAACCCTCCATAGACTATCCGTAATGAAGCGGGATTATTTCCGTAAACCTTCTTCAATACATCTTATCCTTATTTACCATTAACCCACTAAGTGATCAATTAGTTCATAACCAATACGAACTCCGCAGATCGATCGGTTTCTAGGATTAACAAATAAGGGATTGTCTTTCTACTTCCCATGAGGAAGGAAGTGTTTCTGTTAGGTGTAGTGCCCGAAAGACAATTTGTGTAATTGTTTTTAACAATGGATGATGATTTTATCTCACCTTATTACTTGCTTTGTGCTTGTAAATAATACATCTTTGCGCAAACCCTAAGTATATCAAGATGTAACCGCTTAACTCGGTGTATGGCATGCACGTGAGGATTGAGTTAGTGGTGATATACTTAAATCTGTTAGTCCGTGGTGAACTTAATCGAGTTTAGGGTCTCTTGATTAAAACACCAATAATGCGCCAGAACACCTTAGGGTGTGATAGTCTTATCGGTTTGTCGGTAGCAGGTACTACGTGGGGCATTTATATATGATGACATTCATATAGATTTGGACCGATTTAATCTGCTTTTTCTCGATATAATTCCGTAATCGAGGAATCTTACTAAATCTTTAGATGATCATATATGGATCAACCTTAATCTGAGGTGATCACAGGATGCTTCTTGTCCCGGGGTAGTGTTTGATGTGTTAGTTACGGTTCACTTTAATATGTGTTCCAAGCCACTTCTCATTGGCACTATCTCCGGATGAGTGAGTAGTTCGATTTTCACAGACATGGAATCAATTCCTTCCTCTGCGGGAAGTAGAGAGACGATCCCCTTATTTGTTAGCCCTAAGAAAGTGATCGATCCCGGAGTTCACATTTGACTAATTAGCTACTAGTCGATATGTGTACTAATTGATCATCGAGGGGTTAATGGTAAATAAGGATAAGATATTCTCGAAGTCGGGTTCACGGAGACCTCCCACTCAGAATGGGCGATCTATGGAGGTTAATCCGTATGTAGTGATTATATCAATGGACGCTTATTCACTCTACATGGGTTGAGTATAAGTATACATCTATAATCGGTAGAGTTCGATTTCGGGTTTATGGTGGCGTAATCCCGAATTAATAATTAATATACTTATTACGCTCGGATGAATAATTAATTATTGAGCTACCTGGTTTTAGGCCCATGGTCCCCCCGATGTAGCTTCGTAATTGGACTAATAATCTTGTTATTTGGGCCTCATTGATAATTAATTGGTTGAAATTTAATTAATGGATATGCATGAATATTATTTAGTTGAAATTTAAATAATAAAATACACATAAAAGACATTTTATGTGGCTTTTAAACCCTAGGGGTGGCGCCTCATACTTCATTAAATGCAAGATTTGATTTTCTTGTGTGATTAATGATTAATAAAAGATGATTTATTTGTAATTGATTGATTGATTAATCACAATCTTTTATAAATGGAATTATCCTTTATTGTGATTTCTTTTTAATTATTTATTTAATTAATTAGAAACTTGGAGGCCAAGGATTTACTCTCCTATATAAAGAGAGTTCTTTCAAGACATATGAACTTGAAAATTTCGCCCCATATCACCAAAAAGAGAGAAAAAATTAGTTTTCTTGTCTTGGGTTTTAGAAGAAGAAAAACTATAAGTTTTTTCTTAGTGTTGCATATCGAGGAGGTTCGTGTATCAAGAAGGGTGTCCACCAACCGCCGTTTGGAGAACACATCGGAAGATCTTGGCATCTCTTCCTACTATTGGTAACTTGATCTTAACCCCCTTGTAGTAGTTTAAGTCCTTTAATTATGTATTGTGATATATGAATCGTGATCCATCCGCTGCGCGTAGATTTAATTCGTTTAGATCTAAGAACCTGCATCCTTCATGTGGTATCAGAGCCAGATTCCACGATTTATGTAATCATAATCGTAGTTAAACGATTGAAAGGAGTGGAATTGCATGTAGGTGATATTTTACTTATTATTATGCATTAATAATTTTTAAATTTCTATGGTTGAAGAGATGGATTGGGGTTGGCACCGTTTTCCCGTTAGATCTATTGTAAACTCATATAAACGATGAAAATTCGTTCATATGAGTATAGGAAATTATGTAATTTATTTATTATTGCAAGTTTAATTTCATGTAAATAGATCTGTTTAGTAGCTGTATAGTCTTTTCGTTTTATCCGTTGTTTGAGCCGTTAAAACAAAGATCCCTCCGGTCAGAATCAAGATTGGAAGTTGATGAACAATCCCACAAAATTTGGCGTCGATCAGAGTCCGTTTGGATGTTCGTTCTTTGATGAGAAGAGGCAGTTGTAACAGAAAAACGCAGGATTCACAGAAACCCTAACTGTGACTTCCTCGATTTTCTGGAAGGTATTGGACCGTTGAAACGAATATCCGACCGGTCAGATCGATAATCATTGAGTTTTGGACATGAGATAAAATTTTCAGGACGATCGGGATTCATCTTGATCCCCGATCGGCAACGGGAAGTATATGATGCGCTGCTGTAAGAGTCTGTTTCAGCAGCAAGTTGGGCGCTCACTGAGGAAGATATTTAAGTCAAAGCTCCGATCCGACCGTCCATCGTGAAGTCCGAAGAATGAAGATCAGATCTGGAAAGTTTCGTCAGGATCCAAGTTCGTTTGATATGCCGATCGTCGAAGATTCTTAACAAATCGCAGATTAGGGTTTTAATTTATTTTCGAATAGATTAATTCACGAGGGTGTAACGGTCCATCTCGGTGTTTATTTTCCGCACTAGTATACATGTGTAGATTGTATGAGTAGAACCGGAAAATTGCCATGACATGCATCATATCATGAATTCCACTCCATATGCATACATGTAGAAATTAATTCAAGAATTAGTTAGGCATGTATAAAACACACGATTAGTTTTAATTAATTGTTTGATATTAATTAGAAACTAATTAGGGTAAAAACCGAGGAACACGGGTTTTTTCAATCGTCGAGGTTGGGTGATGGATTCTCGGTGAATCCCTCTGCGAAAGCATAAGGAGTAAAATCCGAAACCTCGTGGTTAAGGTGTTGGATTCTCGGTGAATTCCACCTTACCTAAGGCGAGATTACGTTTTTGTTTGTGTCTACGTGAAAGTTTGATGTTTAAGGATTGGATAATCACGGGCAAACAGGTTGAAAGTGGTTTAACCACGGTTGGGTGGTCAGCGGTAGCTACGGCTCAATCGACTTCACCTCCACGTGTGGCGTTTGCGAAGTGCAGCAATCTTGAGCCATCCGAAGAGCCACTACGGCTCAACGGAGCTCTCTAGCCTTGACCCGTCCGGACGGCCACATATGTTCTAACGAATAGGTCGGGTGGGCTAGCCCACATAACCGACAACATTCGGGCCTGTGATTTATTGTTCCTTAATGTAACATCAAGTCCAAAAACGTTATCGATAAACCCACCACTTTTTCAAAATATTGAGTGGGAGGCGGAGAGGCGACACCGACCCCACGGCCTCTCTTGTTGACACAAGCAACGTGAGAGAATGGTGGCGCCTCTTGCCGGCTTTGATTTCGCCCCTAAGGAAGGCCTTCACCGCTATCAAAATTCAAGGCTTGGTCTCCGAAAGGATAGGATTTTGGGTACTCATTGAGTCAGCGACCGACCCTAAGGCGGCGGCACACTCGGGTCTATCTAAAGATCTCAAACAATGGAGGTCACACTCATAAAGGGTATTTTGGTAATACCTTGGCTGAAAAGGAAAGGTGATTGACGATCACAAATGAGATGTTCGATTCTCAATCGATCTTCAATATTAATCGAAACCTCTTTGACCTACCCTAAGGCGGCAGCACGAGGCGTTAGATTAAATCCTTGGAGGCAGTAGGATAGACTATAAGTACTTAGTTTATGTTCCTAAAATTTATTAGTAGTGTATGATTTGGATTTATCTTCTGTCAATTTTATTTACAACTATTTATATATCTCTACAGGGTGCTAGACCGCTAGTGTAAAATTGACTAGTAATGACTTCGTTAAAAAGTGGTAAGTAACTAGAAAGTTGTACTTATTGATCTTACATGCGATTAATTTTTTGGAAGAGATATTTCTCTGGAGCCTTCAAGACTTAAGTAGCGTAAATAAGTATGTCACTTCATTTGTCAATCGTGTTGAACGAGAGGCATTGTAGTCATTTGAAAGATGATTGGGACGATAAAATTCTTCTAGTGAATTTTAATGGTGTAGTGTCTACACAAGAAATTTTCTAATAGAAAAATTGGAGAATCATAAATTAAAGTGTCGCTAGTTAGACGGTATTTGGAACCGATAAACTAGTGGGAGCTTTTGTCTTATGTTTTTCTAATTTAGAAAATTAGTCCCACTAGGTAACGCTTTCATTAGACATCCCACAGTTCACGAGTAGTGTCTACTCATACGAACTGCTAGTTCAAGACTATTTCCTTTTAAGGAAAGTTAAGAATGGGAAAGAATGTCTATAAGTGTTAATCATCTTAACTGAAGTTTTGAGGCTAAACCGAAACATTAATTAAAGAAAGTATAGGATAAGGAAAGTGATTTTGGATCACTAACAAATGAATCCTTAGCGACTTTCTTAACCGAGTAACTTGACTCGGTAGCTTAGTTCTTTGGAAGAACAAGGAAGCTGTGCATTAACAATTAATAGAGTAACAACGGACAGTAATTTCAGCTACAATAGTGGGAGTAATATAAGAAAATGAATTTCGGATTCTATCCATGAATATCACAGGAAAATTTATTTTTTCTGTTTTTCAGATTCATTGAAGCAAATGGATTCACTTTCAACTCGATATATTGTTGCCTCATAGAAAGTGAATATGACATTTGTAGTAAGAATCCGAGACTCAGAATTTTGTTTGATAAAGTCAGAACCACTAAGAAATGCTGAAAATGTATAAGTAACACGTCTTAAACTATTATAGGTAAAAGGTTTCCGTGTTAAGATAAACAACCTTTCAATATCTATTAATTAGTCCATATATCCCAGAGAAAAGACCTCACGACTGGCTAAGGGTGATTCCTATCTCCCAGTCTAGGAAAACTATCTCAAAGGAACAATGACTAAGTTTCTTTTCAATCGGGAAAGGGTAATAGATTTGAAGGGTAACATAGCTTGTTCACCATGACCTTCGGGTCTAGTGAGAGATACAAGCTAGTGGGAGTTTTTGAGTGGTGACATTTTGTCCGATAACTACTCAAGCGTGATTTAGTTTATCAAAAGAATACGAGGAGGAGTCTCGATTTTAGCAGAGAATAGAGTATTCCATGCTCGGAAATAGGCTATCACATAGTCTTGGGGTGATGCTCGGCCCGCCTCCTAGTGGAATGTTTCTCACTTTGAGGAAGAAACCATAGACTTGCCGATATAGTTATTAATGTGCTACAATACAATCGTTAAACTCGATTAAGATAATTGGTTGCAAAATAACGGTTAACATTATTATGTAAACCGAGAAGTCTACTAGAAGATGCCGGTGAATTTATGGATAATGAGTGAATTCGGTTCACACCACTTCCATAAATGTAGGCATTTAGCATTTAATGCTTGAAGGTAGGATGGAGATTTTATGATCACGTTCAGATTGTGACTATTCGTGAAATGCCTTAATGAGACGAGTGAAGGTTGGTTGTAAGATTCTTGAGATCAGAAAGTGGCGGTTGAACTGTCACAAGCCTTCTGATGGAATCTATAAGTAACAACCTTAAACCTTGGAGTACGGTTACCCAAAGGTAGTTACTATCTCGATTTAATCGGACCACGTCCAACATCGGTTTTTGGTGATTACACGATAAATACTACTAGATCAGGATGTCAATCCACCACGCAGATGGGAGTATGGTTTAACCATTGACCCATTGTGGTTTTGTGGACTTTACGGTCTCTTTGGGGTGATTGATAACCTATGGCTCTTTAGTGGGTTTGTATAGGATTCTCGATCATAGAGGTTGGTTTGTGACCTTAACCCTGTAAATGGAGTTTTTGTACTCCGGTTTTGTTCGATCTATTGTAGAACCACCGAGTGTCTCAGCCCAGTGGGAGCAATTGGATCTACATAGAAAAGAGTCGAATGAATAGGAAAGTTTAAACTTTCGGCGCAAAGTTGAGTGGTATAGGGGTGATTCACGACAAGTAGAGAGTTAACTGGACCTTGAACTCTCTCACCACTCGATCTTGCTAGATTTCGTTACAAAGCGAGAAAATAGGGGTGATTCCACGAGACTTTCTTGCCGAACAACGGAATCGAATTCATTCGAAATGAAAGGTTTTAGCTAAGAATGAATAACGGATTCGTTACAAAGCGAGAAGATAGGGGTGATTCCCTAATACCTTTTTGCGAGACTAATGATATCTTAATTTATTCAGAAAGAACCATTGGTAGGAAGCTTTGTCATGGCTTATATCCTTTGTGGATTTAAGAGAACCTCTCGGTCATTTAAAAGTCACATGTTTTAAAATATGTGGACTTGACCAAAATATTGATAAGTTTTTTTATATTTGGATATCAATATTGGTAAAATAGTAGTATTAGTGTTCATGAATGATAACATCAAAACGATTGGAAACAACATGTGTGTGCTATCTGAAGTCAGAAACTGACACGCCAAGATTCTCTGGATGAGAGAATTGGACTATGTTCTAAGAATCTGATTCGGTCAAATTCACGAGAATGAGTCATTGGCTATCCCACCGATCTTATTGAATAAGATGATTATGCATATATGGTTGCAAAGATTCATCGAGAGTTGTCCTACCCTACCTCTCGTGAATGATTCTCTAAATCTTTGGATAAAGAGAAAATGGGATAGAGTCTCTCTGGGATAAGGGCAAGTCAGCTTAACACGAGTCAATTGCAATCAAATCTCGGATTCGAGCATTGAATAGCGGTTTAGTACGTCCTCAAGTATCTTTAGAGAACGAGGAATCATATGCTTGAATATTCGGTGCAAACTTGAATATGGTTGATTACATCGATTTCGACTTGTAGTCGATTAAGGATGATCATTAAGTTGATCTCGGGCTCAGTGTTTACTCATAGTGCTTAGAATTTCCTTTTTGGTGCAGGAGTAATTCCAGTCGATAATCCGATATCACTTCATTGTGAAAACAGTGAAGAGATAGCTTTGAAGGATCTTCTCGGTCACAAGAAGTCAAAAACATATTGAGAGAGAGTACCGCCTGATTGGAAGGACCGACAACGTTTCAATCCTAAAGATCGTCTCGAGTCGACAACCTAGCTAATCAGTGTATCAAGTCGAGTGCTTGGAGGGTACGGCATTGATGGATATGTCTCATATGCTTTTAGAGCAAGTGGGAGAGTGTTGTGAATAAGATGAGAAAGGGTGTGCTCTAAAAACAATCGTTGCTTGTCATTTCGTGCAAGTGGGAGATTGTTAGGTGAAGTGCCCGAAAGACAATTTGTGTAATTGTTTTTAACAATGGATGACAGATTTTATCTCACCTTATTACTTGCTTTGTGCTTGTAAATAATACATCTTTGCAAACCCTAAGTATATCAAGTATGTAACCGCTTAACTCGAGTGTATGGCATGCACGTGAGGATTGAGTTAGTGGTGATATACTTAAACTATTAGTCGATGGTGAACTTAATCGAGTTTAGGGTCTCTTGATTAAAACACCAATAATGCGCTGAGAACACCTTTAGGTGTGATAGTCTTATCCGGATTGTCGGTAGAGGTACCTACGTGGGGCATTTATATATGATGACATTCATATAGGTGATGAGAGATAAATTTATGATCATTATTACGACATTTTACCCCAATATTGATACCATTTTGAGCATTATTGTATCAAGTCAAAATTACTAAGTTTTATTCAAATGTATAAGTAGTAGTTATTATATGAATTATCGTATTTTTATTAGTTTTTGTACCGGTTTAGTAACCGGAGTGTCGTGTCGGATTTACGTTTGGTATTTTGGTGGTTCATTGCAGGATTATATATTGACCAAGATCCCACGTAACGACATGTTTTGAGTCTAAAAGATGTGTTTAGAGGGTTAGAAGAAGGTGCCACAAGTTTAGAAGTTCAACGGAGCAAATTTTCCTAAGTACTTAAAATCGTTGCATGTTTTCGACGGAGATTTGACCCAGCTTAGAGGCATTTTCAGGGGATGACTTCTTCATGAAAGTTGTAGATATTCAAGTAAGCTTTCCAACGCATTTTGAATCAAGTCAATTGGACTTCTACAACTCAAATGGTGGTCAAGTGGCTAATCGGCTCATATCAGTGGAAAATCCCGAAAACAACACGTAATGGGAATGGCCCATCAAAAAGGCGTTTTCTGAAGAAGAGTCCTTAATGAAAGTTGTAGAGTTTTCCGAGAGCTTAATTATGACATTTGGATCATAATTTTTGGAGGTCTACAACTTAAGTTACGAATTTTAGAAGTTTAATATACAATTATTGATTATATATAACTTATATAATCATTAGTTTGTAACCGCCTGCACATGGGTTATGATTAAGGCATGTGGAGTAATCATTTTTCCGGATCGGTCCTGCCCCTATCCGGACCGGTCCGGCCTTTACACTTTGCCTATATATATGAGAGCTTCAGCAGATGAATCGATGCCCCATCTTGGCCACTCTTGGCCAAGATCTCTCTTCTCCACCTCCTCCCATTTCTTCCATTCCCCTCTTCTTCCATCTCCCTTCTTCATTTCTTTTCTCTTTTTATTTTGTTTTCGGGCCCGTATATACATATGTCTATGTATGTATATATGTTTTTATAAATAAAAGTAGTACCGTTGTAATGCTCGAGAGGATTATCCAAGAAAATTGTATTGAAGAAGTTGCTATTTTCAGAGGATACGACTTAGATCTACAATAAACGGGTAATTTTATCAAGTTATTATGTTTGTTATATTTGTTTTATATATATATATATATATATTATATCTATCACTATGTTAAACTAAAAATATATCTAGCCAAGATATGAATCTGAATTAGTTAATCTTTTGGTAAAATGAATGATCGACTCTGGTAATCATGATTAAAACCAATTATAATGAATCTTTTTCTATTTTGCAACGTATTGATAATATATTTGAATGACGTAATCAATCATGATGAATACCACATATAACCTGGCGATGTCTCGAATGAGAGAAGTCGAGGATATGAGTAAAAATAGAAAAACCGGAGGTAAAAATGGCCGTCGATTAACGGAATCCTATTTCCTACCGAAGCGATTTGTCCTAGAAAAACAAATCTTATTAACTTTGTACTCGAGATCTTAATAATGTTAAAATCGGCGATTTAATTGAAACTACACCGTTTGTGTTAAATCGATCCGCTTGACAACCGGAGCCTCTTGAATAACATCGGCCGTCTGGACGAACGGAATAACCTCTTTTATCCGGGGTAGATTTGTACTCGTAGTCGTTCGAGACTAACTAAGATTAGCATGGGGCGTTGTGGACCTTGGGTGATGACATTTGACATATGACAATTTCATACGCTCGTGTGAGGAGGAGTTGTCTAGCTTAGGAGTACACCGATTCATATATAATTGACCTCCTTGCATCAAGGAAAAGATCTGTCTCATTTATTAACTAAAAAGATATATTGATTCAGTAACGTAGATCCAAAAATATATATTATATTAGTATTTATTTGTTTTATTTTCTGTTTTACTAACATCTAACTCTAACATTACTAACTAATCTAACTGATCTAACTATCTAACCCGAGGAAAAGTTAAAAACTGCGACTTAGATCGAGTTAATAATAACTTCTTGGTGTTTAACCCCACTTAAAAGAATTACCATGTTTTCCCTGAGGAATACGACCTGACTCACCAGACTAGCACTACAATTTGACCCGGTACACTGCCGGTTAGGATCTGTATAGCCTAGAAAAGGTCCGTCAGTATTTTGGCGCCGTTGCCGGGGAAAACGTCGCTAATTTCTTTCTTTGTGTCTAGGGTTACTACTTGTATTAGCTCAAAATTCTCGAGGATAAGTCAACACTCTTCTTATCACATTTCTTTTTTATTTTCCGTTGGTACCTACCTTCTTTTAGTTACCAATTTTCTTCTTCTACCAATTTCGAGTTATTTTCTATTTTCGATAGTAGAAAGTAAACGCGGTTCGTTTATTTTTGTTGGTACCTACCTATTGGTAAGATACCAATTAAAAAAAAAAAAAAAATACACTCGGTAATTACCGAGAGAAAAAAAATGTGGTTTTTTTTATCCATTTCGTGTTATTTTCTATTCGATATTTTCTATTCCACAAGAATTGTCAAATCGAGTTATGAAAGCGGCCGAAATCGAGAATGAAACACCATCGATTCGAGTTTTATCTATTTCAAGTTATTTTTCTATTTTTCGATAGTTGATGACCGAAGTTGTAAGGCCCCACTCACTCCTTATAGGCCTGATTTAAACACTTACGCAAAGCGCGTTAAGAGTAGAGAGTAAACGCGGTCATATCGATTAGGAAATCGACCAAGTATCATTTTCAAATCGAAATACGAGAATGGATGAAACTAGTGATGAAACACCGAACGAGGGCTTGATCATGCCCAAGGGAATATTAATAAATAAAATAAAAATAGAAATAATCGAATTGGAAGCGAGTTGGAAGGAACCAAGTTTGAAAGGGCCAATTCAAACCGAACCTTATCCACTCAACCCAAATTCATCTCGGTTCAACCAGATAAGGCAACACCATATCCAATGCATATTTTGAAGAAAAGGTACAGGATGATAAAACACAGTCATTCGAGGAAGCTTTACCATATTCATCTAATGACAAGGGTGGTAAGGGAGGTATACATTCTATCCCTATTACAAAGATGAAGTTGGATAAAAGTATGTATGTTTTCTTGACAATTTTAGTAAGGGAGAAGTTTGGGAGTTAATCATGAGAGCGTTGTCTTCAACACTTACAATTCATTGAAATATCCATGCATTACACTAGAATCTTGTTCTTGTGTGTACACTTTGTGTTTTTTTGCTGTGGATTGTACTAACACGCAGGTAATTGAAGAAGATGACTTCAGCAATAATGTAAAAGCTCACAAACCGAAGGCTCGAAAATCAAAGGAAAAGGTCAAGAATCGTTTGGATTGGTGGGAATTGTCTAACCTCTGTTGGAAACCGGTATTGAAGAAGGATGCGGTGCGTGAGGATGACCCACCACCAGTGCCTTAAAAACTAAAGCACGGTAAAGTCTGGCTATAGACTATAAATGTAGTCAATGACGGGTACTATCCTTCCTTTTTACTCTTTAAGCATTTATTTTTAGTGGATTATGTGCTTAATTGTTACGTGCTTTTGTGAGTAATTGTTAGAAGTATCCCATTTTGTTTAGTATATTATATTAGTTAATCCTTATCATTTTGGTCGAGCAAACGACGTTAACCAAAAAGCGCTACCGGGAGGCAGCCCGTAAAAATGTTAAATATAATAATTACTCATACTTTGGATGATACTTTGGTAATACTTCGGATTGATTTTCATTTTGTTTCACCAAGTCTTAGGATGAATGTTTGAATGTCATTAAAAAAAGGGAATGATTAGGTGGTTATCCGAAAATCCTGATGGAAAAAAAGAGAAAATTCAAATGCGTCATTTCTTGGACTTAGGTTGTTAGAACGATTTGAAATAACACTTGAGGATCTGGGTATAAAAGACTCAGAGTTAATACTTTGCCATACGTTACATTTCATGATCTAGTCTGTTTTAAATTTCAAATAACGTGTGACATGTATTAGTTCAAATACTATGGAATTGAGGAAGTCATACCTTTAACCCACCCACCCACCCTTTTTTATCATCCGAGTATTTGTTTTGACTTGTTTTAGTGCACCATTGCTTTCCCAACAACTTTTTTTACACTCACTTTACATTGGGGACAATGTAAGTTCGTAAGTGGGGAGTGGAGTCGTTGGTCTAGCAATGGAATTAATGTTTATTTTGTATCAATAAATCCCTTAGTTTTCGATCTTTTTCGAGCATTATTTAGTTGATTAAAATAAACTGTATAAGGTATATATTTCATGGATTTGAAGATGTAATGATCAATTTGGATGTGTATAACAAACGTGAACCGTAAGTGCATTGTAATTCCAAATATATTTGTGTAACATGAATTCCTTCACGTAAGCCTTTGATATTGAAACGAAAATTTTAAACTGTATCCATTCAGTATCCTAGTGGTGATTCTAGATAATAACAGTAACTTAGTACCTAACTTTTGAACGTGTACTGTGAATATCTGAAGGTTTGAATGTGATAGAAAGGATATAAGTTAAGTTTATGAAAAAGAAAAAAAAAATAATAAAAAAATAAAGATGAACTATCTATATGTCGGTTGTAGCTACCAATGATTTGAGTGCAGTAGGGCGTTATCACGAAACGTCCCATATCACTATGAGGTTTAAAAGCTCCCGATTGCTCGATGATAGTAGTCCAACTAGGGTGTTATCACGAAACGTCCTATTGCTGGGAATGAAGGCATATGCTACACATGTGAAATTAAGCTCATTAAAAGAAAAAAAAAAATTAAGCGTGGTTGAAAACTTAGTTATCTTCTGACTATCCCCAGTATAAACTGAATGATATGCTTTAAGGATTATCCTAATAAGTACTCGGAAGAACTTTGTGTGGAATCATTCGCTTATACCTAGGAAAGTCATTAGAAATTTATCTGAATAGATATTTGTGTGTTTTGCTTGATTTATTCAAGAGAGGATAGTGGAAATTGAAAAGGCTTGTCACACACACACTCTGTTATACACTTATATTGAGGTTAAAGCCTGGTTGTAATTCTAATGGTTGTATTATCTAGTTGTTCCTTATACCTTATATCTTCATGAATTTATCTCTTATTCATTTTGTTTTATCGCTTGTTTTGCTCGAGGACGACCAAAAGCTAAGTAGGGGGTTGTGATGAGAGATAAATTTATGATCATTATTACGACATTTTACCCCAATATTGATACCATTTTGAGCATTATTGTATCAAGTCAAAATTACTAAGTTTTATTCAAATGTATAATTAGTAGTTATTATATAAATTATCGTATTTTTATTAGTTTTTGTACCGGTTTATTAACCGGAGTGTCGTGTCGGATTTACGTTTGGTATTTTGGTGGTTCATTGCAGGATTATATATTGACCAAGATCCCACGTAACGACATGTTTTGAGTCTAAAAGATGTGTTTAGAGGGTTAGAAGAAGGTGCCACAAGTTTATAAGTTCAACGGAGCAAATTTTCCTAAGTACTTAAAATCGTTGCATGTTTTCGACGGAGATTTGACCCAGCTTAGAGGCATTTTCAAGGGATGACTTCTTCATGAAAGTTGTAGATATTCAAGTAAGCTTTCCAACTCATTTTGAATCAAGTCAATTGGACTTCTACAACTCAAATGGTGGTCAAGTGGCTAATCGGCTCATATCAGTGGAAAATCCCGAAAACAACACGTAATGGGAATGGCCCATCAAAAAGGCGTTTTCTGAAGAAGAGTCCTTAATGAAAGTTGTAGAGTTTTCCGAGAGCTTAATTATGACATTTGGATCATAATTTTTGGAGGTCTACAACTTAAGTTACGAATTTTAGAAGTTTAATATACAATTATTGATTATATATAACTTATATAATCATTAGTTTGTAACCGTTTGCACATGGGTTATGATTAAGGCATGTGGAGTAATCATTTTTCCGGATCGGTCCTGCCCCTATCCGGACCGGTCCGGCCTTTACACTTTGCCTATATATATGAGAGCTTCAGCAGATGAATCGATGCCCCATCTTGGCCACTCTTGGCCAAGATCTCTCTTCTCCACCTCCTCCCATTTCTTCCATTCCCTCTTCTTCCATCTCCTTCTTCATTTCTTTTCTCTTTTTATTTTGTTTCGGGCCCGTATATACATATGTCTATGTATGTATATATGTTTTTATAAATAAAAGTAGTACCGTTGTTGTAATGCTCGAGAGAGGATTATCCAAGAAAATTGTATTGAAGAAGTTGCTATTTTCGAGAGGATACGACTTAGATCTACAATAAACGGGTAATTTTATCAAGTTATTATGTTTGTTATATTTGTTTTTATATATATATATATATATTATATCTATCACTATGTTAAACTAAAAATATATCTAGCCAAGATATGAATCTGAATTAGTTAATCTTTTGGTAAAATGAATGATCGACTCTGGTAATCATGATTAAAACCAATTATAATGAATCTTTTTCTATTTTACAACGTATTGATAATATATTCGGAATGACGTAATCAATCATGATGAATACCACATATAACCTGGCGATGTACTGACCAGAGAAGTCAGGATATGAGTAAAAATAGAAAAACCGGAGGGTAAAAATGGCCGTCTGATTAACGGAATCCTATTTCCTACCCGGGGGCAGATTTGTCCTAGAAAAACAAATCTTATTAACTTTGTACTCAAGATCTTAATAATGTTAAAATCAGCAGTTTAATTGAAACTACACCGTTTGTGTTAAATCGATCCGCTTGACAACCGGAGCCTCTTGAATAACATCGGCCGTCTGACGAACGGAATAACCTCTTTTATCCGGGGTAGATTTGTACTCGGTAGCTGTTCAGACTAACTAAGATTAGCATGGGGCAGTTGTGGACCTTGGACTGATGACATTTGACATATGACAATTTCATACGCTCGTGTGAGGAGGAGTTGTCTAGCTTAGGAGTACACCGATTCATATATAATTGACCTCCTTGCATCAAGGAAAAGATCTGTCTCATTTATTAACTAAAAAGATATATTGATTCAAGAAGCGTATTCTTGGCTAGATCCAAAATATATATTATATTAGTATTTATTTGTTTTATTTTCTGTTTTACTAACATCTAACTCTAACATTACTAACTAATCTAACTGATCTAACTATCTAACCCGAGGAAAAGTTAAAAACTGCGACTTAGATCGAGTTAATAATAACTTCTTGGTGTTTAACCCCACTTAAAAGAATTACCATGTTTTCCCTGAGGAATACTACCTGACTCACCAGACTAGCACTACAATTTGACCCGGTACACTACCGGTTAGGATCTGTATACACAGACATGGAATCCATTCCTTCCTGCGGGAAGTAGAGAGACAGTCCCCTTATTTGTTAGCCCTAAGAAAGTGATCGATCCCGGGAGTTCACATTTGACTAATTAGCTACTAGTCAGATATGTGTACTAATTGATCATCGGGGTTAATGGTAAATAAGGATAAGATATTCTGAGTCGAGTTCACGGAGACCTCCCACTCGAGAATGGGGCGATCTATGGAGGTTAATCCGTATGTAGTGATTATATCAATGGACGCTTATTCACTCTATGGGTTGAGTATAAGTATACATCTATAATCGGTAGAGTTCGGGCCGGGTTTATGGTGGCGTAATCCCGGAATTAATAATTAATGTACTTATTATGTTCGATGAATAATTAATTATTGGAGCTACTGGTTTTAGGTCCATGGTCCCCGATGTGGCTTCTGTAATTCGGACTAATAATCTTGTTCTTTGGGCCTCAGTGATAATTAATTGGCTGGGCTAATTAATGGATATGCATGAATATTATTTAGTTGGGCTAAATAATAAAATACACATAAAAGACATTTTATGTGGGCTTTTAAACCCTAGGGGTGGCGCCTCATACTTCATTAAATGCAAGATTTGATTTTCTTGTGTGATTAATGATTAATAAAAGATGATTTATTTGTAATTGATTGATTGATTAATCACAATCTTTTATAAATGGAATTATCCTTTATTTTGATTTCTTTTTAATTATTTATTTAATTAATTAGAAACTTGGAGGCCAAGGATTTGCTCTCCTATATAAAGAGAGTTCTTTCAAGACATATGAACTTGAAAATTTCGCCCCATATCACCAAAAAGAGAGAAAAAAATTAGTTTTCTTGTCTTGGGTTTTAGAAGAAGAAAAACTATAAGTTTTTCTTAGTGTTGCATATCGAGGAGGTTCGTGTATCAAGAAGGGTGTCCACCAACCGCCGTTTGGAGAACACATCGGAAGATCTTGGCATCTCTTCCTACTATTGGTAACTTGATCTTAACCCCCTTGTAGTAGTTTAAGTCCTTTAATTATGTATTGTGATATATGAATCGTGATCCATCCGCTGCGCGTAGATCTAATTCGTTTAGATCTAAGAACCTGCATCCTTCATTTCCATATATGTGAAACACACACTTCTCACTCATTCCAGAATAATGCCAACGTGAAAGTGATTCGGACCGCGCTTCTTAGCGATCCTTAACGAACACATCAAACCCTATCCTGAAACAAGTAGGAGTCTGTAATCACTTCAGGATTAAGGTTAATCCATATATGTTCATCTTGTGACTAAATAAGATTTCTCAATCACGGAATTATATGAGAAATTCAGATTAAATCAGTCCAGTCCTATATGACTCTCATTATATATAAATGCCCCACTTAGACAACCAATGTCGACGGTCGGGATAAGACGGTCACACCATAAAGTGTTCTGGGCGCATTAATGGTGGTTTAATCAATAGACCCCATACTTTGATTAAGTTCACCACGGACTAACATTTCAAGTGTATCACCATAAACTCAATCATCATATGCGACACACACTAAGTTATATGGCTACATATGATACGACTTAGGGTTTTCAGTAGTGTATTACTTACAAGCACGAAGCAAGTAATAAGATGAGAATAAATCTATCATTTATTAATTCTAAAAACAATTACATAAATTGTCTTTCGGGCGCTATTTCCAACAATTTACCACTTGCCCGTAAGGACAAACAACAATTGTCTTTCGGGCACACTATATCTAACAATCTCCCACTTGCCCGTAAAGACAAGCAATGATTGTTTTTAGAGCACCACACCCTTATTCTTTCTATCCACAACATTCCCCCACTTGCTCTAAAGCAGATGAGAAATATCTCCCAATTTCATACCCGTCAAGCGCTTATCAGTGACATTAGATGCCACACGACTTGGTAATCTGATCAGCTAGGTTGTCGGCTCGAGGCGATCTTTAGGACCGAAACGTCACCTCTTTGCACGATCTGTCTGAACAGCTGGTACTTTCTCCTAATATGCTTTTGACCTCTTGTGACTGCGAAGAACTTTTGCATGAGCTACCTCTCACCTGTTTTCACAGAAAATGGTATCGGCTCATCGAGACCTGGAATCACTTCCCGGTCCAACAAAGAACTTCTCAACTCACACTGTCTCTTTAGCTGCTACGAAAGCTGCTATGTATTCGACTAATAGAGTCAAACTGGCAGTGCTGGATTGCTCCAGACTATAGCTCCATCACTATGAGTAAACACTGAGCTTGAGATCGATTCACGATCATCCTTAATCCGACAAAAATCAGAACCAGTGTAGTCAACAATACTCAGGTTTGCACCTGAATACTCAATCATATGATTCCTCGTTCTCTAAAGATACTTGAGGATGCATTAAGCTGCTTTCAATGATTGAATTCAAGACTCGACTTTAATCGACTTTTAATAACCTGACTTGATCTATCCAAAAGAGAATCTATCCCATTTTCTCTATATCCGAAGACTAAGAGAATTATTCTGTGAGGGGTTGGGTAGGAAACCTATCGTTGAATTTTGCATTCGAAAATGCATTATCATCTTTAACCAATAAGATGGATGGGATATTGCCTACAACTTGTTCTCATGAATTCGACCGAATCAAATTCTAAGAATAAAGTCCGCTTCTCTGATTCAGAGAAGCTTTGGCTCGTCAGTTCTTGACTTCATATAACACACTCAAGTTGTTCCCAACTGTTGCAGTGTTATCTTTTATTAACACTAACGTTTACTACTTTACCAATATTGATTCTCCAGTCTACAAAAGACTCATCAATATTCTGGTCAAGCCCACACATTCCAAAACATGTGACTTTTAATGACTTGGAGGTTTGCTTTAATCCATCAATGGATATAAGCATAGGCAGTCAATCTGCCATTGGATTTAAGCTAAAACCCTTCCATTCCTAATGAATCTAAGCTCTATTGTACGGAAAGAAAGGTTTAGGGCATCACCCCTGTTAATCTTTCTGCTTTCCATAGAGTCAAGCAAGGCTGAGTGGTGAGAAAGTTTCAGTGCATCACCCCTATTTAACTGTCTACTTCTCAGGGAGTTACCCCCAAAACCACTTAGCTTTGCTTTGAAAATTAAACTTTCTCATTCATTCGTCTCTTCTACACGTAGATCCAATTACTCCCACTGGGCCTGAGACACTCAGGTGTTTCTACAAGACTGTGAACAGAACTGGAGTACCAAAACTCCATTTATAGGTTTATGGTTTTAAACCAACCTCCTTTTATCAGAATCCTATACAGTCCTTCCAAAAGACCATAGGTTATCAATTACCCCCAGTAGACTATAAAGTTTGCATGATCACAGCGAGTTAATGATCTCAGTGAGTACATGATCTCAAGAATCTTATAACCAACCTTTACTCATTGCATTAAGATATTTCACGAAGAGTCACCATCTGAACGTGTATAGAAAATTTCCAATCCTACCTTCAAGCACTAGTGCTAAATGCCTCTATTTGCGGATGTGGGGTAAATTTTATTCACTCCTTATCCACAAATTCATAGGCATCTTCTAGGTAGACTTCTCGGTATTACATAGTAATGTGAACCGTTATTTTACAATCAATATCTTAATTGAGTTAAGCAGTGTAATGTAGCATATCAATAACTATACAAGACAATACATGGTTTATCCTTTCAGTGATATCATTTCACCCGGAGGTAGGCCAAGCATCAGTGCCAAAACTATGCTATAGCCTATATTTGAGCATGGAATACTCGTTTCTCTGGTAATATCAGAGATTCCTCCAAATATTTAGACAAACTAATCGGCGTTTCGAGTAGTCGATAGACAAAAAAGTCTATTACTCAAAAGCTCCCACTAGCTTGTATCCTTCATAAGACCCCGAAGGTCAATATGAACAAGCTATGATACTTCTTTAGCTCTATTAACCTTTCCTAATTGAAAGTTTACTTAGTCATTTTTCCTTTGAGATAGTGTTCTTAGACTGGGAGATATGAATCACCCTTAGCCAGTCTTCAGATCTTATCTCTAGGATATATGGACTAATTAATAGATGCTGAAGAATCATTTATCTAAATACGGAAACCATTTGTCTTAATAGTTTATGATGTGTTACATATACCTTTTCAGCATTACTTAGTGATTTTTACTTTATCAGACAAAAGTCCGAGTCTCAGAAGCCTATACAAATGTCATATTCACTTTCTTTAAGGCAACTATATTATCGATGTGAAAACGAATCAATTTGTTCCAACGAATCCGAAAACAGAAATTAATTTTCTGTGATAATGAAGGATTAAAATCCGAAATTTATTTCCTTATATCACTCCCACTATCTTAGCTGAAATAACTGCCCGTTGTCTACTCTTCATCATGAATGCCCAGCTACCTTGTTCTTACAAAAAAACTTTAGCTTCTGAGTCAAATGACTCGGTTAAGAAAGTTTTTAAGGATTCATAGGTTAGTGATCTGAAATCACTTTCCTTATCCTATATTTCTCTTATTAATATTTCAGTTTAGCCTTTAACTTATTTAGTTTAGATGACTTGCACTTGTAGACATTTACCTTCCCATTCTTGGCTTTCTTTAAAGGAAATGACCGTGAACTAGCAGTTCATTTGAGTAGACACAACTCGTAAACTGTGGGATGTCTAGTGAGATTGATACCAAATCATTCTCGTCATCTTTGAACTAATTTTGTTTTGTCTCTCGTTCAACACAAGTGACAGCAGTGACATCAATGTCACTTAAGTTTGTAGGCTCAAGAGGAACATCCTCTTCCGAAGAATTAATTTGCATTCTCGATTATTGAGTTCAACGTTCTTGTTACTTTTCCACTTTTAGGAAGTCATTATCAATCAATTTATCATTTTTAGCAGTTTAGATACCATGAGATAATATGTAGTTGAAAAAATAAATTATGACAAAATTATAAATCAAATCATACACCACAACATATAAGAAATTTTAGGAATTATAAACGTGATGTCATGCAAGCAGTTTATCCTACCATTTCAAGGATTTAATCTCACACCTCAGTGCCGCCGTAGGGTAGGTCAAGAGGTGATGATTGAATTGAGACAATCTCTCTCAATAATTAAACCATTGAGAATCAAACATCTCCTATTTGATTATTGATTACCTTCCTTTTTCAGCCAAGATATTTCCTAAAATATCCTTGTGAGTGTAACATACTGTTTCAGATTTTTAAGTACGCCCCGAGTATGCCGCCGTAGGGTAGGTCAGTGACCCGACGAGTACTCAAAATCCTATCCTTTCGGAAACCAAGACTTGAATTTTGATAGCGGTGAAGGCCATCCGTAGGGGGCCGAAATCAAAGCGGCATGAGGCGTCACCATTCTCTCACGTGCTTATGTCAACAGTAGAGGCCGTGGGGTCGGTTGTCACCTTCCCCGCTCCCACTCGTTATTTTGAAATTTAGGTAGTATTTTAGGATTTTCAGAATTTCTTAATCATCCGAAAAACAATAAATCATGAATATTTAAATTAATCCTCCCACTAATTCATCGGTTCCAAATACCGTCTAACTAGTGTCACTTATTCACGACATTCTAATTTCTCGGATTTTTAAATTCTTTGTGTAGACTCTACACAATTAAATTTCACCAAGAATTTTATAATCCTAACATCTTAGGACTTACGAATTTCCCACCAAATTGAAAAACAATAAATCACAAATTTAAAGCTCCCACTAGTTTATCGGTTTCAAATATCGTCTAACTAGTGACACTATATTCATGATTTTCCATTTTTTTTAATATTTAGAAATTTCTTGTGTAGACACTACACAACTAAAATTCACCAAGAATTTTATAATCCTAATATCTTAGGACTTACGAATCTCCCACCAAAAATCGAAAAACAATAAATCACAAATTTAAAGCTCCCACTAGTTATCGGTTCCAAATACCGTCTAACTAGTGACACTATATTCATGATTTTCCAATTTTTTGAATATTTAGAAATTTCTTGTGTAGACTCTACACAACTAAAATTCACCAAAGAATTTAAAAAAAAGTCCTAATTTTGTCATGATAAAAATTTAGGATCTTAGAATTTTTTCAATAAATCAAGGAAAAACAACCACCAACTTATCGGTTCTAAACTCTGGCTGAGCTTTAACCGAGTTCTCCGAACGGTGTCGGGATTGGCTAAGCCGATCCGTCCTCTTCGTTGGTTCATATACGACTGCTGGATGAATCGGGCTAAGGCTGCCCCATTGAGCCGAAACTCGCCGGATAGCTTGACCTTGCCGGATCCCCGATGCTAAAGTCGCACGTGTGCGGGTGCTGGGTTGAAAATCGGGCTAAGGTTGCCCCATTGAGCCTCAGCTCGCCGGATAGCTTGACCTTGCCGGACCCCCGTGGCTAACCCCGCACTTGGACGGACAAGTCGAGTCGAGCCGAAGCCCTGTAGACCGCCCGAACCAATTTTCGAACCTTTTGCTCAGTTGGTGTCCAACTTTTCCGGATTTTCCAATTTTCAATTATTAAAATTCATTTATGTAGTCACTACATAATTAAAATCCACGAATGATTTTTAGATCCCAAAACTAAATTTACCGAGTAAATTTTATTTATCATGTGAATTTTATATCCCGATAAAATTCCGTTTCCTTTAATTAATTTAATTTATTATTAATCTAAATTACTTATCGTGTTCATACATGTCTAATTAATGTCAATATTAATTTTCTTCATGTATGCATATGCTAGGAGTGGAATTCATGAATATGATGCATGTCATGGCATGGTTATCTCACATAAATTATCAAACATGAAAATAAATGCGTAAAAGTAAACTAATCGATATGGATGAATTTGCACTTCGTATCTAATCTATAAAACAAATAAACCCTAAATTATTTGCAACCGCCGACGGGTATAAGAATTTTCTGCTCCAGATCTTCAATAAAATCCCTTGTAGATGAGTTGGTTGAAGCTCCTTCTTCTTTCATCACCACTCGAGTTCGATACCCCGCTCCCCTTTAATTTTCTGTTTTCATTTTTTTTTTTTAAATTTTTTAATTTAACGGACAGAAATTTTAAAAAAATACGAGGAGGAGGAACATAAAAAAAATAAAAAGTAAAAAAAATTCAGAATTTAACACGGCCAAAGTGATTCTAACTCTTTCATCACCACTCGAGTTCGATACCCCGCTCCCCTTTAATTTTCTGTTTTCGTTTTTTTTTTTAAATTTAACGGACAGAAATTTTAAAAAAATACGAGGAGGAGGAAAAGAAAAAAATAAAAAGTAAAAAAAAATCAGAATTTAACACGACCAAAGTGATTCTAACTCGGGTCTGCACACAATTGAACTTGTGTCTTTACCACTGTGTTACAGCTTTTTCTCTTCATAACTTTGACCGATTTATTTAAATAGGCCTTCGGCCGAAATTAAATAAATTCCAGAAAATTAAAATTGCAAAAATAAATAAATTATATGACATCCTATACCCGGAAAAATAGGTTTACAATAGATCTAACGGTAAACAATTACCAACCCCAATCCATCTCGTCAACCAAAACATTCAATCGCAGAAATTAAATTAAAAGATGCAATTTTTATTCTATTCCACTTCTTATTAATTAATTATGCAATCATGATCGCAAAATCGCTTCAACCTTGCTCCGATACCACATGCTGGATATACATAAACCCGAATCCGGATCCGATCCATGATTGGATCGTCAGATCTGATTCACAACACCGATCGAGACACCCGATCATGCACAGCGGAAGCTACGAATAAATTCGCATGCAATTTTACCACGATTCGATTCGCATGATTAATTAATAACTACAAGAAAGTTGAATATTTACTTTATTAAAGAGAACAGTAAATCGACAGATGGAGAATTGAAGCCACAATCTTCCAATTTGTATCTCCTAGCGACGACTGGTGGACGTCGATCCTCGCCGTAGAACCTCCTCGAATATGCACAAGAAAAACCAGGTTTTTCTCCTCTTAATGACCAAGGCAAGAAACTAATTTTTCTTCCTTTTTATCCAAGTGTGGTGCCAATTTGTTGTGTGAATTGTGTTAGGAGGAACTCTCTTTATATAGGAAAATAACTAGTCAAGAGAGTTATCCTTTTCTCACCATAATTACCTATTCCTACAAGGAAAAGATAATTTTTCCATAAAAATAAGAGATAATTTCCAAAAAATCAATCTCTTAATTTTTCAATTAATTATCCAACAAATAGATAATTAATTAATTGCACATATGAGTTAATCTAGGAAAATTTCTTCTCCTAATTTATCCATAATATGTGGCGCCATTAATTTGTCATTTTTAATAGAAAATGTCTTTTCTATTTTACATATTATTTACCAAATAAATAATATTGCATATTCATTAAATAGACCAACTATTTAATTTATTCTCGAGGTTCCATAAAACGAGAAAACACTCGCGTGTTAGGAGCCAACCCGGGGACCATGGACCTATAACCAGTAGCTACAATAAATTGAATAAAATATTCATCGAACAGAATATTTCTACTCAACTCATTAATTCCGAAATTACGCCACCATAAATCCGCAACTGAACTCTATCATAGATATAACTTATTCTCAAAATGCCGAGTCGATAAGTGTCAATTGATATAATCATTACATACAAACTAACCCTCCATAGACTATCAGTAATGAAGCAGGATTATTTCCGTAAACCTTCTTCAATACATCTTATCTTTATTACCATTAACCCACTAGTGATCAATTAGTTCATAACCAATACGAACTCCGCGGATCGATCAGTTTCTAGGATTAACAAATAAGTGGATTGTCTTTCTACTTCCCGGAGGAAGGAATGGATTCCATATCTGTGAAACACACACTTCTCACTCTTTCCAGAATATTGCCAACGTGAAAGTGATTCGGACCGTGCCTCGTAGCGATCCTTAACGCACACATCAAACCCTATCCTGAAACAAGTAGGAGTCTGTAATCACTTCAGGATTAAGGTTAATCCATATATGATCATCTTGTGACTTAATAAGATTTCTCAATCATGGAATTATATGAGAAATTCAGATAATATCGGTCCAGTCCTATATGACTCTCATCATATATAAATGCCCCACTTAGAAAACCAATGTCGACGGTCCAGATTAGACGGTCACACCATAAAGTGTTCTGGGCGCATTAATGGTGGTTTAATCAATAGACCCCATACTTTTATTAAGTTCACCATGGACTAACATTTCAAGTGTATCACCATAAACTTAATCCTCATGTGCGACACACACTAAGTTATATGGCTAAATATGATACGACTTAGGGTTTTCAGTAGTGTATTACTTACAAGCACGAAGCAAGTAATAAGATGAGAATAAATCTGTCATTTATACTATTTCCAACAGATACAAGAGTCGAGATAAAAAACATGATAATAAAACTTCCAAGCATGACATAGCTCAAACGTCATCCTCATCCTCAAACTCGTGATCTTCCTGCAAATCTTCTCGGGAGGGGAAACATGTACAAACATTCAATGGGAGTGAGTACATAGTGTACTTAGTAACAGGTAGAAGCTATTGAACAACATGCTTTACAATGAAAGGAATGCAAACATTATTAAAGTTATATTTATGCATTAGACAACACACCTACAATTCACATTGTGTCCCATAACATGTGTGAGGTCCATATTTGTTTCTAGCTTAGCTTATCTTTGTTAAATCAAGTATTCAAGTGCACTATGCTTAGTCATGCACTAAGAAAACTGAGGTGCAACCTTCTAGAGATCTGCAGTAGTAGTCCCGGGCTAGCTAGTCCCGTTAAGGTGTGAGTTCGGCGGAGTCCCTCCACTTTGAATGACCGCCTCTGTGATCATCAAAGTTATCCACTTTTTCTGACCACACCACACATCGCGATATTGTCTTGTGCATTACCAAGAATAACAGTGAAGTTTAGTCTTTTATCTAGCCAAATATGTATGTTGTTAATTATTAACTAGCTACTTTCAAGAAAGGCTCACTTACAACTCTACTCCTCATCTTAATAGCTAGACTCATCCAAGTCTATCACATACAAAGACATTGATGGATACTAACTCAACAAAGCACAAGGCCAATTAAATCTATCGACAGTCCTGAACATCAACTCTTCAAAGAATCCATTCGGTGCCGGAATCAAACGCAACAGAAGCTCATTCATGGCTTTGTCAAGTTACTTTAGGTTAATTATATCACATAAGGTAAGGTCCACTGAATATGTATGTTATTAATCATTAACTAGCCACTTAAATGATTTCAAGAAAGGCTCACTTACAACTCCACTCTCTCATCTTAGACAACTAGACTGTTGGTCCCTTGTAAAGGTGTTGGACAAGTTTAGAGGGGGGATGGATAAACTTATCACTTATAACTTTTTATGGAGTTAAGATAATTGAGACAAGAAAAGGTTTGGTGACTTTTTCTTATACTGAGTTAAATGCAGCGAAATTAATTAATTAGCCTTTAAGTTATGTTGTTCTAGTTGAAAGAATGTTGAACCGAGTTTTGGTGAAACTCGGTTTTTGTGCTAAAGTGTGAGTTCAATCGGTTTGTATGCAAGATTTCGATTCTTTGAGATAAATAAAACTGTAAACTAGAATAACAATAAGTAAACTACTTAAAGTAAGTTTGCAGAAAGTAAATGCAGAAATAAAAACACAGTTTTTATACTGGTTCTAGGTGGTGTAATCCTGTCAGTCCACTCTTCCCCTATGATGTAGGAGGAAAATTTACACTTGTCGTCTTGAGGTTACAACGGTTACAAAAAGCCCTAGTTGATTGCCTTTGACTAACCCTAGTTTCACAATATAAACACTTGAACAACAAGTAGAATTGCTGCTTTCCAAATGCTTCACCGGTCCTTAAAAGGTTGAATTGCCTCTTTACCAGCTCCACCATGAACACAGACTTCCTGACTGCAAACAATTGTCCTTGACACCCTAGACCGGATGCTTCACAATCCAAACCTTTGATAATATCAAAGTTGGGTTGAATCCAGAAAGTGATTCAGACTTGGAATCTTCAAGTGTTGGTTCTTGATATTGTTTGAGATGCTTGAACACTTAGAAGATATTTCTTGATGTAACTTTGTAAGCTCAAATGATAGCACAGACTTGAATAACTTGCAGAACTTAGGCTCAAAAACTTGTAACTTCGATTAGGTGCGCAAAAGGTGCTTGATCCTTGTATCAAGTCCTCTATTTATAGGGTGAAATCCAACGGTCATATTTTTGAATTCCTTAACGTTCAATTGGATTTCATAGAATATGCTATCGATCGCCGATATGTTCGTGTCCTTTCTCGACATGTCGATCGTCAAAAATCAGGTAGCTTGATCTTCAGCGTTATGATTTGTTGATAAAACGATTAGCTGATTTAGTTGAAACTGAGTTTTCTGAGTTTTCAGTTTCCAACTGACATTAACTCAGTTTCTATTCTTCTTCAAAACTGAGTACTCCTAGTTCATCTGATCTTTTAAGTTTTGTGAGATCAGAGTACACTATATATCTCATAAAATAACTAAGTTTACAATGTCCTTATGTAACTTAGACCTTCAATACAAGATCTATAAAGTCAGTTCAGTGCCATCATAGACTTGCCTGAAATCTAGCCTTATAGTCTCAACGTAGTCTTCATAAACTAAGTTTGAACCCTCAGTTCTTCAGTCAACAAAAATGAGTTAGATCCCTCAACCTTCATAACTGAGTTTGTCCCCTCAGCCTTGAGTTTTCAGTCTTGTAAATGACCAACTGAGTTTGTTCCCTCAGCGAATCATTTTTAGATATCAGTTTCAGTCATAAACTCTACTAAAACCTATCTATTACAATGCTTGTCTGATGCGTGTCTGTGTCCGTTGCATATCCGACACGTGACACGCCGGTATTATTATCATATGTTATTCCTAGATAAGTTGTGATTTTCAATCAATAATTTTATTTGTACATAAAAACAATGAAAAACCGGAACCATGCCGAACCAAATCAGACCGAACAAATGATTTTAGCCTAGAACGTTTTAATTTTGTTTGAAATACAAGAAACCGTATAAAACTGTTCGGTTTTATAAAAGGAAAAAACCAACCAACGATGGTCGGCCCCTAATGCTTCGTTGGCGACGCCCTTTGCCTATTCGAATATAAATATCCGAATGGAATGGGATGGGCTAGACTATTCTTGACCTTGTTCGTCTTATTGAGATGCGAACTGGTTTGGGCCGAGGACCTTTATTCGTTATTGGCCCTTCTTGAAGGTTTAATGTGAATTCAAGGACGCCTTTATGGGTTTCACGATTTGATTCTTAACGATAGAAAAAACAACCAAAAAACCATGGTTTATACTTTTTCGGTTTGGACCGGTTGGCTTGGTTTCCAGGTTTTTTTTTTTGCACTCCTAGGACTTTGCACCTAATGAGCTTGACTAATCACCAAGACAGAAAGTTGACTCATGAAATTTGATTCCTTGAAATTCAAATCTGTCTAGCACCCCCGTCATCTGCATCTCTTTAAAGAACAAGCAGAAACAAGGCAGATCAACTGCCTGTATAATCAACACGGAAAACAAGATTGCACGGCCCAGATTAGCGACACGAAAAAGACATCAGTTTAATTAATTTAGCAAAACAAGAATCACATGATAGTAGTAAATTAATTTAGTAATGTTTAGTAGTTGCAGTTACAAATGGACAGAGTCAATTAAGTAACCTAACCATTAATATGCATTTTCCAGGGATGGATAATATATGCAATGCACCAACTACTTATCACAAGAATCTGAACAGATACCATATAATCCAAATGAACCAACAAAAGAGAACAGCAAAATAAAAAAGTAGTCTCATCATCATTCAATGAATTAAACACAAGCAAGCATGCAAGCAGTTCTCCAAAAATTTGACCTCAAAACTAACGAAATTAGTCTTCTACAGAGTGCATACATAACCATAACTGTTTTCTGTCTAGTAGGCATAAACAGGAAAACAGCCAAATCTAAGAACCGATGTTCTGGGACTTGTTCAGGATGACACCTTCATATTTGACTTGGAACCACTTCATTGCATCATCTTTGGTAACCCTATGCTGGATCCCAACACGTGCCTTGCACCTTCGGCGACGTGCCACCCGGTACCCAGCACGCTCCAACACAACAAAGAAATCCATTCCATAGATACCAGTAGAAGGATCATACCTGTAGAATATACAAGCCATAATAAGTTAACGAACACACCAAGTATATAAGGAACACAATAACAGCTCATCATAATTAAAACGGATGCCCTATAAACCAAGGATGTAGGGAATATAAAGCCAAAAAAATTCAAATTCAAATTCAAGGAGAACATAAATCAGCACCCCTCAAGACTCAAGACAAAAGACTCGGCTTCCTGATATTAAACACGAGTAAAAACAAAAAATAAATAAATAGGAAATACAAATATTCCAAAACCAGATGTAACTAAACAATTACAGAAGTGAATTTTCAACATAGATATGTGAAAAAAGGCAGTGTAAGACATAAATTTAAGATCAGAACAATATCAGGAGGAAAGTAAAATTTACAGCAAAAACCAGATAGTTTCAAAAACACTCAGAGAACTAGAGAAGAACAAAAATCATCTCATCTAACAAAATAAGGGATGGGGGGAAGGGGTGGGAAGAGAAGAGAGATGCACATTCTAAACTTGTTTGGCACAAAGATGGTTCTACAAAGATGTAGCACAAAAGTGAATGACTTAAGTTTGAAGAATAGACATAAGAGTTGCATCAACATATTTTTCTTGTGCCATTATTCAATGCCAGGAAGTAAAAAAGGATTAAAGTAGACACCAACTTTTGGCTCCTCAAAAGAAATTCAGAGGCACATTCACAAGCAAGCAAAACGCACTATTAGCATGGAGAAACTCAAGAGAATACAAAAATAGTTCTTTAAGGGAAAGGGGTCATCAAATCAAACCAACATACTTGATTCCAAGGTCAATATGCTCCTGAATGCCAAAACCAAAGCATCCAGTGTCACTGAAATTCCTTCTCAACAATTCATATTCCTTGACTTTCAAGCCACTCTCAAGCAGTTGCATTGCTTTATCACCTCTAACAGTCACATAGCATGCTATCTTCTCATTACGCCTGATCCCAAATGACCTTACAGTGTATCTGGCTGTCAGAGAGACCATCACAGCATAAAAATATTACTGAGGTCATGGATAATCGACAAATTCAATCAACAAAATAGGAAAACCATAATACCTTTTCTGACAAAACACAGAGAAATAAAACAGAACAGTACAGAAAGATTTACAATCAAACAGCAAACTTCGCCTATGGACAACAGGGACAACCTCCTAATTTATCACCAAAGAGTTGGCCACAGTGCACAAATATCAGGCATTAAATTCTTAAGCATGTCAATGGAATTTACAGTTGTCCGTCCCATAAACAAAGATCTTAGAGCTTTCAATCTAAACGCCCGAGAAAAGTGACTAACATTCTTAGCTAAATCACAATCACTACAGACGCATATCCTAGGAATAAAAAGTATTCGTATCTAATACATACGCTGAAGTAATACGATTTTGCATCCACCATTAGTATTAACAAAAACCCAGCAACGAAAAAATCAACAGATCATAACTCTATCAGCTTATGTCAGAAGATTAAGGAAATATACCCTTGGAATAAACGGGAGCTTGGCCACTGAGTTGTTCGAGCACCTTGGCGGCTCTGGTGAGACGATCCCCGCTCTCTCCGACGGAAATATTGAGGACCAGCTTCTGGACTTTGATCTCTCTCATTGGGTTGGTCAATTTCTTCTCCGATGCCTACAAAACGAGACCAAAAAGAAAGAATACAATCAAATTCATCAGATTGAAACAGAAGCGAACAGTGATGTAAGAAGCACGATTCAATTGAGATGAAGAAAGAGATGCAAGACCATGGCGCTGGAGCTTGAGGAAGACAAAAAGGCGGATCGGAATAGGGTTTTGGAGAGAAGAGAGGATTTATAAGGAAGAAATCCGGAGCTGGGTAGGGTTAACGATCGGCTAACTCTTCTATAGCGGGCTGTAGTTAAGAGTTTTACTGGGCTAGACAATAAATGATGAGCTAGTTTACTTAGAAACACGGCAATTGTTCTAGAACTGGACTAAATACGTTGGCCCATTTTAATAGTTTACATTTAATAATAATACAATAATATATTTTTTTGTCAATAATAATAATTAGAGAAAATAGGCAATAGACCCGATAATTAAATATTTCAGACCCACTTCACTTTGAGTTGAGATCGTCTCATGTACATGGTCGTTCGACATTCTCGTTTCCGCTTCGTCCACCACTGCTCGCGCGGAGGCTTATCTTTAAGGCGGAACGCTCCCCTACCGATGTATTTTGACATCCCACAACTTTGGTAGATCACTTAGCCCCGTTCATCTTCGGCACAAGAGCGCTCGATCAGTGAGCTATTACGCACTCTTTCAAGGGTGGCTGCTTCTAGGCAAACCTCCTGGATGTCTCTGCACCCTTTGTTGTGTGAATATATAAATAATAGGTCTTATAAATGTTCTGACCGTAATGACTCCTTTATTACAACCGCTACTTTTATACATTTATAACTTTCCATGTATTTCCATGTCAACTTTCAAATCATTCACATATATCTTGAATCATCATATTGACTATAAAAGATAAAAAATTGGATTCATGCTTCTTCTTTCTTTCTTTCTTTCTTTCTTTCTTTCGTTCTTTCTTTCTTTCTTTTACTTTTGCTGATGAATTTACATTTTTACCCCCTCCCCTTATCATAGCATTGTTGTGATGTATTTTTAAACAACATAGGTCCAAGCTCTTCACCTTTGGGGTAAAGTTCATTCAAATAGCTCAACTAACAATAATAATGTCATTATTAGCAATAGAGTTATCTTTTCTCAAAGAAAAACAATAGAGTTATCACGATGACAATTCTTGTCACCACACTAATGGGATCAGGTGCGTCTCTGTCCAAATTTATGTCCGGGTCCAAAAAAAAAAAATTAGGCCCTAAGGTTTATTTATAAAAAAAATAAAAAACCACTTATTGGATTTTTTTTAAAGGAAAAAAAGTTTTTACACACCTTTTTTTGCACAGGTCCGAACATTGGTCACTTGCTAAGTTATGACCTAGTGCTCACCACTAGAGCAACACCTTGCTGGTTGATAGGTTATTGAAGTCAATGTAAAAATACAAAATATATACTTTATTGGAAAAAAATTGACCTTGAGTTGGGATCGCCTCGTGTACATGGCTATTGTTGTTTTGTGTATATATAAAAATCGGAGTTGGGACAATGCTACGCAAAGTAGCCCGATAATTAAATATTTTTGACTCCACTTCACCATGAGTTGGGATGGAAATCTCACGTATACATGGTTGTTGTTGTTGTTGTATGTATATATAAAAATCGGATTCATGCTTCTACTTTCTTTCTTTCTTTCTTTTTTTTTTTTTTTTTTTACTTTTGCTGATGCATTTACTTTTTTTACCCCTTCCTTTATCATAGCGTTGATGTGATGTATTTAAACAACATAGGATCCAAGCTCCTTCACCTCTGGGGGAAAGTTCATTCAAATAGCTCAACTGACAATAATAATGTCATTATTAACAATAGAGTTATCTTTCTCAAAGAAAAACAATAGAGTTATCACGATGACAATTGTTGTCACCACACTAATGGGATCAAAAGGCTCTTTGTCCAAATTTATGTCCGGGGCCAAAAAAAAATTTAGGCTTGGGTTTATTTATAAAAGAAAAAACCACTTATTGAACTTTTTATTTTTTTTACAGGAGAAAAAGTTTTTACACACACCTTTTTTGCACGGGTCCGAATATTGGTCACTTGCTAAGTTATAACCTAGTGCTCACCACTAGAGCAACACCTTGCTGGTTGATAGGTTATTGAACTCAATGTAAAAATACAAAATATATATGCTATTGGGTAAAAAATTGACCTTGAGTTGGGATCGCTCTCATATACATGGTTTGTTGTTGTTGTGTGTATATATATAAACATCAGAGTTGGGACAATGCTATGCAATAGCCCCGATAATTAAATATCTCAGACCCACTTCACCTTGAGTTGGGATCGTCTCATGTACATGCCTGTTGTTGTGTGTATATATAAAAAATCGGATTCATGCTTCTACTTTCTTTCTTTCTTTCTTTTTTACTTTTGCTGATGCATTTACTTTTTTACCCCTCCCCTTATCATAGCATTGTTGTGATGTATTTAAACAACATAGGTTCCAAGCTCCTTCAACTTTGGGGGAAAGTTCATTCAAATAGCTCAACTGATAATAATAATGTCATTATTAGCAATAGAGTTATCTTTTCTCAAAGAAAAACAATAGAGTTATCACGATGACAATTGGTGTCACCACACTAACGGATCCGCGCGCTCGTCAAATTATGCCCGGGGCCAAAAAAAAATTAGGCCCTAGGGTTTATTTATAAAAATAAAAAAAACACTTATTAGACTGGTAGGTTTTTATTTTGTTACAGGAATTTTGTTTTACGCACTCCTTTTTTGCACGGGTCCGAACATTGGCCACTTGCTAAGTTATAACCTAGTGCTCAACACTAGAGCAACACCTTGCTGGTTGATAGGTTATTGAAGTCAATGTAAAAATATAAAATATATATGCTATTGGGTAAAAAATTGACCTTGAGTTGGGATCGTCTCATGTACATGGCTGTTGTTGTTGTGTGTATATATAAAAAATCGGAGGGGACAATGTATTAAGTAATGATTTTGGAGAATATTTTTGATATATTGATATTCACACCCAGAGTCAATGATTTACAATGTATATATACACGGTAGTGGAAGATTCTAGGCTACTATAGTAAGTACAATAAATATAAATAATTTTGGTACAAACATTACATGCTATTACCACCCCTCAAGTTGGTCGAGGAAGGAGACCCAACTTGCTACGTTGGTGTTGAAAAGCCGGACGAGGATGTGACTTGGTTAAACAGTCGGCTAGCTGATCTCGAGCATTAACATGAGAAATTCGAATCTTTCCATTTTGGACTTGGTTACGAATAAAGTGATAATCAATAGCAACGTGTTTCATGCGTGAGTGAAAAACTGGGTTGGAGCAAAATTGCGTTGTGCCTAGATTATCACAGTAGATAACTGGAGGAGAGCAAGGTAATCCAAGGTCGTGAAGCAAAAATGTGATCCAATTGAGTTCAGCTGTTGTAGCAGCAACTGAGCGATATTCTGCTTCTGTTGAGGAACGAGCAACAGTGGTTTGCTTCTTAGAGCTCCAAGATATAGCATTACGACCAAGATAAATGACATACGCACTTGTAGACGAGTAATCATCCCTATTACCACCCCAATCGGCATCTGAAAAGGCATGGAGTGTGAGGGGGGATTGGCGGTAAAGTTGAATGCCATAGGAAACAGTGCCAGCTAAATAACGGAGTAGACGTTTCACATGCGCCCAATGAGTATCAGTGGGACAGTGCATAAATTGAGATAGCTTATTGATTGCAAATGCAATATCTGGGCGAGTGAATGTGAGATATTGGAGACTGCCCAAAACCATGCGATAATGAGAGGGGTCCTCTAAGGGGGAGCCCAACTTGGATGTGAGAGTCGATATATCAAAGCAAAGTGTGGTGTAGAACAAAGATTAGCGCGATCCATATGTAATTTGGCAAGAAGCTCAGAAGTGTAACGGCGCTGTGAGAGAATGTAACCTGCAGGGTTAGGAACAACTTCGATCCCCAAAAAATAGGATAACGAGCCAAGATCCTTGAGTGCAAAGCGAGTCCCTAGCTTAGTAATAAATGATTCCAATGCAGATGACTGATTACCTGTAACAATTAAATCATCGACATATACAAGTAGATATAAAATAATACCGCCAGAATTGTAAATAAAGAGGATGCATCACTTGGGATTGGGTAAAGTGACATGACAAAAGAAATCCTTTGAGCTGTCATACCAAGCCCTAGGGGCTTGTTTTAAACCATAGATCGCTTTTACTAAGCTTGCGACATAACTTGGTCGAGCCGAGTCAATAAAACCAAGAGCAGTTGAGCAAGGTAAACATTCTCCTCAGAAAGAGCCCCGCAGAAATGCGTTGTTGATGTCAAGTTGTCGAACAGACTCACCCCGCACAGTGCAAATGGAGAGAACCACACGAATAGTCGAGGGTTTAACAACTGGACTAAAAGTTTCCGAATAATCCACCCCAGGACGTTGGGTAAATCCTTTTGCCACAAGGCGAGCCTTGTATCGATCAAGAGAGCCATCGGGGTTATATTTCAACCTGAAAATCCACTCAGAGCCAATGATGTTATAGGAAGGATCGGCCGGAACAAGGTCTCAAGTGTTATTACGCACCAAAGCGTCATACTCTTCTTTCATTGCATGTCTCCATTGAGGGTGTTTAAACGCTTGAAGGATATTGGTGGGTTCAGTGGGGAATTCAGATGGAGGGGAAAGGGTAGTATGAAGATTGAGTTTTTGAATGGGTTTATGGATGTTGTTTTGAGATCGGGTGCGCATCGAGTGGGCAGGTGCTGGGGGAGTAGGCTCAGGGGGAGTAGGAGTAGGTGGAGGAGGAGAAGGTGGGTGCGGTTCCGGGGTAGGGTTTGGGGAGGGGGGGGCGGGAGTGGGGGAGGGAGGGGGCGTGGGAATCCAGTCGGAGAGGGGAGGAGTAGGAGAGGGGGACGAGGTGGGTCGGGTACTATAGGGAAAGATGGATTCTACAAATTTGACATGACGGGATACATATAGTCGAGAGGTGCTAGGGTCAAAGCAATAGTAGGCATGTTGGGTAGGGGCATAACCAAGAAAGACACACGGTTTGGAACGGGTTGAAGTTTATGATCTCAGATAAGGTCGGAGCCAAGGATAGCATAGACACCCAAATACGCGGAGTTTGTGATAGTTGGTGTGGAATGAAAGATTGATTCATATGGAGATTGCATGTTGAGAACGGGAGTGGGCATGCGGTTTATGAGATAGACAGCAGTGGAGAAAGCATAGTGCCAGAATGTAGTGGGAAGGGACGCGTGAGACAAAAGAGCAAGACCGGTTTCAACAATGTGCATGTGACGTCGCTCGCATGCACCATTATGTTCGTGTGTGTGGAGGGGTAGTGAGAAAAATATACCATTCGAGGAGAAATAATCTCTAAGAGCGATAAATTCACCACCATTATCAGAATATAGAACCTTTATGGGGTGCTCAAAAAACTTTTCAACGATCGACCGAAAACGAATAAAGGTCGGAGCAACATCAGATTTAAGATCAAGTGGGTAAAACCATACATAACGTGTGAAATGATCGACAAAAATAACATAGTATTTATAACCATCACAAGAAACAACAGGAGAAGTCCAAACATCCAAAAATATAACCTCAAGGGGACGGGAAGAGTGTAATGTAGAAGTAGAAAAAGGTAACTTGTGACTCTTATTTTCTAAGCAGGCAGAGCAATGTAATAAATTGGAAGAAACATTGTCTAGCTTATAAACGCTAATAATTTTATTTAAAATAATACTCGTCGGGTGACCAGCGACAGCCACACATCTGTTGTGGCTTTATTGGAGGCGAAAGCAATAAGAGGCTGAGAAGGCCACTCGTAGAGTCCATCCTTAACCGGACCACGGAGGAGGATTTGACTCATCTGGATATCCTTCACATGAAATTCAGAAGGTAAGAATTCAATGGAAATGTTATTTGCTTGGCATAATTTAGATATGGACAATAAATTACGAGACATATCAGGCACACAGAGAACATCATTTAAAGTAAAAATTTGGAAACAGAGACAGGGAGAGAGGTAGAACCAGTATGGGTAATGGGTAGACCATTGCCATCACCGACCATTATGTCATCAGTGCCAAGATAGGGAGCGTGGAGTGACAAATTCTGCAAATCTGTAGTGACATGATGAGTAGCACCACTATCTAATAGCCAAGGAGTAGTGGGGGGTTGGGAAGCCAAAACGGGGGAGTGGGCCGAGCCAGAGGAGTGGGCCGAGAGATTGGCTTGGGGACGTGGGGAAGGCGAGGGCAGAGGGTGTACCTGAAACAAGGGACAAAACTTTGCAGAATGACCTTGAGTTGCACATAATTGACACTTACCTTGATAAGTCTTTTTGGGTCGAGTTTGGGTATTCGAGCTGAAATTGGGCCGAGGAGGTGGAACCTGTTACTGGGAAGCGGCTGGAAAGGGGGCTGAGTATCCACGCCAGGTTGGGGCCGATGGACGGGGCAAGAGGCCGGCTGTTGGACGGAAAACTGGATGAGCCGATGCCGGGCCAAAAAAACTAGATGCTGAATCCAATGAGGGAAGCTTGAAATTGAGAAGTTTTTCATGTAATTCTTCAAATGAAATGGGATTATCACGTGCCTGAATTGCCCAAGCGATTTCTTTATATTCATCACCCGCGTTTTCAAGAATGAGATCAATAAAGTCTTCATGATTCATGGGCTCACCAAGGAGAGACAATTCATCAGCCTTTGATTTAATGGCATAGAGATACTCGGTGATGGGTTGGGTTCCTTTCTTGATGGATTTGAGGGTCTTCTTGATCAATATGATTCGGCCTCGGGAAGCTTTTGCATAAGTGTCACTCAAAATCTGCCAAGCATCTCGTGAATTTCTTTTTGTAGGTTCGGGCCACATCGAGAAAAGGAGGACGCCGGGGTGAGAGAGATGATGATGTTCAAGATGAAGTCTGTCCCGCCGCTTCCATGTAGCAAAATCTGGATTGGGTTTGCTCTGTCCATTCACGGTGATGGTGGCCGGTGGTTTGGGGATGGTGCCATCAATGTATCCATAGAGATCGTATCCGACAAGAAGCGTTTCGAGTTGAAATTTCCAGGCATTGTAGTTCGTATGATCCAGTTTGATGGGTGTTTGAATTGTGGGATTAAAAGCAACCAAGGAGGGGGAAGGAGCAGTGGTAAGAGCAGAGGATGTGGTGGAGGCTGCCATGAACGCCGATCGAAAGAGAGGTGGTTGACTGGGAAAAAAAAAAGAAGAACAGGGAGGCGGGAGGATGACTGGAAGAAAAATAGAGGAAAACAAAGAAGAAAAAAAGAGAAGTAAAAGGAGAGACGTGAATGAGGGAGGAGTTTTAGGAGTTACAACACAAGAAGAGTATTGAGTTCTCTGATACCATATTAAGTAATGATTTTGGAGAATATTTTTGATATATTGATATTCACACCCAGAGTCAATGATTTACAATGTATATATACACGGTAGTGGAAGATTCTAGGCTACTCTAGTAATTACAATAAATATAAATAATTTTGGTACAAACATTACACGCTATTACAATGCTATGCAATAGCCCCGATAATTAAATATTTCAGAACCACTTTACCTTGAGTTGGGATTGTCTTATGTACATGGCTGTTGTTGTTGTGTGTATATATAAAAGATCGGTTTCATGCTTCTTCTTTCTTTCTTTCTTTTTTTTTTTTTTTTATTTTTTATTTTATACTTTTGCTAATTAATTTGCTTTTTTTTTTTAACCCCATCCCCTTATCATAGCATTGTTGTGATTACTTGAACAACATAGGATCCAAACTCCTTCACCTTTGGGGGAAAGTTCATTCAAATAGCTCAAGTGACAATAATAATGTCATTATTAACAATAGAGTTATCTTTTCTAAAAGAAAAACAATAGAGTTATCACGATGACAATTGTTGTTACCACACTAATGGGATTAGATGCGACTCGGTCCAAATTTATGGCCGGTGCCAAAAAAAATTAGGCCCTGGGGTTTATTTATAAAAATAAAATATTGGACCGGTAGGTTTTTATTTATTTTACAGGAAAAAAGGTTTTTACACACACCTATTTTGCACGGGTCCGAACATTGGTCACTTGCTAAGTTATAACCTTGTGCTCACCACTAAAGCAACACCTTGCTGGTTGATAGGTTATTGAAGTCAATGTAAAAATACAAAATATATATGCTATTGGGTAAAAAATTGACGGGCCCTTAAATGCATCGATTTTTTGGGGGCCATGGGCCATGTCCCCTTTGGCCTCTGAATGGAATCGATGACGATGCCGGATTTACCACACCACGTGTCGCGATAGAATTAGGATTAGAAGGTTAACTTTAAGGGCCAGGAGCCCCTTTTGACGGCCTAAAAGCCAATCTACACCTTCAGGGGAGAGGGCCGCTCAGGTCGTTCCACGGTCCATAACAGGTCGGTCGGAACGAGATAGAGATAGACCTGCCCAGCTCGGAGGTACGGCTCTCGATTGCTTGCTGCAGGTCGGTTAGAGTGTATAGTAATAATAACACATTAGATAATAATATCGAGATTACCTTTTAAGGTGAAAAGGTAATTAGGGTTTAAGTCATACTTATGAGTCACAAGTCCATGATGGACACGGCCCATGAAGGCCTAGGGCATAAGGGTTCCATATAAAAATGGTCTTGAGAACTACGGCATACTTGATTCCAATTCACACTTTCGATACG
The DNA here is from genome assembly GCA_026214975.1 of Gentiana macrophylla. Taxonomy (NCBI): domain Eukaryota; kingdom Viridiplantae; phylum Streptophyta; class Magnoliopsida; order Gentianales; family Gentianaceae; genus Gentiana; species Gentiana macrophylla. The sequence continues at coordinate 83,379,693 of CM047805.1, read as the reverse complement.
TAGGCAACCTGGGAAAAATCCCAGGCTCAGTCAGAATCATTCCTCTAAAACAATCCTTTTCCCGGTCATACTCTTTGTTCCTGATCCTTAATTCAGTTACCTTTAGATTAGATAACCCGGATTTGTACCCGACGGATTTTATTTCATCAATTGGAACTAGAAGGAGGGTCTTCTACTGGTAATTTGTTAAGGTTCAAGAAGCTTAGTAATGATGTCAAAATCTCGAGAAAATCAAACATTGAATATGAATAGGACCATGCTCGCTGAGGGCGATGACGGTGAGGGCAGCTTGTATGTTCGAGCCTCCATATGGATGCATAGAGAGGACAGTAGCTAGACTGCTAATTCACTCACAAAAAGACCACGAGTCTCCGGTGAAGTGGCGTATGTCCAAGAGACCCCTTTCTTTGACGATGAATAGCGAAGGACTAGCAATCACAGTGGTGATTGATCGAAACCTGGTAAGAAGAGTTTGTATAGACACTGGGAGTGCGGTAAACATATTGTATAACCATACCTTCCAAGCGATGATACTAGAAAATAGAGAGTTAACGCCCGTGTCAACACCATTATTCGGTTTCATCGAAACATCGGTCCTACCTATGGGGATGATTGAGCTAGCTACTGCCTTTCGCCAAGAGTCAAGAGGCAGAACTCTGAGGATCAGTTACACCATCATTCGAGCTACATCGCCATATAATGTCATTTTAGGATGACCAGATTTAATCGATCTCCGAGATGCCATCTCCCTAGCTCACAACAGCCTCAAGTTCCCTACCCTGGGCAGGTTAGTGGTGATTAGAGGGGATGTGAGAGTAGCTTAGGGATGCTACGCAACTGTCACCCATGGAGAAACAACGGCCCCACGGGTTCTCATGGAGGATCTTCGCCCAGAGAATGAGGAGACATGGTCTTCGGAAGATAAAACTGAGAACATCAGCCTCTGGGAAGGCCAGCCTGAGCTGACAATAGCGGTCGGAGAGTGGAAAATTGAAGATATGCCTGGTTTATCCCCTGACACTGCAGTTCATAAGCCGAATATGGATCCGAGTAGAAAGCCGATTCGGCAAAAAAGGATACATTTCACTCGGGAGCGCATGGATGCGATCCAAAAGGAGGTAACTAAACAACTTCAGGAAAATATAATCAGGGAGATAGTCAACCCAGATTGGCTGGCGAACCCTGTGCTAGTCAAGAAACTAGACGGCAGTTGGAGGATGTGCGTGGACTTCACCGACCTCAACAAAGCTTGCCCCAAAGATTGCTATGATTTGCCTAAGATCAACCGACTCATGGAATCCACCGTTGATTTTGAGGTATTTGCATTTTTAGATGCCTACAAAGGATATTATCAAATTGCCATGGACCTTAACGATGCGGAGACAACATCATTTACATCCGAGCTCGGAACATATTGTTACATAACCATGCCCTTCGGCTTAAAGAATGCGGGAGCAACATACCAAAGGGCAGTAAATAAGAACTTTAAGGGCCAGATCGGTCGATGCATGGAAGTTTTTGTCGACGACTTTCTGATCAAGAGCAAGACTCTTGACCAATACCTGAAGGGTGTCAAAGAGGTTTGTGGAGTGCTTCGGCAGACACAAATGAAGCTCAACCCCAAGAAATGTACATTCGGAGTAAGGCCGGGCAAGTTTTTAGGATACATGATCTCAAAAGAAGGAATAAAAGAAAACCCAGATAAGATAGATGCATTGCGAACTATGCCTGCTCCGAGGAGCATCAAGGATGTACAATCCTTGATGGGACATATGGCCGACCTAAACCGATTCTTATCCAGATCGTCCCAACGTGCCCTTTCTTTCTTTAAAATTCTGAAGAAAGCTACTCATTTCTAGTGGAATGAAGAGAGTCAGCGGGCTTTTGAAGAACTCAAATCCTAACTCATTGAGTTTCCGACATTAACTTCTCCAAAAGAAGGAGACATACTACTACTCAACTTGCATTTTGCGAAGAAGCTATAAGCGTTGTGCTGGTAAAGGAACAAGATCATACCCAACGGCCGATATTTTACGTGAGTAAGGCATTGCATGGCCCTGAAGTTTGATAAACTAATGCAGAAAATTCAGTGTTTGCTTTGGTTCACGCCTCGAGGAAATTGAGGCCTTATTTTCATGCTCACCCAATAAAGGTTGTTAGGAACATTTTATTATGTTTTGATGATGGCCATACTAGCTGTTATAGCAAGCCTGAAATAAGTTAGAATTCTATGTATAAGTATTTACTTAGAGTCTAACATGTTGTATAAGTTGAGTCAGACAAGTATTGTACTAGTTGGTAGGATGGGAAAGTAAAACAGAAATCCAGCAGAGTGAAGCCAGCCAAGTACCAGCAAAGAAGCATGAAGACATTATAGTTTGACTTATAACCAAGGAAGTCTGTGATGACCTTGGATAAGTCTAATTTACAATTCAAATGATGAAATACATTGTCAAATATGGTGTACACTGATCTCACCAAAATCAAGGATCAGTGAAGTACAAGAAGTACCTGAAAGATCAAAGAAAAGAGCAAAGTAGTAGCACGGTAGAGTGAACTGACTATCGGCTGAGTCAAGACAAAGTAGTGGAGGAAGATCTAAAAGCCAAGTCAGAAGGATCACTTAACCGTTCAGGGAATGGCCAAGTGAACTTTACTTGTTTAGATTTCAAATGAAGAAGATCAAACATTAAATGCATAATCAATTGAGGATCAATCAAGGACGGATTTTCTGATAAACGTTTGAAGAAAAATCCGATCACTGAAATCAAGGAGAATATAATTAAGGGAGAATCAAGAATTAAATCAAGAATCATTCTCCACATTAAATAGCTAACGGACGGAAATTCAAATCAAGGATTATGAAGGATATAAATAGAAGGCATTGACAGACAAGAATAACAATGATTTTGAATGTGATAAGATACAAGCAGAAACTCTGTCAAAGTGAAAAGCCTTCTATATGTACTTAAAGGATATATCTCTAGGATCAACTCAGAATCAAACTTCAATTCCAAAGTAAGCTCTGAGATTGATCAACAAATCTATGAATTCAATTCATATCAATTGAGGCAATTGAATCAGAGGAATCTGAGAAAGAGTTGCAACCTTTGTGATAGCTGCTGAAAGATTTGTTTTCAAGGAGCAGTGATAGAGACTGCGTCACTGAAGCTTTTGAAGCCAGGGAGTGATATTCCTACAGATTGTGAAGCTTGTGTAGATAAGGACAATCATGCTATTGTATCTGTGAAAACGATAGTGAATTCCTCCGATCATCACAGGAGAAGAGTGGATTAAAGGATTACACGACCCTGAACCACTATAAACCTTTGTGTCTATTCACTTTCAGCAATTTACTTTATAGCACTTTATTTCATTGCATACTCTATATCTGTGATTGCATAATCTATTTTGAAACAACATTTTAAGAAGGGACTTATCCGCTACCCAAAAGCTTTTAAATATAAGAAAAGTTTTTGAAACTCCACTATAGTCATTCACCCCCCTCTGACTATAGTTTTACCCTTCTCTGGGACCAACAAAGGTGATAACCGATCAACCTTTGAGGCAGGTATTAGCGCGGTTGGACACATTAGGAAGGTTAGAAAAATGGGTGGTGGAATTGGCCGAACATGACCTAGAATTTTTCCCCCAAACTGCGATCAAAGACCAAGCTCTGGCTGATTTCTTAGCAGAAGAGATGGCTATCACTGTTGATCAGGAGAAACTCGATAGAAAAAAATGAACAATGGACACTCTATGTAGACGGAGCATCCAGTAAGGAAGGAGCTGGAGTGGGTCTCCTTCTTGTTAGTCCGAGGGGAGAAGAATTTCCGTACGAATTGCTCTTCGCCTTTCAAGCAACGAATAATGAGTCGGAGTATGAAGCCTTGGTCACTGGGCTACGATTGGCCGCAAGTCTTGGGGAAAAGAACTTGCAGGTATATAGTGACTCCCAGCTGATTGTGAATAATGTTAGGGGAGATTACGACGCAAAGGAAGAACCCATGAAAAGATACTTAGCCATAGTTCAGACGTTATGGAAGGATTTCGAGGGCATACAGATAGAACAAATCCCTCGGTCCCAAAACAAGCAAGCAGATGCGTTGTCAAAACTGGCATCGATCTTTAAGTCCAACAAAAAGGTGTTGGTAGAGCAGCCGCAAGAGAGAAGCTATGAAGAGCGGGAGGTACAACCAATCATGCAGAAGGAAACTTGGATGGATACTATAGTGTCCTACCTAAAAAGAGGAATTATTCCTACAGAATGAACTCAGACGAGAAAAATAAAGTCCCTGGCAACTAGACACTCTCTATATAATGACATTCTCTACCGAAAATCATTTATCACCCCTAGGATTAGATGTGCAACATAAGAAGGAGAATATCTCCTTCGAGAAATTCATTTAGGGATATGTGGGAACCATCCAAGGGCCCAAACCCTAGCTCGGAAATGTCGCCTATTCGGCTATTATTGGCCCACCATGCAGAAAGACGCACAAGAGCTGGTCCAGAAATGCAAGCCTTGTCAGCTACACTACAATATATCTCACCAAGCATCACAACCTATGATCCCTGTGGTGTCTCCATAGCCCTTTGACCAGTAGGGGTAGATCTTGTCGGACCATTGCCCCGAACGCCGGGCAACAACAGGTTCTTAGTAGTAGTAGTGGATTACTTCACGAAATGGGTTGAAGCTGAGTCCCTTACCATAATCAAGGCCAAGGTCATTCAAAAATTCTTGTGGAAAAACATTGCCTATAGGTATGGATCCTGAAGGTGTTAGTTTCTGATAACGGGACATAGTTCGAAGACAGGACCGTTCGTAAATGGTGCTCCAAACTAGGAATTGTGCAACACTTTACCTCAGTAGGGTATTCCCAGGCCAATGGACAAGTCGAGCTAACCAACATGCAGATAAGGATAGGGTTGAGAAAGAGGCTAGAAAAAGAAGGAGAAAACTCGGTGGAACATCTCCCTAACATCCTTTTGTCCTATAGAACCACACCGAATTCTGCAACTGAAGCTACTCCCTTTTCCCTGGCATATGGATGTGAGTTTGTTATTCCTGCAGAGATTGGGCTCCCATCCCCAAGGTCAGATCTGTATTCTCAGACCGATCAAGAGAGCGAGCTCAGACATGCCAAGGATGACCTTGAAGAGAGGCGTGACATAGCCTTCATCAGGATGGCAAAATACAAGCAACAACTTTCTCAGTACTACAACTCCAAAGTAAAACACACCTATTTCAAGGTTGGGGACTTGGGCTTAAGGAAAAACGAGGTTAGTCATCAAGGACCCCAAAGGAAACTAGACCCGAACTAGGAAGGCCCCTATAAGGCGGTGAAAGTGCATGGGAAATGTGTCTATCAACTAGCAGACATAGGAGGTAGAACTATTCCCAGAAGTTGCCATGCTAATAATTTGCGCAAATATTACGCCTGAACAGGCTCCAGACTTAGCACTAATAAGTTTGAATGAATTGTATTGAATATTCGAAGTCTTTATTTCTTTGTTATCATTATGGGTTGTGTGTTCTTTTTTAATTTACAGATCGAACCTAGCTGAGACGGACAAAAGGCGAATTGTATATAAGTTCGCAGGACGGACCCGCTGAGTACCGCAGGTCGGACCCGCTGAGTACCGTAGGTCGGACCCGCTGAGTACCACAGGTCTGACTAGTGTAATTGTATCTAAGTTTGTAGGACGGACCCACTGAGTTCCGCAGGTCGGATCAGTGTAATTATATCTAAGTCCGTAGGACGGACCCGCTTTCCATAGGTCGGACCAGCGTAATTTTATCTAAGTCCACATGATAGACGCTCTAAGATCCGTAGGTTATAATTGGTATAATTTTGTTAAAGTAACAAAGGGAAACCTAAATAGGATGACCAAAGACCCAAAAGGTCAAACTAAGTTTAGTATGCCCTTCAGAAATCATAAGTTGCTAAAGGGCACACTGAGGGCTAGATCAGAAACCAGTGAAGTATGCTATATGCCACAGGATGCCATGGCGTGCCTAGAAATGCAAAAACAAGTAAGAAATTGCGAGAACTAAAGAATAATTGCAAAAAATTACAATAGTTTGCACCAGTTTCTGTTTACATAATTATTGGAAAATCAAATGAAAAGATAATGCAGAAAGTCAAGAAGCGTCAGGAGTTGGATTTTGGGTAAGGCTAGAAGGAGCAGAAGAAGAAGCCTAAGCATCGGAGGTCGGCTTTACCGGGTTAGGACGGTACCTTGCCATAATGTCTACCCCTTCTCGAAACTCCTGCAAGTGGGTGGAGTACACTTCATTGGACCCCACCTTGTAAAATTTTCTGTTGGCCAAGTTAGTAATAGAAAGATCCAGGAAGAGAGCTCTAGCATCATCCACCCCCAGGGTATAGCTACATTGCACTGCAGGAGCCAAAACCAGGGTCAGAGCTTGAAGAAACTCTGGAGAAGCTTTGAAGTGCCTTATGGCGTAGGCAGAGGCCACCTGGAGCTTGTCTGGGTAAGACTGAGCAGCAATCTCCAGTTCAGCCACCTCGGACTTGAGCTTTCTCATACTCTTCTTCAGCTCGGACTCCTTTTCTACGAACACTTGGAGCTTAGCAGCATGGCCAGTCTTCAGAGCCTTCATCTCAGAAGACTGAGCCTTCAATTGTTTCTTCAGCTCCTTAATCTCTTTGTCTTTGGCCTTATGGAATTTGATGCGGTCAGAAACCACTTTCTCTAACTCGGAGATTTTGCTCATCAGCTGGCTAACGTTGGAGCCAGACTTGGTCAGGAGATTATGAAGCTCCTGACCGACCAAAGCACCCTGTAAAATACAAAAGTTAAAAAGGATCCATAATTTCAAGAAAGAAGGGACAGGGTGTAGTAAAAACTTACATATTCATGGCCTGGAGGCTAGAAGCAGCAAGCTCCTGTTCGGACATCGCCGAAATTTTATCCTGCTCGTTGGCGAAATGAACCTTCATTCTATCCGTTGGACCCATCATATCCAGTGACGGATCTTGGGTGGACTCTACCCAGATTCTTTTGTTCGACCTTCCCTCTAGGTCGATCTCCACCAGGAAGGCGTCAGAAATCGCCCGATTGATCTGGACTTTCTTAGATGTCCAATCTTACAGGCAGTGTACCGGGTCAATCGTAGTCTAGTCTAGTGGTCAAGGTCGTATCCACGAGGATTGTGAGGTTGAACACCGAGAAGCTATTGTTATCTTTATCTAAGTCGCAAATTAACAAGAAGGTAATGTTTCTAGAAATCTACTACTAAAAGGGTGATAAAATGATAAAAGAGCTAACCAAGATAATGCATTGATCAAGCAAACCTCTATTGGCATCGTGGGAATGAACTACCGACCAACTTCCAATGGTGTTCAAGTGTATGTTATCGGTGCACTCCTAAGCTATCAATTTCCCCTCATACGGGTGTATGAAATTACTCTATACCTCCTTCTTGGTCTTGGTGTCCTAAACCTAATGAATTGGTATGATAAGCACTTGAATGCAATGACAATGTCAATACTCCCCGGATAAGAAATCGAGTTCGACTTAAGGTCGATTTTACCTTCCGGTTTTCCTATCCCTTCTCCCACACCAAGCATCTCCTTTCGGTCTCAACTAACTCTGTGTGTGTGTGTGTGCAAGTGCTAGGTGATCAATCCAACACCAACAAGCAATTCAATGAAAATAGGAAAAGATAAAAACAACACATGAAGCTATGAAATGAAAACAACATTCCCAATCAACTAATAGAAATTAAACTATCAAAACAACATTATCTTGGCAAGTAGAAAACTAGCCACTCATAACTACAAACATCAACATATCATAGCTATAAGAACACTTGAATCAAAGTAAAGATTAAGAATTACCAATCAAAAGCTAGATGCACGAAATTGCTGTCCTTCATTCGAGCTCCCAAAACTTAAAAATGGAGTTGATACACAAATGTATTACCTCCAAGCAAAATTAGCAGAAACTAAACTTAGAATCCAATCCTTAATGGTTACAATGAAACTAAGAGCTTATTTTAGTGATAAAATTAGCTAGAAGAGCCCCTTGGGGCTGGTTGCCTCCAAGAGCCAAGAAGGGGGTTTGGGGGAGAAGATGATATATTTTGAGATTAGGTAAAAATTTGATCCAAAATGGGTTTATATGACTAAAAACTGCTCTCTGCAGCACTTGGCGTGTGCCATATATGAGGAGAAACTCTCTGAATAGCTACAGTGACGTTCAGCGCACGCCACTAAAAGTGGCGTGCGCCCAATTCTTCTAGCAGCTCAGTAAAATGGCCATAACCTGAGTTGTAGAGGTATGATCAATGTGATTCAAAATGCGTTGGAGAGCTCGTTTCTTGATCTACAACTCTCACGAAGAAGTCCTTCCCATAAAAATACCTCTAAGTTGGGTCAAATGTCCGATGAAGATAGGCTACAGTAGAAGAACTAAAGACAAATGATCCGTTTGAATTGTTAGTTTCCGGCACACTCTTCTAGCCTTCAAAATACGTGTTTAGCTCAACACGTGGCATCACTCAGGGTCTTGGTTAACCTATAATCTAGCAATACACCACAAAAATACCAAGCGTAAACCCGACACGACGCTCCGGTTACTATTACCGGTACAAAACTATCAAAATATGATATTTTATATAATAATTACTATCTACACATTTTGGTGAAACTAAGCAAATAATGACTTGAATTGATACAAGAACATCAATAAATGCATGAGAAACGGGGATAAAACATCATGAAATGCATCATCAAGTTGACTTACATCACAACTCCCCACTTAGCTTTTGCTCGTCCTCGAGCAAATAAAGCGACAAAACAACTCAAGTAAAGAGACAAGGCCATACAACATCAAGAATTAAGAGCTCAACTAGATGATGCAACCAATCATATATATAACCACATGTTAACCGCAATCTCAGAAAGTAGTGGAGTGTGTGTGTGAATATTCCTCAAATTGGTTACCAAGCAACCAATTATGAAATCATGCATGCAAGACTTATTATGTGCAATCCATAGGCTTAAGAATATACCAATCTCCACTAATCGAGGCATTCGGAGTCGAGAAGATAGGTCGGTAGGACTTGATAGCTTGTAACGTTAGGCTCGGGTATTGGCTAATCGAAGGGATGAAAGGATATATCAAAAAGAAAAAATGCAATATAGCAAGAATCTACACCTTCAATTCCAATGATTTTTGAATTGACATCTCCAACTCTCTCGCATAATTGACAAAGACGTCTCCTCAACAATAAACATGAGAGATAAAATACCACTTCAATTGATTTATCACCCAAACTTAAATCACTTGGACTTGTTGAACTTGTCCTTCAAAATTGCCTTATAATACTCACCATTTATTGACTTTTATATACAACTTTATTAACCTTCATTTGATTTTAGGAAACTTTTTTTGATTTTTGATTTTTGATTTTTTTTCTGAACTTCAAAGAAACATATATACACCAATGGGCTCCGAACATGATAAGATACCATCTCAACTTTGTGCCAAACAATGTCATTCAACTCTAAACTCCAAAGTCATCACCATACAATCCATAGAAACTTGCTAAAGTTGCGGGATGCAAAGGGAATGTAGACCAAAATTAGGTTAAGGGTTGGGTATAATGAGGTTAATCACGAATGGTTAGTTTCGAGTGGGGTCTCACCACTCTAAAAAGGCTGAGATGTGGACAGGTGGAAAATATGTTCGGAAGGCCATTTGGCTATGGTCGAGTCAAAGAAATGCCATAACCGTCATCCCTAACTCCGACACCAAACACATTTCTATTTCACCTCGAAAGGATATCAAGCCTAAGTTTTAGTTGCTATGGAAGCATGCTTACATGATTGCACAAAAGTTTGCATGTTAACAGAAGATCAGAATATACGTACTCAAAGAATTCACACTACAAACAAAGATTTGCGATTAAAATGCACTTACATGTCACCAAGGTTACACACTTTGTTAAGGTACTCACTCTATCAATTGTAAAATTATATCTTTCAACAAAAGGTGGTTTGTTATGCTTTAAAATGCTCGAAAATGATCAATTCTAAGTGCTTCTCAAACTTTTAATGACATTATCCATTGTTGGACTAACTACGTTCCCACTCCCCACTTACGAACTTGCATTGTCCTCAATGTAAAATGAGTAGTAAGAAAGTAGTTAGGGAAACAAAAGGGAATCAAAACAAGTCAAAACAAGTACCGGGATGCTATAAAAAGGTGGGTGGGTGGGCAAGAACATGAAAGACAACCAATGAAATGACAAGCAATCCCAAATACTAGCAAAGTATCAACCAAAATATAGACACAGAAGGATCATTGGCCAACCGGGCCTCACAAAAGAGCAAAAAAATATTATACTTAACCTTTACGGGCTGCCTCCCGATAGCGCTTTTGTTTAACGTCGTTTGCGCGACGTGATTATACGGTAGAAATGGTGGAAATTATACAGATTTTCGTGCATGGATACCACTAACAATTACCCACATAAGCATGTAGCAAATAAGCACAAAAGCCAACCAAAAGATAATGCTTAAGAAGTAAAAAGAAAGATAGTACCCAAAAGTGCTAAATTTATAGTCTATAGCTAGACTTCTTCATATTACAATGCATGGGTGGTGGGTCATTCTTATGCACCGTATCCGTCTTTTTCATCAAAACCGGTCTCCAACATAATGTAGACGAATGCCACCAATCCCAACCATTCTTGACCTTTTCCTTTGATTTTCGAGCTTTCACATTATTGCTAGAGTCATCTTCTTCAACCACCTGAGTGTTAGTACGATCCACAACAAGGGGACACAAATTTTCCACAAAAGAACAAGATTCTAGTGTAGTGCGTGGATATTTCAATGAAGTGTAGATGTTGAAGACAACGCGCTCATCATTCACTCCCAAACTAAGATCTCCCTTACGAACATCAATCACAACCTCTCCCGTTGCTATAAATGGTCTACCGAGGATAAGGGGTGTAGTGTACCATTCCTCCTTATCCATAACAACAAAATCTACGGGGGAAATAAAATTTATCAACCTTCACTAATACATCCAAAATGAATCCCTTTGGACGGTTAATGGATCTATCTGCAAGTTGGAGAGTCATCTCTGTATGCTTAAGCTTGCCTATGCCAAGTTTCATGAAAACATTGTAGGACATGAGGTTTACGCTCGCACCGATATCACAAAGCACCCTCTTAAACAAAAATCCCCCAATCTCACATGGGATTGTAAATCTCCCAGGGTCCTTAATTTTAGGAGGAATCTTATGTTGAAAAATGGCGGAACACTCCTTACTTAGACACACCATCTCATACTCTTCCAACCGTTTCTTGTTGGAGAGTATGTCCTTAAGAAACTTGCCATACGCCGGCATATTAGTGAGTGCTTCGATGAAAGGGATATTAATGGTTAAGTGCCGAAAAGTGTCAAGAAAACGTGCATATTTCTTATCCAACTTCATCTTTTTAATTTTCTCTCTCGGGGGAAACGGAAGTGATTCAAGATCAATTAAAGTAGGGTTAGAATGTATACCTCTCTTACCCTTGTCTTTGGATGAAGATGGTGAAGCTTCTTTGAATGTTTGTGCACTTTGTGGGTGCCATGTGTCATCATTTTACACCATTTTCCTTGAAAGATGCCGAGAAACCTTTTTTGTGTTTCTGGCTTGAGCCGAAGTATGTCCGGTGTGAGCCGGAGTGGGTCCGGTGCGAGCCGCAACACATTCTTTACCTTGTTCTTCTCCAACATGCTCATTGAACAAGGTCCTCAAATCACTAGCTCTCGGGTTTTTCAAGATTCTCGAGACTTTTACCAGCTCTTCTTCTTTTTCCACATCAACATAGCCATCATTTTTCAAGTTACCATCAACAATCTCTTCCTCTTCTTCACTCAAATCCTCCTATTTCTCTTCATCTTCCAAGTCTTTTTCAACCTCATTCCTTGTAGCCATTCTTTCACTCCTGGTGATTATTGCATCTACCCTTCTCGGGTTCTTCTCGGTGTTGCTCGGTAATCCACCCGGTCATCTACTACTATTGCTCTAGCCTTCCCTAGTCAATAGGTCTTCAATAACTCTTATTGATGCCTCCATCATTCTCATTCTCATATCGTACCCACTCATAGATGTCTTCAAAGTACCAACCTCTTGAGTCATCATACCAATAGAAGTCATCATTTTTTGCATATTGGCGGATTGAGTAGCAACAACTCCCATCAAATTTTCCATCAAACTTTTCAAATGAGAAACCTCCTCTGTTGATTGTGAACTTTGTTGAACATGGTCTTGTTGAGTAGGAACTTGTTGGTAAATGGAAGGTGGATCAAAAACATTGGTGTGAGTGTTGTTAAAATCCCGATGTTGTCTCATTAAACTCATTTCTTCTTGTGTAGATACATCGGATTTTGATACTTCTTCGATATGAAAAACACCCAATGGCACATCATCACATGCTCCATGCTTCAACTCTCTCTTCCCCGCTTGTAATTTATCAACCCTCTTATTTATCACCACCATTTCTCTCAAGGTTTCTTCCTCATTCAAATTATACTCATCCCCAATGGTAACTTCCATTTCACTTGGACCGGGATCCCAAAATTTCTCATTTCTTGTCACTCTTTAAATAGCCTTGTAAACATCTTGGGCCGTGCTCATCATAAGTGATCCATGGCATGCTGAATCAATTTGTGCCCTTGATTCTTTATGCAAGACTCTATATAATAATTGGACTTACATGTCCAAAGTATAATTGTGGTTTGGACACACCCTTAAAATCTTCTTAAAACGGTCCTAAGCATTGTCCAACGATTCAATTAAATCTTGCTTGAAAGTAGTAACTCTTACCTTCAACTCCAACTATCTACCCGGTGGAAAGTATTGCTTCAAAAACCCGGTTTGTATATCAACCTATAATTGCAAGTGATGGTGGGGAAGCGACATAAGCCATTCTTTTGCTTGACCTTTCAAAGAAAAAGGAAATAATGCAAGACGGGTAAATTTTTGACAAGCACTACTTTGGAATCCCGTATTGCATATTTCTTCAAGGTTATAAAGATGTGAATGTGGGTCATCATTGGCCTTTCCATGGAATTGAGCTTTACTCTCCACTAGACCGAACATATGAGACTTGATTGAAAAGATTTTTGCATCAATGTGAGGTAGCCGAATAGGATTATGAACTTGATTTTTTCTTTGAATGGCTTGCTCACAAAGTGGTCTATTTTGGTAGGGTGGATTTGGGGGTTGATCATATGGATATGGTTCTTGGGGTGGTGGAGGAATCGGTGGAGGTGGTTCGAATGGAGGTGGAGGATTTGGTGGTGGTGGATTGTTGTTGTGTGGTGGGTTAAGATTTGGATTTTGAGGGATTAGGTTTTGTTCAACTTGGGCACTCCTATGTTCTTGCATGTGTTGTGCATTCAATAAATTCTCATCCATTTCTTCTTCTTGACTAGATGATCCTTGGGATGATTCTCCACCAAGTTCCAAACTACGATGAGCTTGACTACCTTTCTTCTCTTTAACCAAATCCTAAATATACGTATTGATATCCGGAATGATGGGAGTGTCAGGTGCCTTTCCCCGACGAGAACGGTTCATCCACTACAAAAGAGAAACAATAAGAACACAGTCAAATAACACTTGGTAACTTACCAAAGAGGTAAGCACCAAAAATAAAATAGAAAAGATTGACTTATTCTCAAGAATTTTTAAGCTAGTATAAGTATCAACCTTTACACAATCCCCGGCAACGGCACCAAAAAACTTGATTGGGACTTTCTTAGATGTCCAATCTTACTGGAAGTATACCGGGTCAATTGTAGTCTAGTCTAGTGGTCAAGGTCATATCCACGAGGATTGTGAGGTTGAACACCGATAAGCTATTATTATCTTGATCTAAGTCGCAAATTAACAAGAAGGTAATGTTTCTAGAAATCTAATACTAAAAGGGTGATAAAATGATAAAAGAGCTAACCAAGATAATGCATTGATTAAGAAAACCTCATTAGCATCATGGGAATGAACTACATACCAACTTCCAATGGTGTTCAAGTGTGTTATATCGGTGCCCTCAAATGTACGTTGAAGATAGGCCATGGTAGAAGCACTAAAGACAAATGATCCGTTTGACTTGTTAGCTTCCGGCACACTCTTCTCCCCATCAAAATACGTGTTCAGCTCAACACATGGCGTCACTCGGGGTCTTGGTTAACCTATAATCCTGCAATACAACACAAAAATACCAAGCATAAACCTGACACGAAGCTCCGGTTACTATAACTGGTACAAAACAATCAAAATATGATATTTATATAATAATTACTATCTACACATTTGGGTGAAACAATGAAAATAATGACTTGAATTGATACAAGAACATCAATAAATGCATGAGAAACGGGGATAAAACATCGTGAAATGCATCATCAAGTTGACTTACATCACCCATCCTTGGGGCCGACTGCTTCAGACGACTCAAGGTCAAGATTCTGACTTGGGGTCGGGTCCTGAGCAGTGGCCTTTTCCTCCAACTCGGCCAGGATCTGAGCGGAGGTGAGGTTCAGTTGGCTCCCCGCAGCTCGGACGGACGGCATATCCGGGAGTGACCCGCGACCTGAATTTCAAAAGAGATGTTGGCTTCAGTATGTTGTAACACTCCCTCTTCATGATCGGCATTCAGGAGATCTGCAAAGGCATCCACTACAAAAGAGAAAAATATAAAATCGTTAGAAACACCGAATAAATATTTTCTTCATAAAAATAAGCAAATAATAAGTATGGGCCTACATGCTTCTTGAGCTGAGGGACCCAGAGGGAAGTATGGGTCTGGCCCGGCCTCGGTCAGCCGAGCTGTTATGATCATCTTCTCAGCAAGTCGACAATATCTCAAGTAAACCCTTGAGGTTTGGATGGTTTGCAAGGACTGAACGTCTTAGATAGGGGGAGAAGCATCCTTAGGCTGATCTATGGGGTTCCACTGGCTTAAGCTGGATGCACCCTGATGACGGACAAAGAAAAAGTTGTCCTTCCAACCCTTGTATGAAGTTGGCCCATCGGCTATTAAACGAACGGTCCCTGCCCGGCGGGAGAAATAGTAAAAGCCTGGATAGTCTTTAACCTTCTTAACCTGATAAAAGGCTCGAAAGAGCTCCACCGTAAATATAAACTTCACCATTCGGCAAATTATGGCGAAGCCTATTATACCCCTAATCCCATTAGGAGTTACCTGTGCCGTACTAAGTTCGTAGTAGTCCAGCACGGCCACACAGGCCGGGCAGAAGGGAAGACGAAGACCCCGTCAAAATGGTCCTCATACACAATATAGTATCCAGTAGGAGGCCAAGAGGAATAGGGGTTAGCGGCCCTAGGAAGTCGAGGACTGTAAATACTAAGATCTACTCCATATTTATTACACAATCAAAGAACATCCTCTTGCTTCAAGATAGGCTTTGTTTCGGCCATTCTATTATGAATAAGCCTTGGGAAGTGAAAACGGTGTTGAATAATTGACAGCAAGAAGGGGAAGAAACTTACTTGAGTATCGGAATATGGAGAAAGAGTTGAGGTAGATCTAGTGCACCAGTGCTAGATTGTTTGTTTAAAAGCGGTAGTGCAACAGTTGATATGACTAGGGGTATAAATACCTGTCATAAACCACGTCACATGTCTTTGAAAAACCGTCCCACTCATAAAGACGTGGGACAGAAACGCCTCATTACTTGAGAAAGTTATGACTACGGCATAACTAAACCCTGCCACCTATCAAATAGAAGTAGCAAGGTCGGGTTAAAATACCCGAAGGGCGCCTAGCATAGGAGCCGAGCTCCATGGGGACAGAATAAGGCAAGCTTAGAAAATGACTAGCGTAGATCTGGCCTGACCTAAAGAGCTCAGGCAGATCTGGGGGGCTTATAACGATGCCGGATTTTTCCACACCACGTGTCGCGATAGAAATCGGATTAGAAGGTTAACTTTAAGGGCAAGGAGCCCCTTTTGACGGCTTAAAGGCCAATCTACGCCTCCAGGGAGAGGGTTGCTCAGGTCGTTCCACGGTCCACAGCAGGTCGGTCTGAACGAGATAGAGACAGACATGCCCAGCTCGGAGGTACGGGTCTCGACTGCTTGCCGTAGGTCGGTTAGAATGTATAGTAATAATAACACATTAGAAAATAATATTGAGATTACCTTTTAAGGTGAAAAGGTAATTACGGTTTAAGTCATACTTGTGAGACACAGGTCCACGATGGACACGGCCCATGAAGGCCTAGGGCACAAGGGTTCCATATAAAAATGGTCTTGAGAACTACGGCATACTTGATTCCAATTTCACACTTTGGATACGTAGGCAATGTGGGAAAATCCCAGGCTCAGTCAGAATCATTCCTCTAAAACAATCCTTTTCCTGGTCATACTCTTTGTTCCTGATCCTTAATTCAGTTACCTTTAGATTAGATAACCCGAATTCGTACCCGACGGATTTTATTTCATCAATCGACTTGCATGGTATGGTCACCGTGGGTCAATGAGGCAACGCCTCTTTGCAAGGGTCAGAGGGACAACGCCCAATAAAAGGGGGCTTGGAGGCAATGACCTCGAAAAGGGCCTTTTTGATATCATGATTGTATATTCAATCCAAATGATATACGATCAGTCATATTTTCGAACGTGAATGCATTCAAATTTTGTTTTCCATAAGCATCAACAATGTATCATCATTTTGAAACTATTTCCAATGACAAAAATGGGTTACAAATTGTGTTTTTTATATACTTTTAATTGTAAATTTTAATTCCTGCGACTTGTGATTGTTCTTCTATGATCAAAATTCATATCAATTGATATGGGTCGGTTGTTGACATTATCACAACGTTTCGGGCTATTATGGGTCTTATACAGGTTGTTGACATTAACACAACGTTTCGGGCTATAGCACGAGCATTCTAGTCTTATAGGTCTTTAGTATGTTGCAGATATAAATACCACAACACAATGCAAGTCTGATTCAGGATCAACACAAATGTATCAAATGATGACTTCTTCCTCAGGCATTTAATCGAACACCTATGAGCATAAACGGTTGAGATTAGACAATGATAGTTAGAGTAGTTGTAACTGCTTGTAACCATAATTCACACCAACTGGCTACATCTAAATGTTATATAAGCAGCAGTCACAAGTTGGATTGATCATTCAGTTAGATTCTTCACAATTCAATGTATTAAGTTTTTTCCCGCCAAGTTCTTAATTTAAAAATGCAAGTTCTTCTTTCTTTCCCAGTTCTTCTTCAATTTTAGTTTTCTTTACAAAATCAACTTGGTATCCGAGCTTCAACAAGATTTCTGCTGTGAATTTGCAGAGTATTGAACCTGCAATCTTCATTTTCTTGCGGTGTGGATCTACAATTTCGTTTTCTCTTTGAATTCTCTTTGTTTCTTGCTTCGTGTCAATGGCAGAAGCTGGCAATATTGTGGTTAATCCGTATCTTATTCATCCTGGAGAAAATCCGTCTGCTGTTATCGTTCAACCAGTCCTCAAATGGGTTGAAAATTTCCATGGTCTTATCCATTAAAGGAAAATTGAAATTCGTTGATGGAATTTTACCAAAACCTGTAGAAACTGATAGACATTTTGAGATTTGGTGTCAATGAAATGATATGGTTTCCAATTGGCTGGTAAATTCTTTGGATCCATCTATTTCATAGAGTGTTTTCTGGCTGAATACGGCAAGAGAAATATGGCTGGATCTCGATAACAGATTTGTCACAGGAAATGCTTACAGAATTTCCAATTTACAGGAAGAAATTTATGCCACCAAACAAGGGACTATATTAGTTACTCAATACTTTACAAAATTGAAAGGTTTATGGGACCAATTATTGATTCTAAGACCCATCCCACCCTGCACTTGTGCTGCATTGCCAATCTATCGAGAACAAAATGAAATGGATTATGTTGTAAGGTTCTTGAAGGGATTGAATGATATGTTCGGCAATGTTAGGTCACAAGCATTAATGGCCGAACCCATTCCTGACATTGGTACAACCTTTAATATGGCTTTGCAACATGAAAGTCAAGTTACTTACTCAGAATTAGGAACTGACAAGACTGTTCTAAGTGCTATGACTACTGGGGCAAGACAGAATTTCCAAGATCCTTTTTCTTTAGCAGCACATTCCAATGCTTCATATGGCAGATGGGGTGGCAGGGGTTCTGGTAGAGGCTATTTTGGTGGTTATTCTGGTGTCTCTAAGAGACCACAATGTACCTACTGTGGTAAATAAGGCCACACCATTGAAAAATGCTACAAGAACTATGGATTTCCAAATGGTTCCAAAGGAAGAGGCAGGGGTCAAGTCCAGGGTAATAATGTTAGTATGGATCATTGTTTCCCAACTGATGATACAAGTTTCCAGAATTCTGGACAAGACACTTTTGAATCTCAGCAGTCTGATTTGGTTCAATCTAACCTTAACACAATGACAAGAAACCAATATGAGCACATCATGGATATGCTCAGACATGTCCAAGTCTCAAATCCACCTGCACATCAAGCTGTTGCTCTAATTGCAAGTGTCCAAGGATCTTCTTCTGGTTCAGGTACTATCTATCATTGGATAGTAGATTCAGGTGCCTCTGATCATATCATTTATGATTTATCTTTGATGCTTAATGCTAAACCTATTTCTGATCTCACTGTAACTTTACCTAATGGAGCACACACTAAAGTCACTCATAAAGGTCAAGTCAGGATTAATAATAATCTTACATTAAATGATGGACTATGTGTTCCACAATTTACATATAATCTTTTATCTGTCACCAAGGTCACCAAAGATAACAGATACTCCTTATGCTTCAACTCTAATGGTTGTATTTTGCAGGACAACATCTTGAAGAAGATGATTGGTTCAGCTAGAATGGCTCAAGGATTATACATTTTAAAAGCTGATCATATTGTTCATGACACTGATCCTGTTACTTGTACTGCTGCTGTTATTCCTGATTCTTTACTTTGGCATTATAGACTAGGCCACCCTTCTAAACAAAGAATCCAAACATTGAATAAATCAGATCCTATTGTATTTTCTGATTCAGTTACTTGTTGTCATGTTTGCCCTTTTGCCAAACAGAAAAGAAACAGTTTTCCCAAAAGTACTTCTGTTGCTTCGAATGTTTTTGAATTATTGCATGTTGATATATGGGGTCCTAACAGACATTCTACATATAATGGTGAATATTACATTTTGACTGTTGTTGATGATTGTTCATGGTACCTTTGGGTTCATTTAATGAAGCAGAAATCTGAAACCAGATCCTTATTACAATAATTCTGCAATACTGTTTCTAATCAATTTAATACAAACATAAAAGTGATAAGGTCAGACAATGGACTTGAATTCAAAATGGATAGTTACTATGCTAAAAAAGGTATCATTCATGAAACTTCCTGTCTACACACACCTCAACAAAATGGTGTTGTAGAGAGAAAACACCAACACTTGCTGAATGTTGCTAGAGCACTAAGATTTCATTCTGGTCTCCCTGGGAAATACTGGGGTTTCTATGTTAAACATGCTGCCATGCTCATAAATATCACACATTTACTTAAAGAACATACACCTCCTTTTCTCCTTTATAGCACAAAACCTGTCTACACTGATCTTAAAGTATTTGGTTGTTTAGTATATGCTAGCACAATTGCACAGGGAAGAGGAAAATTTGATAGCAGGAGCAGGCAGTGTGTATATCTTGGTAATCCTCCACACACAAAAGGTTACACATTATTGGACCTTACTACTAGGGTGTTCCTAATCTCTAGAGATGTTATTTTTCATGAAACATCTTTTCCATTTCTTAATATTACTTCTTGGAGTCCTGACAATGCTGTTTTACCAATTCCCAGTTTTCAAAATATTCACTATGATGTTCTAGGGCAAAGCACTACACCATCCACTTCAATCTCTTCTGAACATCATGCTGATGACTCAGCTGATTCACAAACAGCTGATCTGAGGCATAATAATGAGGATTCTACTGATTCAGAAATAGAGGTGCCTGCACCGCCTTCTACAAATCACAATCTAAGAAGGTCAACTAGAGAAAAGAGAATACCTACGCATCTTCAAGACTATCATACAAAGCTAGGTGCTGCTATCATTTCTACACCTCATACATTGGACAAAGTCCTCAATTATGATCATTTGTCCAATGCCTACAAAGCATTCTTTTACAACATCTCTAATGAACATGAACCTACATCATATTTACAAGCATCACAGGATCCAAATTGGCAACAGGCCATGAAGGAAGAGTTAGAAGCTTTACATAAGACAAAAACCTGGTCTCTAGTGTCTTTACCTCCAGGAAAGAAACCTATAGGTTGCAAATGGGTGTATAGGATCAAGAGAAAGACTGATGGCACAGTTGACAGGTACAAAGCAAGACTTGTAGCTAAAGGTTACACTCAAACTAAGGGCATAGACTTTCTGGAAACCTTTTCTCCTGTAGCAAAACTTTCTACCATCAGATTATTCATATGTTTTGCTTCTATGAATCAATGGCACTTGCATCAAATGGATGTCAATACAGCCTTCTTACATGGTGACCTAGATGAAGTGGTCTTTATGAAATCACCACCTGGTCTTCATCTTTCCAAACCTAATTCAGTATGCAAATTGGAGAAATCTCTATATGGTTTGAAGCAAGCTAGTTGACAATGGAATGTCAAGCTCACAGATGCACTCATTAATGTCGGTTATATCCAATCTAAGCATTATCACTGCTTGATTACCCGAGGACATGGTTCTAGTTTCATTGCCTTTTTGGTTTATGTTGATGATATAGTGGTTGGCAGCACTAATATGTCAGAAATCCAAAAACTCAAAGACCTACTACACCAAGCTTTCATAATCAAAGATGGACTTACTAGCCTTGATCGTTACAAAGGGCGATGCTACCACATTGAGCCCGTTCTTGGAGAAGAAGATCAATATATTGCTTATGTAGCTTATCCCTTAGACCTTTTTGAGGAAGGTTCTGTTACTAACATGTTTACTTCCATTGTAGGTAATGTATTTGGGTTCAAAAACTGAATTATTTCTTAGGATATGAGATTGCAAGATCCAAAGCTGGAATAATAATGAATCAGAGGAAATACTGTCTGGATTTATAAAATGATTTTGGATACCTAGGTGCTAAACCTTCTAGTACACCTATGGACTCCAAAGTCCACCTAGAACCCAAGGACTCTCCATTACTTATAGACAATAAGTACTACAGAAGCCTGGTAGGCAAATTACTCTACTTGAGAAACACCAGACCTGATATTGCTTACCCAGTACAACAACTAAGTCAGTATTTGGATGCTCCCACTGAAAATCATCTTGCTGCTACTCATAAATTACTCAAGTTCCTCAAATCATCACCTGGACAAGGCTTGTTCTTCCCATCTACTGGCACTCCTATTCTAAAGGCCTTTAGTGATTCTTATTGGGGAAGATGTACCATCACCAGAAGATCCATAAGTGGTTATACTGTCTTTTTTGGAGACTCACTGATATTTTGGAAAAGCAAAAAGCAGGCAACAGTTAGCAAAAGCAGTTCAGAAGTAGAGTACAGGGCTATAGCCTTAACTGCTTGTGAAATTCAATGGCTACTCTATCTTCTATATGATTTTCAGGTCAAACACACACATGCAGTCCCTCTTTTTTGTGATAACAAAAGTGCTACCTATTTTTGAAAATCCTGTGTTCTATGAAAGAACAAAACATATAGAGATAGATTGTCACTTTGTAAGAGAAAAGTATCAACAAAAGATTCTAGTTCCCTTACCAGTAAGAACAGAAGACAATCTAGCAGACATTCTCACCAAGCCAGTTGATAAAGCTACCCTAGATTGCTACCCAGATACCCACTAAAGAACATATTTGCAGATACAACACCATAGCACACAATCCAAGTCAGATTCCAAGCTGTGTTTTTTGCTCTACACCAAATCACAGCTTGAGGGGGCATGTTGCAAATATAAATACCACAACACAATGCAAGTCAGATTCAGGATCAACACAAATGTATCAAATGATGACTTCTCTCTCAGGCATTTAATCGAACACCTATGAGCATAAACGGTTGAGATTAGACAATGATAGCTAGAGTAGTTATAACTGCTTGTAACCATAATTCACTCCAACTGGATGCATCTAGATGTTATATAAGCAGCAGGCACAAGTTGGATTGATCATTCAGTTAGATTCTTCACAATTCAATGTATTAAGTTTTTCCCTGCCAAGTTCTTAATTCAAAAATTCAAGTTCTTCTTTCTTTCCCAGTTCTTCTTCAATTTTAGTTTTCTTTACAAAATCAACATAGTAGTTTGGATAATGTGACCATATATGTGTCACGACTATGTAGCATACCACACAGGTTTAATGACCGTACATGTCCTCGCACAGGGTCCCGACTTCGTGCAATCCCGATCTCAAGATTTCATCTGAGGTCAGGTGTAGGAACCTGACCATATTCACATGTTAAGGATTGTTACTATAACACGTGTGTTTTTCGTATAAAAAGAATGTATACATACTCTCACACACACTAATATACATGTATATGCAACACGTACGTTTTTCATATAAAAATATAGTATAACTCGTAAGGGCAAAAATGGTAGATTAAACGGTTTTACGAAACAACAAGGTATTTTGGTCTTTTCATAAATAATGTATCAAAAAGTTCACATATAACAACAAATGATAAAAATAATTGTATTATAAAGACATATATTGTAACGCCCCGTTCCCGGACACCAAGTCCTTATCCAGAAAAGGAACGTTCGGCACGTATAAAATAAAAATAAATTCACTTTATACGTAAGCCTCTACTACGTCGTATAAAAAATAAGAAAACGGAAGCAAAAGACTCGGGTATGAAAATTGCAAACATCCAAGAATAGAAACATGAAATTTAAAGATGGAAATGTAACTTATTACATTCAAGGAAAATACGATAATCCAAAAGAAATCTAACGGTACTACACGTCTCGAAAGACCAAAAGTCTAAACCAACAGTACTAAGAACTGTCTAATAAATGAATAACAAATAATAAATGTAAAGTCTTCAATGAGGCGTCTTCAAATGTCATCATCGAACTCCTCGTAA
This sequence comes from Gentiana macrophylla, assembly GCA_026214975.1. NCBI lineage: Eukaryota > Viridiplantae > Streptophyta > Magnoliopsida > Gentianales > Gentianaceae > Gentiana > Gentiana macrophylla. The sequence continues at coordinate 83,356,520 of CM047805.1, read as the reverse complement.
CCATTATCAACCTGTTCGTCTTCTCATCCCTAAACACATAGAAAACATGCATTTGAGGTAAGTACAACGTACTTTGCAAGAAAGAGAAGCTATGATAACAATTATAATTTATAAAGAAAAGATAATTAAAAGTTTAGTTGTTTATGTATGTCCGACTCAATCTAGGGTTCATTTCATGTCCATCAACACGAATTGACTAAACGTTCCTACTTAACTTATCTATGTTACAACCGCACTCAAGGGCACTACGCCTGATGTATATCCACCAGGAGAAATCGATTGCAACATATTAGTGGATCACACCAATATCCACAGAGGCTAGAATAGGTAGGCTCCGATAGTACGCACACCTCAGTGGAGTCCCCCGAACTTGTGGTTCTTTTGACCTACGGGTTCTTCCACCTTCAGAGGTAGCACACACATCGCGATATAGACTGGTGCCTATCCAAGAGAGACATGTTGTTTAATCTTTTACTAGTCAAGTACGTGTTTTATTAGGATGATTAACTAACCACCTAAGTGTTTTCAATTAATCTCCCTCACATTGACTACTCTCTTCCTAGACCACTAAACACAGACAAAGCCTAGAAATTACACAGACATTGATGAATACTAATTCACCAATGCACAAGCCTATCATGCTCTTCCGACGGATCCTAACTTCAACTCCCTTTAAGAGTACATTCGGTGTTTTAACTGAATGAATCAGAAGTTCAATTCAGGCTTGTTTATGTTTACACAATGTTAACATATCATGAATAAGGGATTAAAATAGTGAAGACACAATTATGAGGCCAAAAACCAATATGGAATGCTAAAATAGTAAAAACAAGGTAAAACAGGCCAAACGCCCGTCCGACCTCCTATGGACGCCCGTCCGTAATCAAACACCCATCCACCAAACCCCAAACGCCCGTCTGCCAAAATCAGCTACCTCCTGAATAAAAAATCTAACCACAAACGCCCGTCTGCTTTGTGCAAACGCCCGTTTGAGCCACTAGGGTCGCAAACGCACGTCCGCCTGGGTTTTTCCCAAAACGCTAAATCTTCTAAACGCGATTTCAAATCCGTTTCTAACCTAATTAACACCAAATTAAGCACAGTAAAACGTAGGAGACATATCTAAACATCTATGATCCTTTGATAAACGAAAAAGCACAACTTTCTTGCGTCTACGCATCTTAAAACATGATCTAAACTTTACAAGTCATAATCGAGATCATAGGAAGAGTTTCTTACCTATTTGCAGCCAAAAACCAGATTCAAAAGCCTCTGAAAAACTGCTGCACTTCCCTCCAACTGATATCCAAACGATGTGCTTCTCACAACGGTTCCGATTCTCTCGTCCGATCTGAAAACGATCAAGAAACGCTTCAGATATCGTGAAAACTCTCTTGGCCCCTTTCTTCCTCCAAATTGCGCAGAGAAGAGGTGAAAGACATATTTCTGATTTTTTTGTTTAGGTTATGGGATTAATGTGTATTAATTTCCTTAAATACCAATTTCCAATTAAATCCGTTTTTCCATAAACACCCTTAATTACCAAAATCAGAATAATCCCTTTAAATTATATACATATTTCGAAAAAAAATATAATTAATTAAATACTTAACTCCCATAAAAGAAAAGAAATAATAATATTTCATTTTCGCAAAATGTCACGTCTGTCCTTTCCCGAAAATCGGAATATTACATTCCTCCCCCCTTAAAAGGAGTTTCGTCCTCGAAATAAGAACATACCTGGTAGGTCCACAAACTCTTGGAATTCACTGATCATATCATCTTCAACTTCCCAAGTTGCCTCCTCGGGTGAGTGATTGCTCCACTGAACCAAAACCAATGGGATCACCCGCCTCTTAATCATCTTTTCCTTCCTGACCAAAATCTTGATTGGTCTCTCATCATAAACAAGATTGTCTTGTAAATTTTCCGGATCAATTGTAGTTTCAACATCATTTCTCGTCAGACACTTCTTCAACATTGAAACGTGAAATACACTATGGACTCTTGACATCAATTCCGGTAACCTAAGCTTGTAAGCCAACGGTCCAATCCTTTCCAGAATTTCAAACGGTCCAACATACATTGGACTTAGCTTTCCCTTTTGTCCAAAGCATTTCACTCCCTTCATTGGTGAAGCTCATAGATACACTCTATCACCGACTTCAAACTCAAGCGGTCTTCTTCTAACGTCTGCCCAACTTTTCTACCTGTCTTGAGCTGCCTTCAGATTCTTCTTAACCAACTGGACCCTTTCCTTAGCTTGTTCAACCATTTCCGGCCCTGTGATCTGTCTTTCCCCGACTTCATCCCAAAACAGCGGCGTTCTACATCGTCTTCCGTACAACGCTTCAAATGGTGTCATGCTTATACTTGCATGATAACTATTGTTGTAGGCAAACTCTGCTACCGGTAGGTAATCATCCCATGATCCGCCTACTTCCAAGACACAAGCTCTTAGCATGTCCTCGAGTGTTTGGATGGTCCTCTCAGATTGTCCATCTGTCTGAGGATGAAAAGCTGTACTCAAATCCAACTTGGTTCCAAAGGCTTCTTGTAAAATTTTCTAAAACCGACTGACGAATTGACTATCTCGATCCGAAACTATCGAGATAGGAACTCCGTGTAGCTTCACTATATTATCCAAGTATAGTGTCGTTATCTTCTTCAAAGGCATATCAACCTTATACGGTAAGAAATGGGCAGATTTGGTCAACATGTCCACGATTACCCAAATCGCATCGTGTCCACCTCTTGTCCTTGGTAAACCGGTGATGAAGTCCATCGTAATTTTATCCCATTTCCATTTGGGGATATCTAACGGCTTAAGCATTCCTCCCGGTCATCTATGCTCTGCTTTTACTTTCTGACAAATGTCACACTCTGCTACGAACTTGGCTATTTCCAACTTCATCGAGGGCCACCAAAATTTTTCTTTCAAGTCTCGATACATCTTAGTAACACCTGGATGAACTGCAAAAGCAATCCTATGTGCCACTTCCATAACTCTCGGTCTTAAGTCGCCAACATTAGGCACACACAAACGATCCTGGTACCAAAGGTTTCTATTCTTGTCTAACACATAACCCACTGTAGGCTTCTCTCTAGCGACTCGCTTCAGATCGACCAAAACCGGGTATTCGTCTTGCTTTTCCCGAATATCATCTGTCTCGGATTTTATCTAATGAAAAACAAACAAGTAATAAAATAATCCGGTTTACCCCAAGTGCAGGGATCATAGTATAGTAGCTACAACCGGAGTCGAATCACAGGGAATCGAGATTGGTCTAGTTCTTAATTTTTCTAAAGGTTGTCACGAAAAATAACTAAAAACGAAAACGAAGAAACAATAAACTGGACAGAGGGTTGTCAATCCAAAGCCAGGAAATATAGTTGCGGACCTAAACTAACTAAATAAATCTATTCTATAACTAAAAAGAAAAAGAAAATTCTAAAATAGCAACGAAGACAAGGCACAAAGATAATTTCAATTAATTTTAACGAAGAACAAGCATTGATCCACCTATCCCGCAACCCTCAATTTCTACTCTAGATCGTTTAGTGAAGATTTAATAAAGATGTGGTTCACCTATCAAAAGTATGAATTTCTAATCTCTTAGATAATTCGTCTATTAATCTCGTCATCTCTCGATCCTTAAAGATTAACGCTTCCATAACCAAGGTGTAAGATTTATTCAATCTAGCAACCCAGATTTCTAACCTAACAACTCTCGTTATTTTTTGGTTAAAGATCCAATCTTTCCTATGGTGATCTAGGTTTACACCGACTCTCGTCACATAGTAAACATCAACAGCAAAACATCTCTCAATTTAAATTGCATAACAATAATAAGCATATAGAAAATATACGACTTTAAATAAAAACTCACAAAACCATCCAAAGAGTTGAAATCAAAATGTTGCGTGATTGGCTTCACACGCTTGTTCAAATCGCCTAGCCTCTATCCATCGTTCTACTAGTTGCAGAAATTATAAATAAAAGAAGTAGATGAAATTATGTTTATGAGGGTAGAAAAACGCAGCAAAAGCTGCCCCAAAGGGGCCTGGGGCGGCCAGGGATCGAATTGTGTGTATTAGGGTTCAGAAAAATGCGACTATTTATAAGTTTTGAAGTCGGTTTAGGCTGAGGCGGTGGCTGGACGCCCGTCCAAAAGAGTGAACGCCCGTCCAGTCATGCATAAAAACTTCGAGTCGGGCCGAGCTGGATCAGACGCCCGTCCCTTGTAAAAATAGACGCTCGTTCATCAATTTTGTCAAAACTCTGATCTGATTTCTTCAGCCTGGATGCCCGTCCATACCTTCAGACGCCCGTCCAGCCGGACGGAGCAGCAGACACACATTCAACTCATCATATCTTCATTCTACCTTCGACTTGCATCTCCTTCCTTCCATTTAATCTTCAATCAAACATCTTTTCAGCTCATTCCTTGCCATGCAAATTGTACCTACAAGATAATAGAAATGTGCAAAATGTAGAACCATATGTATTGATAGAAAATCGCTAATAAATCACGTAATAAGCTCTATTATGCACTTTAATCGTTTCAATACGCATTCTTGCAATATTCCATTTAAACCCTCACTTTTCTATAAAAAGTAATAAAACACGAAGGAAATTGCTACGAAATAATATCATATATATCGTAAAAACCACCGTCAACAACTTCCCCACACTTAGCTTTTGCTCGTCCCGAGCAAAACAAGACAAGATAAAGGCTCGGAAAAAAAAGATAGACACTTCAGCAAATATAACGCATATTCAATAAATTAGAGGTTCACCCCTGTGTGTGTGCAAAGCCATAGCAAACTTCCACTAAGTCCAAACTTGAAATTTATTCAAAGCAACTAGCAAATACCCCATTTAAACTAGAAATAAATGATACTTATAACATGCACCCTACAAAACCGTAACATATCCCGAAAAGGATGATAGAAGGTATTTAGGACCTTTCGACATACTCAGAGGATAATCCCTACAACATATCTGTCAGTTTATACTGGGGATAAGGTAGACGATAACTAAGTCTTTTACTCATTCATACCAGATTCCTTATATAAGTTGATTCAATTAATTTCCATATACAAACACACATCAGAATGAGCTATTGCCCTGTCATAGCAGAATTGGATATTCGAGATATACCCTACCTTACTCAAATCATAAAGCAGCTTTTTCTGACTGTCGTGAGCTTTTGGTCATCATAGTGGTATAGGACATTCGAGATATGACCTACCGCACTCAAATCATCGACCAGCTTCCGACACACCCAATTTATTCATTCATATTTGTTTTTAAACATACTTCTTAAAGAACAATAGTCACGTTTCGCTTATCACATTCAAACCTAAGATATTCACAGTATGTCATACTCCGGCTATAAATACAAACTATTATAATTCTCACGATACGTACGCTAGCACTAAGCACAAGATACTTATAAGATAATCAAAAATCACTAATCTAAATGGGTATAGCTATATAATTTAGCTCATCGTTCAGTATGGCTCGTGAAATGTATGTCGGGTGAAACAACTAACTTACTAAACATACGGTATACATCATCAATGACTATAAAAACCGAACAAAAAATATGCATTGCTTACTCGGGACAAAAACAAAAAAATGAAAAATTTTAGCTCATTTCTCAGCATAGAATAATAATAAATTAAGCAAATGATAGATGCACATAACTATTCCCCTCCCCCACACTTAAACGACAACATGTCCTCAAGTTGTGCAGAATTTAAAAAGAAATAAAGTACTTAGCTGATTGTAGTTCGAATGTGGCAATTCTGGAAGTGGTCATGATCCAGATCCGGAAATGCTTGAAGAAATCGATGAGATCGTGGACCATCCACCGGAAAACTGATATCATCTAAAGGCTCACAATCGCTATCGAAAATATCCTGCACACTTGAACAAACATGGCAACATCTCGGGGAACATAGGGGGATATAACATGGAAAAAATAATCATAGACAAGATAGAAGCACAGGATATAATTGCTCAGTTGGAAAAATTACCACACAGTTAAAACACAGAACATCTAAGCGTCAAATATAAAGCCACAGAGGCTTGACATCCGTATAGGGTCCAACATGTGCATACAGAAATATTAAACTCCAACTGAAAGTGTAAACAGAGGACACTACAAAGTAGCAGGGCTAGGTGCACTAAATAAAAAAAAGACAGAATATAACACAATGCAACTAAGTGATATGCAACTATACTAATAAGGCAAAAAGAAAATAAAGACAATGCTAGCCCCACTATTTTCCATAGATGTCGCCCTAATCTATAATTTGGACTAAGCGATGAAACATGTCAACTACAGAAGGAAGGTCAAATATATAAACGTCTTCTAAATAAAGCCATAGAGGCTCGACAGACAAAGTGTAGACGTGCCTTAAGATCCATCAGAAAATAATAGCAACGGAAAACCGACAGTAGCTTCAATTAAAGTACAGATGAATTACATCAGAAAAGCCAACCCCTAAACAACCCTAACACCCTAGATAGACTACAAAAGGAAAAACATAAATCAGAGTAGAATCACGTCTAGCTGGGTGCTCCAGTGTCACCAGTAGTAGGGCCTTACTGAATTTCGTGAATAAATTTCGTGACATCCTCTTATAAGCGCATCCCATGTACCCAAAGTCATAGAAACAGAAAACAACGAAAAACATGCATGGGACGTGGTCCACATACCAAAAGTATGCAATAGATACATGGGGGATGTAAAATAAAGAAGCCATGCCACATCAACAGACTCGAAACACAAACAATCACTCAACATGGACCGCAATAGATGGAGAAATAACCATAAAGGTGAAAGAACAGAACATCTACGCATATATAAAGGCCACAGAGGCTCACATTAAAACATCCATGTCAAATAACGGAAGCATGTATCAAAATCAAATTCTATTCACTAAAAACTGATGCACTGGATGGCCGTTCGGACAAGACAGACGCTCGTCTGGTGCTCTCAAAACATATACATGGCTGGTGCGTTTGGTCGGACGGACGTCCACTCCTTATAGACGCACGTTTGGAACCACACAGAGCAGACGGGCGTTTGGAAAGGACAAACGCTCGTCTGGCCCTAGCGTGATGCACAATAAAGAGAAACTCGACCACTCGTTTGACTCTCACCCTAGTCACCACGTCAGTAAATTCAAAACCTCAGAAACCCTAGCAACAAAAAAAACAACTTTTTTTTTAATAAGATAAAGAAACAGAAAAAGATACGGAAAACTTAAACAGAAGCCTACCTAAGGGAAATTTAAAACAGAAAAACAGAAAACAATAAAAGGGAGAAAAACGTGTTGGTCTCTTCTGAGCCCAAAATGGAAGGGAAAACAACAGATTTTGACCTCGAAAACGGCGTCTTTGGCCGTTTGCCACTTCGTCGGCGTCGGAACGAACTTTTCGAATTGGGGTCCTGCGCGCCAAACCGACACCGGAGCCGAAAGTTATGGCCAAAATACTACCATGTGCCCTAACGATCCCTTTTTTCCAAACTTATAACAGAAAATCAGAAAAATTAATAAACTAGACAACCGTACTGATTCCCCGGCAATGGCGCCAAAAACTTGTCTCGGATTTTATCTAATGAAAAACAAACAAGTAATAAAATAATCCGGTTTACCCCAAGTGCAGGGATCGTAGTATAGTAGCTACAACCGGAGTCGAATCACAGGGAATCGAGATTGGTTTAGTTCTTAATTTTTCTAAAGGTTGTCACGAAAAATAACTAAAAACGAATACGAAGAAACAATAAACTGGACAGAGCGTTGTCAATCCAAAGCCAAGAAATATAGTTTCGGACCTAAACTAACTAAATAAATCTATTCTATAACTAAAAAGAAAAAGAAAATTATAAAATAGCAACGAAGACAAGGCACAAAGATAATTTCAATTAATTTTAACGAAGAACATGCATTGATCCACCTATCCCGCAACCCTCAATTTCTACTCTAGATCGTTTAGTGAAGATTTAATAAAGATGTGGTTCACCTATCAAAAGTATGAATTTCTAATCTCTTAGATAATTCGTCTATTAATCTCGTCATCTCTCGATCCTTAAAGATTAACGCTTCCATAACCAAGGTGTAAGATTTATTCAATCTACCAACCCAGATTTCTAACCTAACAACTCTCGTTATTTTTAGGTTAAAGATCCAATCTTTCCTATGGTGATCTAGGTTTACACCGACTCTCGTCACATAGTAAACATCAACAGCAAAACATCTCTCGATTTAAATTGCATAACAATAATAAGCATATAGAAAAGATACGACTTTAAATAAAAACTCACAAAACCATCCAAAGAGTTGAAATCAAAACGTTGCATGATTGGCTTCACACGCTTGTTCAAATCGCCTAGCCTCTATCCATCGTTCTACTAGTTGCAGAAATTATAAATAAAAGAAGTAGATGAAATTATGTTTATGGGGGCAGAAAAACGCAGCAAAAGCTGCCCCAAAGGGGCCTGGGGCGGCCAGGGATCGAATTGTGTGTATTAGGGTTAAGAAAAACGCGACTATTTATAAGTTTTGAAGTCGGTTTAGGCTGAGGCGGTGGCTGGACGCCCGTCCAAAAGAGTGAACGCCCGTCCAGTCATGCATAAAAACTTCGAGTCGGGCCGAATTTGGATCGACGCCCGCCCTTGTAAAAATAGACGCTCGTTCATCAATTTTGTCAAAACTCTGATCTGATTTCTTCAGCCTGGATGCCCGTCCATACCTTCAGACGCCCGTCCAGCCGGACGGAGCAGCAGACGCACGTTCAGCTCATCATATCTTCATTCTACCTTCGACTTGCATCTCCTTCCTTCCATTTAATCTTCAATCAACCATCTTTTCAGCTCATTCCTTGCCATGCAAATTGTACCTACAAGATAATAGAAATGTGCAAAATGTAGAACCATATGTATTGATAGAAAATCGCTAATAAAATCACGTAATAAGCTCGATTATGCACTTTAATCGTTTCAATACGCATTCTTGCAATATTCCATTTAAACCCTCACTTTTCTATAAAAAGTAATAAAACACGAAGGAAATTGCTACGAAATAATATCATATATATCGTAAAAATCACCGTCAACATCATCCATCAACTCGGACCTTGCTAACAACGGCGCCACAAACTGTCGATCCTCAATCTGATCAAACCTGCTGATTTCCAGACCATCTAACCTTTCTGCCACATCTTCGACGCTTGAAACTGCAAACACTGGTTTCCTGCTCAAAGCATCTGCCACTACGTTGGCTTTGCCTGGATGGTACTGGATATCCAAATCATAGTCCTTCACGAACTCTAGCCCTATTCTCTGTCTCATATTCAGATTCTCTTGAGTGAAGAAATACTTTAAACTTTTGTGGTCGGTAAAGATCCTTTCCTTAACTCCGTACAAGTAGTGCCTCGAAGTCTTTAGGGCAAACACTACTGCTGCCAACTCTAACTCATGTGTCGGATAATTCTTCACATGCACCTTCAACTGTCTAGATGCATACGCAATCACTTTCCCTCCTTGCATCAATACACAACCTAAACCCTGTCCCGAAGCATCCGTGTAGACATCAAAGGTATCAAAAATCTCCGGAACTGCCAACACTAGGGCCGTACTCAACCTATCCTTCAAGGTATGAAAAGCTGCATCACACTCGTGTTAGGTGTAGTGCCCGAAAGACAATTTGTCTAATTGTTTTTGGTGACAGAATTTATCTCACCTTATTACTTGCTTTGTGCTTGTAAGTAATACACTGCTGCAAACCCTAAGTATATCAGTATGTAACCGCTTAACTCAGTGTATGGCATGCACGTGAGGATTGAGTTAGTGGTGATATATACTTAAACTGTAAGTCCGTGGTGAACTTAATAAGAGTTTAGGGTCTCTTGATTAAAACACCAATAATGCGCCCAGAACACCTTATGGTGTGATAGTCTTATCCGGACTATCGGTAGAGGGTACCTACGTGAGGCATTTATATATGATGGCATTCATATAGGACTGGACCGATTTAATCAGAATTTCTCGATATAATTCCGTAATCAAGGAATCTTATTAAATCATTAGATGATCATATATGGATCAACCTTAATCCTGAGGTGATCACAGGGTGCTGCTTGTCTCGGGGTAGTGTTTGATGTGTTAGTTACGGTTCACTTAAATATGTGTTCCAAGACACTTCTCATTGGCACTATCTCCTGATGAGTGAGTAGTTTTGATTTTCACAGACATGGAATCCATTCCTTCCTGCAGGAAGTAGAGAGACAGTCCCCTTGTTTGTTAACCCTAAGAAAGTGATCGATCGGCCGAGTTCATATTAGACTAATTGATCACTAGTCAGATATGTGAACAAATTGATCATCAGGGGGTTAATGGTAAATAAGGATAAGATATTCTGAGTCGGGTTCACGGAGACTTCCTACTCAGAATGGACAGTCTATGGAGGGTTAATCCGTATGTAATGATTATATCAGTGGACGCTTATTTACTCTATGGGTTGAGTATAAGTATACATCTATAATCGGTAGAGTTCACTTTCGTGTTTATGTTGGCGTAATCCCGGAATTAATAATTAATGTACTTATTCTGTTCGATGAATAGTTAATTATTGGAGCTACTTGCTGGTTATAGGTCCGTGGTAGTGTAAATGTGGCTTCTATAATTCGGGCTGATATTCTTGTTATTTGGGCCTCAGTGATAATTGATTGGCTGGGCTAATTAATTGATATGCATGGATATTATTTAGTTGGACTAAATAATATAATACACATAAAAGACATTTTATGTGGGTTTTTAACCCTAAAGGTGGCGCCTATTTGGTTTCTTTTTATCACAAGAATTAATTTTCTTGTGTTATGGAAAGTAAAATATATTCTTGTTATATGATTGGTTGGATGACTTGTTATTTGATTTCCTATTGGTCAATACATGTCACAATTAGTCATTAAGGAAAATATTCTTTTATTTTGTTTAATCAATTAATTATTTAATTAATTAAAACTTGGAGACCAAGGATTTACTCTCCTATAAAAAGGAGAGTTATTCCAAGTGTAATTGCATTCTTGCAAAATTCGACCACCACCATATAATTAAGAGAAAAATTGTTTTTTCTTGTCTTGGGTTTTTAGAAGAAGAAAAACTACAAGTTTTTTCTTGGTTTTGCATATCAAGGAGGTTCTCATATCAAGAAGGTGTCCACCAACCACAGTTTGGAGAACACATTGGAAGATCAATGCTTCTCTTCCCACTATTGGTAATATAATCTTAACCTCCTTGTAGTGGTTAAATCCTTTATTTATGTATTGTGATATATAAATCGTGATCCATCCGCTGCGCATAGATCTAATTCGTTTAGATCTGAGCTCCTACATCCTTCATGTGGTATGAGAGAAAGGTTCCACAATTTATATATTCATAATCATTAAACGATTTAAAGGAGTGGAATTGCATGTAGATAAATTTTATTTATTGTTTTATGCATTGATAATGATTAGTTGTTGTGGTTGAAGAGATGGATTGGGGGTTGGCACTGTTTATCCGTTATATCTATTGTAAACTCATATAAACGATGAAAATTCGTTCATATGAGTATAGGAAATTATGTAATTTATTTGTTATTGCAATTTTAATTTCCAGAAAGTAGATCTGTTTAGTAGCTGTTTAGTTTTTTCATTTTTCCCGTTGATCGACCCGTTGAAACGACGATCCCTCTGGTCAGAATCAAGATTAAAAGTTGAAGAAAAAGCCATCAAAATTTGGGGTTGTTCGGAGTCCGTCTCAATATCCGATAGTTGCAATAAAGTGGCTGCTATAACAGAAAAACGCAGGATTCACAGAAACCCTAGCTGTGACTTCCTCGAATTTCTGGAAGATTTTGGACCGTTGAAACGCAAATCCGACCGGTCAGATTAATAAAAGTGTAGTTTTAGACATGTCATAAAAATTACAGCTCGATCGGGTTTCATATCGATTCCCGATCGTCCTCGGGAAGTCACTGATGCGCTGCTGTAAGAGACAGATTCAGCAGCAAGTTAGGCGGCTTACTGGAGAAAATTGACAAGTGAAAACTCCGATCTAACCGTCCATATTGAAGCCCAAGGAGTGAAGAACAGATCTGGAAATTTTCATCCCGATCCGAGTTCGTTTGGTTTCCCGATCATCGAAGAATTTGAACAGCTGCAGATTATGCTAGAAAGATGTAAACCCTTGTTAGGGTTTGGTTATTTATTTTCTAATAGGTTAGATACGGGGGTGCCAACGGTCCATCTCGGTGTTTATTTTCCGCACTAGAATACATGTTTAGATTGTATGTGTAGAACCGGAAAATTGCCATGACATGCATCATATCATGAATTCCACTCCATATGCATATATGTAGAAATTAATTCGAAGAATTAGTTAGGCATGTATAAAACACGCAATTAGTTTTAATTAATTGTTTGATATTAATTAGATACTAATTAGGGTAAAAACCGAGGATCACGGGTTTTTTCAATCGTCGAGGTTGGGTGATGGATTCTCGGTGAATCCCACTCTGCGAAAGCATAGGGAGTAAAATCCCGAAACCTCGTAGTTAAGGTGTTGGATTCTCGGTGAATTCCACCTTACCTAGACGAGATTACGTTTTTTGTTCCGTAGTGTCTACGTGAAAGTTTGATGTTTAAGGATTGGATAATCACGGGCAAACATGGTTCGAAAGTGGTTTAACCACGGTTGGGTTGTCAACAGTAGCTACGGCTCGATCGACTTCACCCTCCACGTGTGGCGTTTGCATGGGGGTCCGGCAAGGCCGAGCCATCCGAAGAGCCACTACGGCTCAACGGAGCTCCCTAGTCTTGACCCGTCCGACGGCCACATATGTTCCAACGAATAGGTCGGGTGGGTTAGCCCACATAACCGACACCATTCGGGCCTATGATTTATTGTTCCTTAATGTAACATCAAGTCCAAAACGTGATCGATAAACCCACCACTTTTTCAAAATATTGAGTGGGAGCGGAGAGGCGACGGCCGACCCCACGCCCTCTGGCGACTCAAGCACCGTGAGAGAATGGTGACGCCTCGTGCCGGCTTTGATTTCGCCCCCTAAGGAAGGCCTTCACCGCTATCAAAATTCAAGGCTTGGTCTCCGAAAGGATAGGATTTTGGGTACTCGCCGGGTCACTGACCGACCCTAAGGCGGCATACTCGGGGGTCTACCTAAAAATCTGAAATAGTAGGTCACACTTATAAAGGGTATTTTGGTAATACCTTGGCTGAAAAAGGAAAGGTGATTGACGATCACAAATGAGATGTTCGATTCTCAATCTGATCTTCAATATTAATCAAAACCTCTTTGACCTACCCTAAGGCGGCACTGAGGTATTAGATTAAATCCTTGGAACGGTAGGATAGACTATAAGTACTAGTTTATAGTTCCTAAAATTTATTAGTAATGTATGATTTGGATTTATTCTGTCAATTTTATTTACAACTGTTATACATATCTCTCTAAGGTGCTAGACTGCTAGTGTAAAATTGACTAGTAATGACTTTGTTAAAAAGTGGTAAGTAACTAGAACGTTGTACTTATTAATCGTTCATTAATTTTTCGGAAGAAATATTTTGAGCGTTCAGAACTTATGTGACATAAATAAGGATGTCACTGTTGTCAATCGTGTTGAACGAGAGACGACTGTAGTGAGTTAGAAAGATGATTGGGACGATAAAATTCTTCTAGTGAATTTTAATTGTGTAGTGTCTAAACGAGAAATTTTCTAATAAAAAATTGGAGATTCATAAATTAAAGTGTTGCTAGTTAGACGGTATTTGGAACCGATAAACTAGTGGGAGCTTTTGTCTTATGTTTTTCTAATTTATTAGAAAATTAGTCCCACTGGGTTACGCTTTCATTAGACATCCCACAGTTCATGAGTAGTGTCTACTCAAACGAACTTCTAGTTCAAGACTATTTCCTTTTAAGGAAAGTTAAGAATGGGAAAGAATGTCTATAAGTGTTAATCATCTTAACTGAAGTTTTGAGGCTAAACCGAAACATTAAATAAAGAAAGTATAGGATAAGGAAAGTGATTTCGGATCACTAACCAATGAGTCCTTATCAACTTTCTTAACCGAGTAACTTGACTCGGTAGCTTAGTTCTTTGGAAGAACAATGAAGCTGTGCATTAACGATTAATAGAGTAACAACGGACAGTAATTTCAGCTAGAATAGTGGGAGTGATATAAGGAAATGCATTTCGGATTCTTTCCTTGAATATCACAGAAAAATTTATTTTTCTGTTTACAGATTCGTTGAAACAAATGGATTCACTTTCAACTCGATATATTGTTGCCTCATAGAAAGTGAATATGACATTTGTAGTACGAATCCGAGACTCGGACTTTTGTTTGATAAAGTCAGAACCACTAATAAATGCTGAAAAGGTATATGTAACACGTCTTAAACTATTATAGGCAAACGGTTTCCGTAAAAAGAAAACGATTCTTCAAAATCTATTAATTAGTGCATATATCCTAGAGATAAGACCTAACGACTGGCTAAGGGTGATTCCTATCTCCCAGTCTCGGAACATTGCCTCAAAGGAACAATGACTAAGCTTCCTTTCTATTAGAAAAGGGTAATAGACCTGAAGAAGTAACGTAGCTTGTTCACAATGACCTTCGGGGTCTAGTGAAAGATACAAGCTAATGGGAGCTTTTGAGTGGTGACATTTTGTCTGATAACTACTCGAAACACGATTTAGTTTATCGAAAGAATACAAGCAGAAGTCTCTGATTTTAGCAGAGAATAGAGTATTTCATGCTCAGAAATAGGCTATCGCATAGTCTTGGGACTGATGCTCGGCCTGCCTCCTAGTGGAATGTTTCTCACTGAGGAAGAAACCACAGACTTTCCCTATATAGTTATTGATGTGCTACAATACACTGCTGAACTCGATTAAGATAATTGGTTGCAAAATAACTGTTAACATTATAATGTAAACCGAGAAGTCTACCTAGAAGATGCTAGTGAATTTATGGATAAGGAGTGAAATCGGTTCACACAACTTCCATAAATATAGGCATTTAGCATTTAATGCTTGAAGGTAGGACGGGAGATTTTGCGCATATGTTCAAATTGTTACTGTTCGTGAAATATCTTAATGTGACGAGTGAAGGTTGGTTATAAGATTCTTGAGATCAGAAAGTGGCAGTTGAACTGTCACAAGGCTTCTGATAGAATCTATAAGTAACAGCCTTATGCCTTGGAGTACGGTTACCCAAAGGTAGTTACTATCTGATTTAATCAGACCACGTCCAACATCGGTTGTTGGTGACTACACTGATAAATACTACTAGATCAGAATGTCAATCCACCTAAAACACAGTGGGAGTATGGTTTAACCGTTGACCCATTGTGGTTTTGTGGACTTTACTGATCTCTTTGGGGTGATTGATAACCTATGGCTCTTGGTGGGTTGTATAGGATTACGATCATAGAGGTTGGTTTGAAAGCCTTAACCCTCGTGAATGAAGTTTTGGCACTCAGGTTCTGTTTCGACCTCTTGTAGAACCACCGAGTGTCTCAGCCCAGTGGGAGAAATTGGATCTACACGGAAAAGAGTCGAATGAATAGGAAAGTTTAAACTTTCAAAGACAAAGTGAGTGGTATAGGGGTGATTCACGACAAGTAGAGAGTTAACTGGACCTTGAACTCTCTCACCACTCGATCTTCTTTGGATTTTGTTAGAAAGCGAGAAAATAGGGGTGATTCACGAGACTTTCTTGCAAAAAACAGAGTCTGGATTCATTCGGAATGTAAGGGTCTTGGTTAGAACAAATGGCGGGATGATCGCCGCTGGCTTATATCCTTTGTGGATTTAAGATAACCTCTCGGTCATTTAAAGTCACAAGATTTAAAATATGTGGACTTGACCAGGATATTGATAAGTCTTTCGTAGACTGGATATCAATATTGGTGAAGTAGTAGTATTAGTGTTCATGAATGATAACACTGAAACAGTTGGAAACAACATGGGTGTGCTATCTGAAGTTGGAAACTGACACGCCAAGATTATCTGCATGAGAGAATTGGACTATATTCTAAGAATCTGATTCGGTCAAATTCATGAGAATGAGTCATTGGCTATCCCACCTATCTTATTGAATAAGATGATCATGCATATATGTATGCAACATTCATCGAGAGTAGTCCTACCCTACCTCTCAGTAATGATTCTCTAAATCTTTGGATAAAGAGAAAATGGGATAGAGTCTCTCTTGGATAACGGCAAGTCAGGTTATCACAAGTCAATAGTAGTCGAATCTCGGATTTGAGCTTTGATAGCGGTTTAGTACGTCCTCAAGTATCGTTGAAGAACGAGGAATAATGTGCTTGAATATTCGGGTACAAACTTGAATATGTTTGACTACACCGATTCTGACTTATAGTCAGATTAAGGATGATCGTTGGGATGATCTCGGGCTCAGTGTTTACTCATTGTGATAGAGCTATAGTCTGGAGAAATCCAGAACCGCCAATTTGATTAATTAATCGGATACGTAGCAGCTTTCGGAGCAGCTAGAGTGGCGATATGGCTTAGGAATTTCCTTTCTGATCTGGGAGTAATTCCAGGTCTAGTGAGCCGATATCACTTTATTGTGAAAACAGTGAAGAGATAGCTTAGAAGGATCTTCTCGATCCTTTAGAGGTCAAAAGCATATTGAGAGAGTGTACCGCCTGATTAGATGGACCGGCGACGTTTCGATCCTAAAGATCGTATCGATCCGACAACCAAACTAATCAGTGTACCAAGTCGAGTGCTTGGAAGGGCATTGAGGGATATATCTCATCTACTTTTAGAGCAAGTGGGAGAGTGTTGTGAATAAGATGAAAATGAGTGTGCTCTAAAACAATTATTACTTGTCATTTCATGCAAGTGAGAGATTGTTAGGTGTAGTGCCCGAAAGACAATTTGTGTAATTGTTTTTGGTGACAGAATTTATCTCACCTTATTACTTGCTTTGTGCTTGTAAGTAATACACTGCTGCAAACCCTAAGTATATCAGTATGTAACCGCTTAACTCAGTGTATGGCATGCACGTGAGGATTGAGTTAGTGGTGATATACTTAAACTGTAAGTCCGTGGTGAACTTAATCAGAGTTTAGGGTCTCTTGATTAAAACACCAATAATGCGCCCAGAACACCTTATGGTGTGATAGTCTTATCCGGACTATCGATAGAGGGTACCTACGTGAGGCATTTATATATGATGGCATTCATATAGGACTGGACCGATTTAATAAGAATTTCTCGATATAATTCCGTAATCAAGGAATCTTATTAAATCATTAGATGATCATATATGGATCAACCTTAATCCTGAGGTGATCACAAGGTGCTGCTTGTCTCGGGGTAGTGTTTGATGTGTTAGTTACGGTTCACCTAAATATGTGTTCCAAGCCACTTCTCATTGGCACTATCTCCTGATGAGTGAGTAGTTCTGATTTTCACAGACATGGAATCCATTCCTTCCTGCGGGAAGTAGAGAGACAGTCCCCTTGTTTGTTAACCCTAAGAAAGTGATCGATCGGCCGAGTTCATATTAGACTAATTGATCACTAGTCAGATATGTGAACTAATTGATCATCAGGGGGTTAATGGTAAATAAGGATAAGATATTCGAAGTCGGGTTCACGGAGACTTCCTACTCGAGAATGGACGATCTATGGAGGTTAATCCGTATGTAATGATTATATCAGTGGACGCTTATTTACTCTATGGGTTGAGTATAAGTATACATCTATAATCGGTAGAGTTCACTTTCGGGTTTATGGTGGCGTAATCCCGGAATTAATAATTAATGTACTTATTCTGTTCGATGAATAGTTAATTATTGGAGCTACTGGTTATAGGTCCATGGTCCCCAATGTGGCTTCTATAATTCGAGATGATATTCTTGTTATTTGGGCCTCAGTGATAATTGATTGGCTGGGCTAATTAATTGATATGCATGATCATTATTTAGTTGGACTAAATAATATAATACACATAAAAGACATTTTATGTGGGCTTTTTAACCCTAAAGGTGGCGCCTATTTGGTTTCTTTTTATCACAAGAATTAATTTTCTTGTGTTATGGAAAGTAAAAGATATTATTGTTATATGATTGGTTGGATGACTTGTTATTTGATTTCCTATTGGTCAATACATGTCACAATTAGTCATTAAGGAAAATATTCTTTTATTTTGTTTAATTAATTAATTATTTAATTAATTAAAACTTGGAGACCAATGATTTACTCTCCTATAAATGGAGAGTTATTCCAAGTGGAATTGCATTCTTGCAAAATTCGACCACCACCATATAATTAAGAGAAAAATTGTTTTTTCTTGTCTTGGGTTTTTAGAAGAAGAAAAACTACAAGTTTTTTCTTGGTTTTGCATATCAAGGAGATTCTCATATCAAGAAGGGTGTCTATCAACCACCGTTTGGAGAACACATTGGAAGATCAAGGCTTCTCTTCCCACTATTGGTAATATAATCTTAACCCCCTTGTAGTAGTTAAATCCTTTATTTATGTATTGTGATATATAAATCGTGATCCATCCACTGCGCATAGATCTAATTCGTTTAGATCTGAGCTCCTACATCCTTCAGCTCGCTGGTCCATTCGAACTTCACATTCTTCTGTGTAAGTTTAGTGAGTGGAGTAGCTATCTTCGAAAAGTCTTGCATGAACTTCCTATAGTAGCCAGCCAAACCAAGAAAGCTCCTTGCTTCTAAAACTGTTGTAGGTTTAGGCCAATTCTCAACTGCTTCAATCTTTGCTGGATCAACTTGTATGCCATCTCTAGAAATGACATGTCCCAAGAAACTGACTTGCTTCAACCAAAAGTCACACTTCGAAAACTTTGCAAACAACTGGTTCTCCTTCAAAGTTTCTAACGCTATCCTTAAGTGTTCCTCGTGTTCTTTCTCATCATTAGAGTATACTAGGATGTCGTCTATGAACACTATCACAAACTTATCCAAGTATGGCATGAAAACTCACTGCATCAAATCCATAAATGCAGATGGAGCATTAGTGAGTC
Organism: Gentiana macrophylla; assembly: GCA_026214975.1. Lineage (NCBI taxonomy): Eukaryota > Viridiplantae > Streptophyta > Magnoliopsida > Gentianales > Gentianaceae > Gentiana > Gentiana macrophylla. Next base: position 83,337,406 of record CM047805.1, on the reverse strand, counting down.
CAAAAGGCATAACCAAGAACTCATAATGTCCATACCTCGTACTAAAAGCCGTCTTCGGTATATCTGCCACTTTGATCTTCAACTGATGATAATCAGACCTAAGATCAATCTTAGACAACACTTTCTTGCCTTGCGACTGATTAAACAAATCATCAATCCTCGCCAAGGGATACTTATTCTTGATGGTAAGGTTATTCAACGCCCTGTAGTCGATACACATCCTCATGCTACCATCTTTCTTCTTAACAAACAACACTGGGGCTCCCCAAGGCGAAGTACTGGGCTGAATTATATTCCTCTCAAGCATATCCTTAAGTTGAGCTTTCAACTCTTTCAATTCAGCCGGTGCCATCCTATAGGATGCCTTAGCAACTGGTGCCGCTCCCGGTATCAGCTTGATCTCAAACTCGATTTCCCTATCCGGCATGTTTCCCGGTAACTCTTCCGGAAATACCTCAGGGTACTCTCTCACTATAGGAGTTTCTTCAAGCTTGGGCTTCACTTGTTCCACATCCACTGCATACAACAAGTAGCCTTCACAACCCTTCTGACAAGCTCTAATTGCCTTGACCGCTGAAATTATCGGATGTCGCTTCTTACTCGGCTTGTACACATTCCCTTGAAAGGTCTTATCTGATTTCCCGCGTACTTTAAAGGTCACTTTCTTCTCTCGGCAATCTAAGTGAACATAATTCTCGGATAGCCAATCTATCCCAAGAATCACGTCAAAGTCCGAAAAGTCTAAAACAGTGAAATCACTCTTGCATCTATGAGGTCCAACTCGAACGTCCACTTGAGGTATCATCCTAGTTACCTTAGTCACCTTTCCTAATGGTGTAGTTATCTCCAGAGTGTTTCTTAAAGGTTCCCAAGGTAAACTCAACTTCTTAGCTACCTTAGTCGACACAAAAGTGTTAGACGCTCCCGTATCAAACAAGGCTCTGACCACTAGGTTATCTAACATTATTGTACCTAAGAGGCATATTCATTCATTTGAATATAGTTACAACATGAGTAATCACGCTATAAAATATCTTAATAAATTGAATAAACAACAAGGTACCTGAGATAACATCATCCTCTGGTTCTGCATCTCTAGCATCAGTTGCAAAAACTCGAACTGGTCGGCTTGGGCCGCTTTTCCCGTTTCCTAGGCTCGTACTCCCTTTATTCCCCTTATTGGGACATTCCTTGGAAAAGTGTCCCAGTTCTCCGCAAAGGTAGCAACCGCCTGAACTAGCTCTGCACTCTCCTGAATGATTCCTATTGCACTTAGAAAATAGAGGTGCACTGTTTGGGGCCTTAGCTGCCGGAGGGGCTGTTGTCTTCTTAGTATTCTATTGTGGGGCTCCTCGGTGATTACCCTGACTAGTCCCAAAGTTCCTCTTGTTCCCAATAACCACTGTAGCCTTCTTCCTGAATGTCTCAACCTCCAAGGCTTTATTCAGTAACTCCGCCATAGTCCTCGCTGAAAATCCCAACATGCCAAACTGAATCTCATAGGCCAATCCTTCCTTGTAAAGGGCCATCTTTCTTTCTTCCACTTTCATCAGCTCGGGATAGAACCGTCCCAACTTATTGAACTTGTTAGTGTATTGAGATACTGTTATGTAGTTGCCTTGCTTGAGTTTCAAAAACTGACTTGCCTTATCTGCTTGCACTGTTGCCGGGAAGTACTCATTGAATAACATAGCTTTGAAAGCTTCCCAGTCTATAACCTTGCCATTGTTACTCTGTATAGCATCTATCCAAGCCTCTGCTGCGCACAAAAGAAAGCTAACTACTAGTTGTGCCATCTCAGTCTCAGGCACATGTACATTCCTGCATGCTTTTTCGAAGCTCCTTATCCATTCCTCAGCTTTCGAAGGTTCCGTATCCCCAAAGAAATCCTGAACTCTGTTTCTCTGCAGTCTTGTATACCAATCAACTGGCGGTGCTTGCTCAAATACTGGTCTAACCGGGGGGACTGGTGGGTAAATCGGAGGGTAACCAAAAGGTACTTGCTGCTTTGATCATGTATCATTGCTGTTCTTTGAGGTAAACTGGATTCACTTGAGGTTCAGGCCGAAAAAGGGTAGTATCCCTGATGGTAATTCTGGTGATGCTGTGGGGTTGGCTGAGCTTGTTGGAAACCAAAGGGTCAAAACCTTGCTGATGGTCAAAACGCGGTGAAAGTGGTACGGTAGGTCGAGGGGTATGACCTACAGGAGATGGGTAGAAAAGCTGCGGTTGTTGGTGGAACACTAATGGTGAGGGGTGGCTCACTGGTGGAGGGTAAACACTGATTGGTGGAGGATAAACGGTTTGCTGGTGTGTAGGGTAACTTACCGGCGGTGGTACAAATCCTTCTGGAACATCGCTCACCAAAGAAAACTGAACCGAACTCCCCACGTGCCATCATGGAGGTTGCTCTTGATGAGGTCGCGGTGACAAACCCTGTTGAGATCTTGGTGTGGGTGTCGCAGTACAAGGTGGTGGTGATAAACTCTGTCAAGGTGGAGGAATATGCCTCACAACACCGCCTCCTACGACCGGTGTTGGACTTTCCCGTCGAACTCTAGAAGTCTCTGCACCCGCTCCAGTTCTCGTGAACACCATCCTGATGATCAAAGAAACCAGAAAGTTACTAAAAGATCTAGGGAAACTTATCTTAAAGAAAGGAAGCCTAAAAGACGCTTCTCTCTGATACCAACTGTAACGCCCCGTTCCCGGACACCGAGTCCTTATCCGGAAAAGGAACGTTGGGCACATATAAAATAAAAATAAATTCACTTTATACGTAAGCCTCTACTACGTCGTATCAAAAATAAGCAAACGGAAGCAAAAGACTCGGGTATGAAAATTCCAAACATCCAAGAATAGAAACATGAAATCTAAAGATGGAAATGTAACTTATTACATTCAAGGAAAATACGATAATCCAAAAGAAATGTAACGGTACTACACGTCTCGAAAGACCAAAAGTCTAAACCAACAGTACTAAGAACTGTCTAATAAATGAATAACAAAAAATAAATGTAAAGTCTTCAATGAGGCGTCTTCAAACGTCATCATCGAACTCCTGCTCGTAACCATTATCAACATGTTCGTCTTCTCATCCCCAAACGCATAGAAAACATGCATTTAAGGTAAGTACAACGTACTTAGCAAGAAAGAGAAGCTATGATAACAATTATAATTTATAAAGAAAAGATAATTAAAAGTTTAGTTGTTTATGTATGTCCGACTCAATCTAGGGTTCATTTCATGTCCATCAACACGAATTGACTAAACGTTCCTACTTAACTTATCTATGTTACAACCGCACTCAAGGGCACTACGCATGATGTATATCCACCAGGAGATATCGATTGCAACTTATTAGTGGATCACACCAATATCCACGGAGGCTAGAATAGGTAGGCTCCGATAGTACGCACACCTCAGCGGAGTCCCCCGAACATGTGGTTCTTTTGACCTACGGGTTTTTCCACCTTCAGAGGTAGCACACACATCGCGATATAGACTGGTGCCTATCCAAGAGAGACATGTTGTTTAATCTTTTACTAGTCAAGTACGTGTTTTATTAGGATGATTAACTAACCACCTAAGTGTTTTCAATTAATCTCCCTCACATTGACTACTCTATTCCTAGACCACTAGACACAGACAAAACCTAGCAATTACACAGACATTGATGAATACTAATTCACCAAAGCACAAGCCTATCATGCTCTTCCGACGGATCCGAACTTCAACTCCCTTTAAGAGTACATTCGGTGTTTTAACTGAACGAATCAGAAGTTCAATTCAGGCTTATTTAAGTTTACACAATGTTAACATATCATGAATAAGGGATTAAAATAGTGAAGACACAATTATGAGGCCAAAAACAAATCTGGAATGCTAAAATAGTAAAAACAAGGTAAAACAGGCCAAACGCCCGTCCGACCTCCTATGGCGCCCGTCCGTAATCAAACGCCCGTCCACCAAACCCCAAATGCCCGTCTGCCAAAATCAGCTACATCCTGAATCAAAAATCTAACCTCAAACGCCCGTCTGCCTTGTGCAAATGCCCGTTTGAGCCACTAGGGTCGCAAACGCCCTTCCGCCTAATGCAGACGCCCGTCCGCCTGGGTTTTTCCCAAAACGGTAAATCTTCTAAACGCGATTTCAAATACGTTTCTAACCTAATTAACACCAAATTAAGCACAGTAAACCGTAGGAGGCATATCTAAACATCTATGATCCTTTGATCAACGAAAAAGCACAACTTTCTTGCGTCTACGCATCTTAAAACATGATTTAAACTTTACAAGTCATAATCGAGATCATAGGAAGAGTTTCTTACCTATTTGCAGCCAAAAACCAGATTCAAAAACCTCACGAAAAGCTGCCGCACTTCCTCCATGAGATATCCAAACGATGTGCTTCTCACAACGGTTCCAATTCGTCCGATCCAAAGCGATCAAGAAACGCTTGAGATATTGTGAAAACTCTCTTGGCCCCTTTCTTCCTCCAAATTTATTGAGAGAAGAGGTGAAAAACGATTTACGATTTTGTGTTTAGGTTATGAGATTAATGTGTATTAATTTCCTTAAATACCAATTTCCAATTAAATCCCTTTTTCCATAAACACCCTTAATTACCAAAATCAGAATAATCCCTTTAAATTGTATACATATTTCGAAAAAATATATATATAATCAATTAAATACTTAACTCCCATAAAAGAAAATAAATAATAATATTTCGTTTTCGCAAAATGACACGTCTGTCCTTTTCCGAAAATCGGAATATTACATATATATACACGTAAGTTAGTGTTGTCAAGTCACCACTTACTTTATTTAAAAAAATTACATAAAGTGACATGACTTTGTGTAAAACTTTTAATTAAAATGGCAATTCTTTAACATAAAAAAAATTCGACTCTATTAACTCCTCCTATAAAAGATCCTCCCAAGCATTATAGACATAAGATCATCATATCCGGACACTCAGAATTCTCTAAATGAAACTCCCCTGATCCCGCCCCTTATTTCCAAGATGAAGGTAATTGAATTACTTGAAAAGTGGCCAAGACATAATTAATTTTTCATCAAAGTTGTGTTGTTCCATATTGAATCTTGGAGCTGGAAAGATGTACTTTTGGCATCAAATTCATTCTTACAAGATGCTTAACTCTATTTTCCTAACTTGTATTAGAAGTCTTCATGCTTGTTCTTAGAACAACCATAGTAAGTCATTATTGGAGATGTTCTCCTTGTTTTTTTCGTCAGAATAGAGTAATCCATTAGATAAATGTAATATAGTAAAAAACAAAAAAGATAAATGTATTTGGAGACTATCCAAAAACATTGTCTATTTTGGGAGAGACAATGAGATCATGTTATGTCTCAAAAAAAGTGCCAACCCCCATTTTATCAATATTTAATATTATTTTATCAATAAAATCAAAATATTTATCATCATTTCGACATCTAATCACACATAAATAATCTTTACAATCATTTTATATTTATCACCATTAGAGCAACAGTAGTGAGGGTGATATAGCCAATATTTCTTCATTATATGTTAGAATGGAAAGACAAATTTTCTAAAATATAAATTAATGTTGTGTAAATAGAGAGGAATTTTGGTATATTATCTACTCATTCTTAAAAAATGGATAACCCCGTAGACGATTTTCTCCGACAAAAAGTGTTAAAACTAGCCCCACACCTTCCTTTAGCAATGAAAAGCGTGCCTTCCCATTTAACTTACTCTTATTTTAATAAATGGCTTTGAAAAAATTTAACATCATTACGGTATGTTTCAAGCAAAGTTGTGTACAATGGTTGTCCAAAATTTTCAACCAATACCATACAAACACCTGTACATTCTTGTTAACAATGGACAGAAGAAATAGACTAAACCATTATGGTTGCTCTTACAACAGCACATCACACAAAAATTATTTCTACAATCATTGTATATTTATCTTCCATTTATCTTTCGCCACGTCAGCCCAATATCGACAATCAACAAGCTTCTCTCCCGATCACCACTAGGATGCTCTTACACAAGATTCCATAAAACAACTTTCTAGCATAAAGTTTTGAGTGAAATTCAAGGATGATGGAAGTTGATGTTTTCATGTTGATAAATCCCTCTTACGATTCTTAAATAAGATCTTCATATCTATGTTCATGCTTTATTAAATTGGGGAAAATCATCATCTTTAGGTCAATTTAATACTATAAAGTTAATATGAAATTTCAACTAGAAGTGATTCTTGTGTTATATTTTTGTAGTTTTGAGGTTAAGGATCTGATGTCGGGAAATAAATGGAATGAAGGGAAAATTAACTCTATTTTTTGGCCTGTTGATGCCCAACAGATCCTCTCTCTCCCCATTAGCTGCTGCAATAATACTGATGGCTTGTTTTGGAAACCTTCTGGCAATGACTATTTTTCTCTTAAATCTGCCTATGCTTTCTGTTTTGGGAAACTAAATGGTGCTTTTCCTCCAGTTGGCGGTGCTCCCTCTGTTTCAAATAATCATGACAAGTTCTGGAAGCTCTTGTGGTCTTTGAACTTGCCCAATAAACTCAAACATTTTTTCTGGAAATGTTTAAGAAATGTTTTGCCTTGCAATGCTAATGTAGCCAGAAGACTTAAGACTTGTAGTATTTCTCCTGGTTGTTGTTTTTGTGGAGATAATAGGGAGACTGTGGAACATATCCTAATCTCTTGCCCTAGAGCTAGGGATATTTGGTCTCATTGTCCTCTTTCTTGGCCTATTTTTCAACTCCCTAACCCTAACATTTGCGACTGGTGGGATTCTCTCACTAAGGATAAGGGTTTCTCCGGTCTAAAAGAAAATATTGAGCACACAATTTTCATCTTTTGGGGATTTGGCTCTCTAGAAATGATTGGTTGTTTATGCAGTATTCTTGATCCCAATTTTGTGGCTTTCGCGGCAAACAAAGATTTTCGTGATTTCAATGATGCATTTGGTTCTATTACTTTGCCACATAACTTTCGGATGACATCGCTATGATACTCCTACTAATTCCGCTTCGATCCTTGTCCTCCTCCTCTGTTTTCTTTTTGTGTTACAGACGGATCTTTGCTTGGAGGAATCTAAATGTGCTCTTTGGTGGAGGTGTAGCAATCTATGATAAAAATTACAACTGGTTGAGATTTGGGGTAGAGCTTTTAATCATTTGGACTCTCCACTTAGAGTGAAAGCGGAGGTGGTGCTGTTGGTCTCTTTTGATGACAAGAGACAAAGGTGGGATCATTTCTTTGATTAAAAACCGATTCTCAAGTCCTAGCAAATATGGTGAATGGCAAAATTTCACTCTCGCCGGATGTGTTTGCCATTGTTTTGGACATTAAGCAGTTGGTTTCATCTTTTAGTTTTTGTAAACTGATGTATGTGAATAGGAAAGTTAACATTATTAGTCACCATGTTGCTTCTTTTGCTACAAAGCTTGTTACTCCGGCATATTGGACCGGGGTCTTCCCTTCTTGGATTGTTTCTCTGGACCAATCTGAGAAGAATGTCAGAATGTTGTAACCCATGGAGTTTTATATCAGTAATGAAAATCTTTCGTTTCTCGCCAAAAAAAAAAAAAAAAAAAAAAGAGGTTAAGAGAAGCGCGTGTCTACCAAAATTGAGCAAGTACCGTGAGTTTACCATCTAAAAGGTAAGGTAGAATATACAAAAAAAAAAAAAAAGTCACTTTTTATCCTATGTTGTATGCATGTTTGAGTTTTGCTTAATACCGGGATGTTTCTATTTTTATTTAAGCACCGAAAGTTAATTAAAGGTTTAAGTAAAGAAATTAAAAGTGTTAATTTATATAGTTTATGATCCATAAAATTTAACGTCCAGCTCCCAGATACCGAGTCCTTATCCGGAAAAGAAACGTTCGGCATATATAATATTAAATAAATTCAATATTATATGTAAGCCTCTACTACGTCATATCGAGTTTAGCAAACGGAAGCTAAAAAGACTCGGCAATTATCATAAATGAGTCTAAGATTAGATTAAAACTCAATGAAGATAGAAAGATTTTCTTTAAACAACAAGGTAGCTGTTGGAAAATTGATGGTTAAAATGGATATTTTAAATGATATGTCATATTGGGCCTATTGGGCCTAAGTGATGAATGGAAAGTGTTAGTAATAAAGGGAAAATTGGATAAACCAATTTCTCCCACATTGGAAGGAAGGAAGGAAAAGAGCATATATATATATATATATGATGTTGCTTTAGTGTAGTGGTAAGAATTTACCAACTTTATACACCGTTCTCAACGCGCGGGCGCAGGGGGGGGGGGGGGTGCAAATCCATCCGGATTTCAGCTTGAACTTGTGTGCGCGCGTCCTGCGTACACGAATGCGTCCTGCTGTATGTTGTTTCATCTAACATAGACAGAGAGAGATACACAGAAGCTTACACGAAATACAGCAGAAAAATCTGTTTCTTCTACCCTTCTTATGAAAATAGAGAGTTCAAGCAACAAAGTTCTTACACAAGGAAGGTATGGTGCAACATGTCCTTGTTAACCGTTCTATCCTGGGAGACTAACGTTCCATTGAAGCTCAAGCACTCGACGGCGAGGGGACAAATTAGTCTTAAGGAAAGTGTGTTAAACACACGGCTCGGTTTCCTTCTACTTTTAATCTGTTTCAAAACAAACTGTAAGTTGGTTTTGTTGTAATTTCGATTTGGTTTGTTGTAATTCTTTTATTGTAATTTTGCTTATTCGTTTTCTAGTCAATGTAATCAGATTGTGCCCAGTTTACTACATAGAGTGCAACAATCTTAAGACTAACTCATGTTTCTGTATCGGTGAGCCGATGACAGAATAATTCTGGTTCATTGACAGAATTGAAAACGAACAGTAAACTGTTGTTTACGAATCAAAGGCTCGTTTTCTGTTTCAAAACAGAATTATAAACGGAGCAGAATTTTCGTGGAGTGATCGTCTAAGATACTCACGAATATTTTGAGTAATCATACAGGATTCTCAAACGATTTGTTCAATAATCAGTATAGAAACAAGTTTGAGATTGTTTTATTTAATAGAAACAATTTCGAGATCGTTTTATATATTATTGAAAGAAATTTAACATAAACAATTTGAGATTGTTTTAATTAGTATAGTTCGGTTCACGAACATTCTATACAGTATTCAAAGGAATTTAATCCTTGTGTGTTAAAATTTCAGATATGACAACCATTACGAGTCAAAAACGAATCGCCTTTAAACCGAATCGGTTTGTCATGATAAACTAATCTCATTGAAGTTTCCGTTCATGAAGAAAACGAAACGAGATTAAATGGTTCAGTTTTCTGTTCTTGAAGAAAACGAATCGAGTTGTAATGAAAACAAACTGGTTCTACGAGTGGTCATAATAGATACTCAAGAAACATTTTATAATCAGTTTGTCAATTCATTTAACATATTGAGCATATTTTATGATATTATTTATGAGTAAATATTATCAACAAGAAAAATACATGATCACATGAAGATAATCAAAATTTATACATATATATATGTAATTGTGTTTGTTGTGACGCATGTGATATATTTTTTGAGGAAAATTTTGTGGACTCAAAATAATTTTGTGTAAATGAGTTTTGTTGTTATTATTTCAGGAAGGATATAATTATTCGATTGAGAATTATTTAATTATAATTCTTTATTTGATTATAGTGTTATAATCTGTTGTGACACAACATTATTTTGTGACATAAGATGTGGAGTGTTAATACTCACAAATTTCGTTGAGTGATTTTATTTGATACTCACGGAATAATAAAATATTATTAAATTTCTTCAAGAAATTTAATTGTATGTATATTAATGGATGTAGTCCATTTTGCGGTCATTAGATCTATACATGTAATCATATGAGATAGCATATGATTTATTAATGTATATTATAATTAAAGTGTTGTGACTTTTAATATTCTATAACGAATTTACTAGTAATGCAATACTTTATTATTTGTCCAAAATTTTAATACATGTTATAAAATAGATGTAAATTTTATCAATTTAAAATTTAATTCTATACATGTTATGAAATAAAATGAATTTGCTTTAAAATTATAGCGGTAGTCTGAGGATACTATCTATAATGCAAATCTTATTATGTTGGTATTGTCGTGTTCGAACCAAATAATGGAGGAATTGTTGAGTTTATGTATTTACAACAATCATTGAGGTGCATCATTGTAAATAACGTGTGTGCAACCGTATGATTATTTGTGTGATTTAAATCGGGTTTGATTTAAATTGGGTTGTATCTTGTGAAATACAAATTGTGTTGAACTTAATACAAGTATATGACCGGATGATCGGTTAGTGGAATATGAACCGTTGCAATAATGATTATTGAAACGCTTCAAAATTTATGAGAATTAATAGCAATCATGGTATTGATGATTATTAATTCTTAAAACGTCTATAAGATTCAGAGATTTTGAATAGTAATCATTAAGTTATGATTATTTAAAAGTTCAACTGTCATAGTTAACATGATTTAATTAATAGTGGTGTTGTTGACTATTAAATGAATGTAAAGGTTTAACTAAACCTAGATAATAAGTAAAATATTGATATTCTACAAACCGTTTAATGACATTGAAGATAATGAGGCTCTAATGCTTTTAAATGTTATAAGAATGAAGGTGGGAAACAACTTAGCATACGGATTTAACTATCCATAGTGACTGTGGTGGTGGATATGTTGTACCGTTTCATGAGTCTTGCTGAGGCGCCGGCATCATTCATCAAACAACTACACCATATACACATGACACACGATCCGGAGGTATTCTTTGAACGCAAGAACTCAACTCTTAAAGAGCTGATGAATGCTATGTTGTTAAGTTCAGGTTTAACTCAGAACTTGTGGGAGACGCTATTCTCTCGGTGAATTTCATTCTTAATAAAATCTCTTCTAAGAAGAAGGATGAAACCCCATATGAATTGTGGAAATGTTGCAAACATTACTACAAAATCATAAAAATGTAGGGGTGTGTGGTCAAGGTTGAAGGACTTAAACCTAAAAAGGAGATGATATGATCTACAAACCTTTGATTGTATATTCATTAGATATGCACACAATAGTAGTGCTTATCGGTTTCTTGTGTATAAATCAGATAACTCTGAAATACACAAAAATACGATAATGGATTCAAGAAATGCATCATTCTTTGAGAATGTATTTCCGGCTAAAACAAATGAACCTAGTGTTCATGTTCAGGATCACCCTTCTGAACAAGTGAATGAGGAAGAGCCAACTGAGGTTGAGCCAAGAAGAAGCAAAAGGTCGAGGACTGAAAAATCTTTTGGTGAAGATTTTATCACTTATAGAGACATATCCTCAAAGCTTTAAAGAAGCGACAACTTCTTCTGAAGGTCCAATGTGGAAAGAAGCAATAAATAGTGAAATAGACTCTATATTGCAAAATCATACTTGGGAGTTAGTTGATCTACCTCCAAGATGTAAGCCACTAGGATCAAAATGGATCTTTAAGAGGAAAATGAAACCTGATGGATCTATTGATAAATATAAGGCCAGACTAGTAATAAAAGGTTATAGTCAAAAATAAGGTCTTGATTATTTTGACACTTATTCTCCAGTGACGAGAATAACTTCCATTAGGATGGTACTTGCTATAGCCGCTTTGCGTAATTTAGAAGTACATCAAATGGATGTGAAAACCGCTTTCTTAAATGGAGATTTAGAAGAAGAAATCTACATGGAATAACCTAAGGGTTTTTCTAGTCCAGGACAAGATAAGAAAGTGTGTAAATTGGTTAAGTCATTATATGGCTTAAAACAAGCACCAAAACAATGGCATCAAAAGTTTGATCATGTTATGCTTGAAAAAGGGTTCAAAACCAATGAATGTGATAAATGTATTTACATGAAAGAAACAAAAGATGGCTATGTCATCTTATGTCTTTATGTGGATGACATCTTGATAGTTGGTAGTAATGATAAGATGATCAAATCTACCAAAGATATGTTAAACGCTTGATTTGAAATGAAAGATATGGGTTTATGAGAGATGATATTGGGAATTAGAATTACAAGAAATTCTAATGGTCTCATTTTGAGTCAATCTAATTATATTGATAAAATCCTAGGAAAATTCAATAAAGATGACTCAAATGAAGCTAGAACTCCAATAGATCAAACTCAACCTTTGTTCAAAAATAAAGGTGAGGGTGTATCTCAATTAGAGTACGCAAGGATCATTGGAAGTCTAATGTACTTAATGAGTTGTACTAGACCGGATATAAACTTATTTGTTGGCAAGCTAAGTAGATATACTAGTAATTCGAGTCATGAACATTGGAAAGCTATAGTGAGGTTACTGAGATACTTATGATATACTCGTAAGTATGGCCTTTACTATACAAGAGAACCAATTGTTATAGAAGGATATACTGATGCAAATTGGATTTCAGATTCAAAGGATTCAAAATCCACAAGTGGCTTTGTATTCACGTTAGGCGGTGGAGCCGTGTCTTGGAAATCTTCCAAACAAACCGTGATAACCAGATCCACAATGGAATCTGAGTTTGTGGCATTGGATAAGTGTGGGGAAGAGGCAGAATGGTTGCATCAATTCCTGGAGGATATTCCTCAATGGCCGAAGCCTGTGCCAGGAATATGTATTCACTGTGACAGTCAATCAGCGATTGGAAGAGCACAGAATATAATGTATAATGGTAAGTCTAGGCACATACACCGAAGACATAATTCCATTAGACAACTATTCTCAATTGGTACGATTACCTTAGACTATGTTAAGTCAGAGGATAATCTTGCGGATCCGCTAACCAAAGGGTTAAATAATGAGGTAGTTTTTAAATCATCAAGAGGAATGGGACTAAAGCCCATGGAATAAAACTTTTGCGAAGGAAAACCCAACCTTGTAGATTGGAGATCCCAAGATCTTGGTTCAATGGGAAAACCAAATTGCCGAAGTAAAGTCACTGTGGGGGGTAACCCTCAAGCTCATTCCTAAGATGAAGAAACAATGAGATTGAATGAGGATAAGCTCACAGAAGAGCTTTTAATGATTTGTGTAAGAAGAATATTTTGAGAAAATTCTGAATTACAGAATCACCTATGTAAGAGAGAAGAGGGGCCGCTTCAAAGGGAATTGTATAGGGCGCAATTCTTAGAAACTCTTGCAGAACCAGGCAGATGTCCACGGCCAAAATGGACATAACCGCAAGAACTAAATGTTGCTAGGTAGATGCAGTGTGGTTGATATGTCATCATTTACATCAACGGCAGAATAGTTCAAGGACATCGCGTCTACTAGTCAGCCAGTAAAGTAAACATATTTAATCAAGGGAAGGTTCAAAGGGTCACACCTACCTATCCTATGCATTGATCTACCGCCGAACTCTCAATTTCATTCTTAGAGCCTTTGCTAGGGTTTAAACACTATTCCATTCATGTGGGGGATTGTTGGAAAATTGATGGTTAAAATGGATATTTTAAATGATATGTCATATTGGGCCTATTGGGCCTAAGTGGTGAATGGAAAGTGTTAGTAATAAAGGGAAAATTGGATAAACCAATTTCTCCCACATTGGAAGGAAGGAAGGAAAAGAGCATATATATATATATGATGTTGCTTTAGTGTAGTGGTAAGAATTTACCAACTTTATACACCATTCTCTACGCGCGGGCGCAGGGGGGTGCAAATCCATCCGGATTTCAGCTTGAACTTGTTTGCGAGCGCGCGTCCTGCGTACACGAATGCAGCTCGATTCGAAGGGCTCAAGATAAGGCTTGGTTTTGCAAATAAAATCTTTTATTTTCCAATACTGAATGCTCTTGAATGCTGCTGCTGTGAGACTGTTTCCATTCCAATTCCAACATGATTATGTGAATGCTGAGACCTTCTAGGTTCTAACACTTATTCCATATTGATGATGACATTCAATTGGTGAATTGTTCCATCTTCCATCAGTTTGCCAATCTCCTCTACTAGAGCCTATTTATACTGCTGTATGTTGTTTCATCTAACATAGACAGAGAGAGATACACATAAGCTTACACGAAATACAACAGAAAAATCTGTTTCTTCTACCCTTCTTATGAAAATAGAGAGTTCAAGCAACAAAGTTCTTACACAAGGAAGGTATGGTGCAACCTGTCCTTGTTAACCGTTCTATCCTGAGAGACTAACGTTCCATTGAAGCTCAAGCACTCGACGGTGAGGGGACAAATTAGTCTTAAGGAAAGTGTGTTAAACACACGGCTCGGTTTCCTTCTACTTTTATTCTGTTTCAAAACAAACTGTAAGTTGGTTTTGTTGTAATTTCGATTTGGTTTGTTGTAATTCTTTTATTGTAATTTTGCTTATTCGTTTTCTAGTCAATGTAATCAGATTGTGCCCAGTTTACTACATAGAGTGCAACAGTAGCTTACAACATACGATGTCCAAAGCAAAAGATACAACATTTGTCTTGCAAACTTGAAAATAAAAGCACAACATGATCTTTAAAGATAAGTTACAACATAATCTAGTACAATGTTTATAAACTAAAACAGCAAGGAAACATCCCCGAGCATCTCTATCACATGTCATCATCAAACTCCTCAATGAGCTCATGGTCAACCTGTTCATCTTCTCACCCCAAAAGCATACAACGAAACATGCAATTGAGGTAAGTACAAAGTACTTAGCAAGAGTAAGATGCTAAAGCATACTAAAGCCTTACAACGAAAGGTTCATTAGTTATTAGTAAGTTATCTTTATGAGACCGACTTAACTCTAAGGTTCACTTCATGCTCATCAACATGTTGTGACTATTGGTTTCTAGCTTATCTTATCATTGTTACATCATCATGCAAGGCACTATGCATGGTGCTACTCACCATGAAGTATCTGTGTGCAACATATTGACGGATCACACCAATATCCACGGGGGAAAGCCCGATAGTGTACACGCTCGGTGGAGTCCCTCCATACGTAGGGTCTCGGACTTACGGGGTGGTGTTCCTCCGTACATAGGGTCCAAAGACTTACAAAGTTATCCACTTTATCTGAACGCCCACACATTGCGATATAGACTTGTGCCTTACCAAGAATGGGTTGATGTTTAATCTTTTTACTACACAAGTATGTTTATTATTATTGTTAACTAGCCACCTAAGTATTTTCAAGTAATCTCCCTCACCTCTAATACTCTATTTCCTAGACCACTGGACACGGATAAGGCCTAGCACATACACAGACATTGAGGAATGCTAATTCCATAAAGCACAAGCCATTCATACCCTTCCGACGGTCCCAAACTTCAACTTTATGGAAGAGTACATCCGGTGCCGGAACTAAACGCATCAGAAGCATAATCAAGGTTTGTTCATGTTTACTTAATGTATTTAGATCCATTAGAACGTTCCAAAACCATGTATAGTATTAAAACACATATTTTCATGAGAAATTGGGTCAAGAGTGCGCTTGTGTAACTATTAGCATTCTGTTTTTCATTCAGCTAGCGCAGGTGTACGCTTACCCTGGTCAAGCGTGCGCTTGTGTAACTATTAACATTCTGTTTTTCATTCAGCCATGCCAGGTGTACGCTTGCCCTGGTCAAGCGTGCGCTTGTGCTCTCAATAGACATTCTGTTTTTCATTCAGCAAGCGCAGGTGTGTGCTTGTGCCCCAGAAAAACCTAAAACCTGCAATTTTCTGTACTTTACGATTTCCACTCCAAACCAAACATTTTTAACGTCAATTAACATAGAAAAACACCAGAAAAACACATCTTTTACATACCATAACATCCAACACTTAAACTACAACCTAAAACATGATTTCTAACCAAGAATTCAACACAAGTACTCAACCTTAACATCATCAAACTTAAATAAAACTTTAGGTAGGGCCTCTTACTTGATTAAAGCAAACTCCAAAGCAAGAACTACGAGAAAGACTGCAACCACACTTCTTCAAAACCTTGCTGAAATCTGAAACGCTTGTATTCACACGATCCTTGTCCATTCACAAATCCATTGCTCTAATTTGATCTAAAAACCTGTGAATATTTGATGAAGGATTGTAACCTCTTGCTTTTCATTTTCTCTTCTCTTCTCAAGTTTGGAACAAAGCTTCCTCATTTGATTTCCTAGAAACTCTCCCTCTTAATGGGAAATTATTTCCCCCAAAAGAAACCGCCAGCCATTACTTTTTTCTATTTTTAATTTCCATTATTTTCCAATGACTATAATTATGTATATCCAAATATATATAATTAATGCTCTCAATCCATAAATAAATAAATATAATATACCAAACTTTACAAATTGACACGTCTGCCGTTTCCCAAAGTTCGGGATATTACATTTCTCCCCCCCCTTAAGAGGAGTTTCATCCTCGAAACTTGAACATGCTTAGACTGTAGATCTTCTTCTAGCACTTGTCTTAAACACAACCCAAACCGAAGCTTCACTTGTTTCCCACGGATGACACTAACTGATTCTGAACTTGCTAACCGCTGAACCAAAACTCTACTGATTCCCAAACCGTTCCAACTCTTGCACACTTAACCCAGAATGACCAACCAATCCTTGAACTACTGAAACCGCACTAACCAAGCTCCTAATCAACAATCAGCCCTCTATAAACACTTACCCGGATGGTGTCCGAAAAGGTTTCCTAAAGGTTGAAGGGTATGTGGATCAGATTTTCGATCAACAGAGGGATGTCCCACCACATATTTTGTATCTTATTCACGATGATCTACATGGACCACCTCATATCCGACATGTCACTCAGACACCAGGAAGCACTCTTCACTTGTGAAGAGTGCAAACCAGGTCGTGTTGTTCCCCTCATTTACTCTCCCATTTTTGTTACGATTCTACTTTGTACCGCGTTACACAGTGTTTACAGATTGACAGACTGCAGACAAGGAATGTGCCCTGGGAGTCAAAATGCATATATACCACTTACTCTGCTTACATGGATGCACCACTCCGGTCCTGGTTGGGGTGCAAACCAGGTGTTTTTGTTCTTTATCTACTTCACTCATTTGATTTTGCTTGGTATTTTCCACTTATCCTACGTGCTGGTGATGTGGACAGAGTCTTTTCATACGCCTCCTTTCAATGGATCTCTGGAGTGCATTGAGCCTTGGACGCACCCCTACCACTCTAATAGGGGTGCAATTCAGGTGTTTTTGTTCCTTTCGTGGATTACAATTGTGCTCCCTCTTTTATTGCTATGTGATGTTTTGCCCTATATGATGGTTGTAGCCAATGCTCAGGATCGGAACTGGACGTTACATACTCTCAAGCGGATGCAACGATCTATGAATGACGTCGACTTTCGGATGTATAATTAGCGATCGAGTCACATCTCATTCCTACAAGATTCGAGACACACATACGCCATTCTTTTACTTATGATTTCCACCGTTGTATATATTTTTGGAGTTTGGGAATTTTTGGGAATGCATAGAGTGAGTACTCTTCCCTGTGTGATGGCTTTTCCTACACTAGGTTTGCCACACATAGGGTTTAAGGAGGTCATGCTATGCATTCTATCACGCAAACTTGGGGCGGGCCGGGATATGGCAAACTTTTTGTAGCACTTTATTTCTTCCATTAATAAAATAAAGTTGTTTTAAAAATAAAAAAAAGTTTGAAGGGTATGCTTAACTTCTTAGCTATTTTACTTAACACAAATTTTTTGACATATTGTATTAAACAAAGTTGACATAGCTAAGTTATCCATTAATAATGTATCTAAAAGTTAGTTCCTTTACTTAAATACAATTACAACGTGAATTCAATTCATATCATAAGAATACTTTAAGAAAACAAACAAACTAAAAGGTACCTGTCATGGCTGTATCTAAAGCAAAAACTCTTGTTGGTCGACTTGCTTTCCATTGGTTGTTCCCTTGATTCCTTCTAGCATTCCTTACATGGCAAGCTTTTGAAAAGTGTCCCGTCTCACAGCAAGGGTAACATCCATTTGAATCTGTCCGACATTCCCCGGAGTGATTCTTTTTGCACTTTGAGCAAACCTGTGCACCGACTGTTGACTTGGCTGCAAGTGGTGGGACAATCCTCTTCTCATCTTGTTGCTGAGGTGCTTCTTGATCTTCTACATAGCTGCCTTCAAATCGTCTTTTTACTCCAATAACGATTGAGGGTTTGTTATTAAACGTCTCAACTTCTAAAGCCTTGTTCAGCAACTCTACCATGGTCCATGCTGTGAATCCCAACATCCCTGCTTGTATTTCCAAAGACAAACCATTTTTGAACAAAGCCATCTTCTTTTCTTCAACACTTATAATCTCGGGGTAGAACCGACCCAACCCATTGAACCGATTGGTGTTGTTGGTCCCTTGAAAAGGCTTTGGTTAAGTTTGGGTGGGGGGTGTGATTAAACTTAACACTTAAAAACTTTTCGGAGTTTTGCAAACTCAGCAAGGTCAGTAGCCTGTTGACTTATCAGTAGTCTGCGGACTAATAAAATTACTGAATTTGTTGCAGCGGAATATATTTAACTTAAGCCTTATTTCTTGTTGTTTAAATATGATACCAAGTATTAGATACTCAGTAGTGCTTGTGTGTGATTCAGTAGCTAGTTCAGTAGGTTGATGTGATCAGAATGCAAATAGCAGAAAGTAAATGCAGTAAAGTAAGTAGGCACGATTTATAGTGGTTCCCGGTGGTGTAATCTTGTCAGTCCACTCTTCTCCTGTGATGTTGGAGGAAATTCACTAGAGATTCTTGAGATTACTGTTACAAAAATCCCTAAGCTCTTTGTCCTTCACCAATGACTATGGCTTCACAAACTGAAAACTAGAAACACGTAGGATTGCTGCTTCAAAGTCTTCCACTGGTCCCTGAAGGGTAGGATTGCCTTTTCACCAGCTCCACCACACAAACAACAGTTCTTGACACCTAAGTGCTTCTCTGTCTTCAGCAAACTTCTTTGAAAAAGAAGGTTTGAATCAAGTAAGTGATTCAGCTTTCAGCCGCTTGATCAGGTTGAAATGATATGCAGCTTGATGTCTTCAAGTGTGTAAACTTGATAGCAAGTTACACTTGAAGAAATTTCTTGATCAGTAAGTTTAAGCTCAGTGTATGTCAACAGGGTGTTTTTATAAACTTGATAGCTTCGTATGGATTATAATCTTGTTGTTCATCATCTTCAAACTGAGTCAGGAGTCCCCTATTTATAAGTGTGAATTCTTGACTTGTGTTTGAATTTCAAATATAGCCGTTTCAGACCTTGTCTCTGTCCTGACTTGGTTTTTGTCACTATTCATAAAATCGACACATTGTCGATCGACCTTTTGTCGAGATTCAATTTGTCCACCCTTTGACTTATATCCATTGGTTAATTCTCTGAATCTTACCAACGTTCCTTTTATCTTGTCCATTGATTTGTTGACAATTTCAAGGTTTGTAATTCATCCTTATCTATTTAATCTTTCAAAGAAATCTTGATTAAATCGAAATTTGTACTCAGTAGACACCTGGGGTATTTCAGTCTGCTGATGTACATGTATGTTGACTGATTTTAGTCTGCTGTGTTTTAATGACACTTTAGCCAACAACTTCTCATCTAACTTTTAGTTGGGAAGTTAGAGTACACCATTTGATTATAACTAAGTCCTAATCGTCACTTAACATATGAAACTTAGACCTTGTACACAAGGTATATGTAATCAGTTTAGGTCATCACAGACTTCCCAAAATTCTGATTCCATATCCTTGACTTTAAATACTAAGTTTGATCCCTTAGCCTTCAATAACTAAGTTTGAACCCTCAGCCTTCAACTATCAGCAGGTTCCTAGTTAGTCTTACTGACCTAGACACCCTCATCGACCTAGACAGTCTCTGGCTTGATAAAGTCGGTGACCTTTTACAAATGCTTGTTTGATCAAACCTGTACAAAGATCAAACTCTAGTAAACCTATACATTTGATCTAGACATCTTTTTGCCTTTGCTCTATAACAGCTAGTCTGGCACTCATCATTAAAACTTAAAATGTGTCCAACAATTTTCCCCTTTTTAGTGATGATGCCAATACCCTCCTTACAGCAAAGCAAAAAGATTAAAAAAAAATTAGAACAAAATTCAGATATTTCTCATTAAAATATTATTTGTTCAAAATTATTACAAACTAGGATCAGCAAAAGATAAATGCATAAGAAAGTATGCTGATCTAGTTTCTACTTTTGTCTTGATCTTGCTTCTCTTGAAACTCCCTGATTTCTCTGACTACATCTAGCATCCATTGATTTTCTATTGTAGAGAAATCAATCCAGGTATGTAGCTCTTTCCACCATTTCCAGGCTTCTGGTAAGGTTAATCTTATAGTATGAACATTGAAGCCTTGTCTCGTATAAAAATGTTTAAATTCTTCCAAGGAGTCCTTCTTTGTTAAACTACCCATTCTTTGTCCTCTTCCACCTCTGCCACCTCTACCACCTCTTCCGGAAGCTCTCAGGGATTTTACTTTTACTTCCCAAAATTTAAGCCCCAAGAAGGAATTCAGACCTTCTTGAAATCCCATGTCATGGTAGGGTCTCTTCTTTGAGTAGTACAACTTTTTGTACTCTTTCAGGAGGTCATCAGTCAGTTGAATCCTGCCAGGTGCAGGGTTCCTGAATTAATTAATATTATCCTCCCATTTCTTTTTAGCAAAAACCCTAGCTGCCTCCTTTGCTTCTGCTGTAAGGCCCTCTTCCTCCTTATTGACATCATCAATAAAACGGCTCAGCAGGCCATGAACACTCTCTTGTGTGACCACTAATTTGGCCAGTTGACCTTCCATAATCTCAGTTCTTGTGTTAACTGCAGTTATCCTTCCTTCAATGGTCTATTATAGCAGATTGATCCTCTCAATAACATTAGGATCCACAGCAGCAGGTTGAGGTGACTCAGCAGGGTGAGCCACAACAGGCTTAGGTGCCTTAGCAAGTTTATCAACCTTCTTATGCAGTGAGGCAACTTGTTCATGCAAATTCTTCTCTCTGTTTGCTGTGCTCATCTTTATTCCTCTCAAATATTTGATTAGATCAGTAATAGCATATTGAGTAGAGGTTATGTTAGAAGCAATTGTCTTAGTAGTCCTTCCTCTATTCTCCACCAGATTCACTAGATCTTCAAATCTCTGTTCACTTCTGGTCAATTGAGTCCTTAACTGTGTAATATCCTCTCTAACTGCCCTCAACTCTTCCAAAACATGTGCTGGTACAGCACCAGCCATTCCTTCATCCATTTGTCCACCAGCAGGCTCATCAATATTATCATCTGCCCTTGGTATCCTGACAACAATGGCTCTTGTCCTGTCCCATTCAGCAGGTTCATGACCCTCCTCTACAACATCTCACAAAATCTCCACAATTCCAGGTTCTTGATTAGGTTGAGGCTCTTGTACTGCCTCCACAACAGGTACATCTTCAAACACTGGACATGTGCCTGTTGGGGCTCATCAGCAACTGCTTCTTCCTCAAGCAATTGAAATTCCACATCACTGAAGTCATAATCCACAAGTTGTTCTTCATATGGTTCATCAGTAGCTTGTTGGCTATCTTTGCCATCAGTAGCCTTGACCTCAGTAGCCTTAGCCTCAGTAGTCTCCACACCGACTACAGAGGATTCCTCAAATCCCAAAGCATGTTCCAACCTTTGTTCCACCACTGTTTAAATTAGAATCAGCAGTTGGTGTATATTCTTGTACTTGATTGAGAGCAGTACCAAATATGCCCCTAGAAAGATCAGAAGTTGTCAGAGCTGTAATTGTACGTACTTAGATCTTTTAGGCCCCGACTTCACCTCGACGGTTATCCCACAATGCCCTAACATTGAACTTGGTAAAATGAAATAGTTGAATAATTGAGAGCCCTCACAGCCCAGGCACAACGACGCAATTATCAGGG
Source organism: Gentiana macrophylla (assembly GCA_026214975.1). Taxonomy (NCBI): domain Eukaryota; kingdom Viridiplantae; phylum Streptophyta; class Magnoliopsida; order Gentianales; family Gentianaceae; genus Gentiana; species Gentiana macrophylla. The sequence goes on along the minus strand of CM047805.1, from coordinate 83,315,462 downwards.
GCGCGCTCTACCACTGAGCTAATAGCCCGTCGTGCGAGCCTCCCACCGGGGCCCGCTATGCCAAAAGCGAGAGAAACCCCATCCCTCTCTTTACCTCTTTCGCCCCCACGTCGCCGAACGGGGGGGACACGGGGACGTAAAAAATGGTATGTAACAATAGTATCGTTGGAGTAGATACACAAATCACCTTAAATATAAGAAGCCGAGTAGGTGGGTTGGTACGAGTGGAGAGAAAAAACTTGGCTAGTAAAGCATGGGCTAATTCATAGATCTTTGGGCTTTGATTACCAAGGAATAGAGACTTTACAAATAAAGCCTGGGGACCACGAGTTAAGAATAGCAAGTTCTTCTCAGTGATAGGAACCACTGGTTCCGACCTGTATTCAGGTGCTGTTTGCAACTCAGCAACCTGAACCACCTCTTCAACAAAGGCATGAGGAAATACATCTGGGTTTTCCTCTAAAAATCCTTTAGCATCAGCCACCTTCTGCAATTGATTTGCAACTTGTGACAAGGTTTCTTGAGTGTCAAAACACTTCTGATACTGAGCTGAGTCCTATGAACTTATATCAGCTTCTTCAAACATAACAACATCAGAAATAATAGATATTCTGGCCTCTTCAAGTGATGTTGCTGCTGCAATCTGTATCTCCAACTCTTCATTATAAGTAGCTCCCAGCTCATCATTTAAATTGTCAGTCTGCTGATCTTTAGTAGACTTGTCACCTTCAGCAGACTGTTCAGCTTATTGCTTAGTAGACCCCTGTCCGGTCTCTTCAACAGATTTTTCTTTAGCAACTCCACTGGACTCCTCTGGATACATAGGATGATCATCATCTGAATCAGATGAGGATGATTATTCATCACTGTCAGCTGTAAACCTGGGATCTCTAAACATAATGCTGGCATTCTTCTTTCCTTCTTCTGTAATCTCCATTAGCCTTATCTGCAGCATTGTTGTGTCAAGCAATTCCAGTAGGCTTTCTACTCCTATCTGATCAAAAGCCCATTCCTCAAAACCAGTCATTGGATCAGCAGCTGGCTTTTGTTTCTTATAAAATCCAAACTTCTATTGAAAATATTTTTGTACCATCTTGAAGTCAGGATCCACTCTTTCTTTCTTGGATTTCTTTTCGCTCCTTTCATATGGTATTGAGGGCTTTCTGGGGGCAGATTGTTCAACTTGTTGACTTTTAAAAGTCTTAACAAGATGACTCAAGGTATCATCAGCAGATGCCACCAGGTTAGTGGGTTCTTCAGGTTGTACATTTGTACCCACTACCTCCATCTGCTCAACACTTGGTTCCTCTTGACTTACATGCTCATCAGCAGGGTCATCAACAGATTGCTCTTCCCCCTGAATTATTGCGGAAATAGCAGGGTCTTGTACAGGTGCATCAATTTCCACAGCAGGTGCAGATTCAGAAATCTACTGTGGTTCTTCAATTGGTTGCTCAACAACAACCTTAGCAGCCTCAACAGGCTCAACAACAACATCATCAACTTCTACTTCTGCTTCTTTTTGGGCCTCCAGAACCCTCAGTTCTTTGCCCTTTCCATGCCCTTTCTTCTTAACAACTTGCTTTCTTCTTTTGGGAGGTTGTTCTTCCTTCTCAAAAAGCTCTTTTTCTAGCTGCTCTTTGCTAGCAGCCTTCCTCTTTCTAGAATCTTCCTTGAGTTGTTCTTTCAACAACTCAGCAGTAGTCTTCCTTATAACTTCAGTAGGCTCAGCAGCCTCAACTTCAATTTGTTCCTCAGTAGACTTGATAGTATCTACTGATTCCTTCCTTGTTCTCTTAGGCTTTAAGATCTCTGTTATCTTCCTTGTGTCTCCAGCCTTTCCCTTCTCAACTGACAACTTTGGTGCAGCAGGTTGCATATCTTGTTTAACTTTGGATCTCTTTTCCTGCCCACCATCATTGTCATCACCATCATTGTCACTCTCTGTTCTTTCATCATCTTCCTCTTTATCATCATCCAAAACCAGGTATAAGATAGGTGATATCTAGTTTGTATCTAGACTTATTGATTCTTGCAGGTGGAACATCAGCAATCTGCAATTGATTCAGCAGGGCATGTACCATCAAACCTAAAGGTTTTGTCTTTGATTTCCTTGTTCCATCTCTATCTTCTGTCACAACTTTATTCATATATTGAACAAAGAATCCGGCCCAATCAAACTTCATACTCCTGCAGATGATTATCAGCAGGTCTATTTTTGGTCCAGACAAAGTGTCAAGACTTCCACTGAATCCTAGAATGTTCTTGGCAATAATCTTACTCAGTAGATTATACTCCAAGCCAATATGCTTCACGTTGATACTCAAGGCTGATGGTATAGATTTGTTTATCTTTATAGCATCAACGAACTCCAGCCTAGATAACTCCATTGATTTAGGATTTTTAAGAGCACCATTTCAAGGTCCAAACCCGAACACTTCCCTCAGTAGGTCTGAAGTGATTTCAATTGTCTGAGCATTGACAGTTGTGGTGAATGCTTCTCTATCATCTTTAATCACCGTGTTCCTCTAGAAATTAACAACATTTGTATAAGATATGCTTTCCAATCTCAGATTCTGGACAACTTCGAGTCTTTCATATCTCCTTATTCTTCTTCCAATTTTGATGGCTAGCTCAGACTTGTTAGCATCAACAACAAAGCCTTTAACACTTTGGCTTGTACCAATATGCACATCTCCTTTGTCCGCCATTGTATAGATTTGAAAAAAATGAAGAAGAAAACTTGCAAATCTGTGTTCACACTTGTATGTTTTCAGAGAAAATCAATATGAGTATTGTATGTATCGTCTATGTGTATGTTTGTATATATAAGGAAAGCTAGTGGCTAATAACCGTCAGACGAGTACTGTTCACGTACTGCTATATTTAACCACGATTAACCTTTGGATGAATGGGATTTTGCCATGTGTCCCACTAACTTGTCTCATTAAGAGTTGTAACCGTTGGATATTGTAACCGCAGTTATAAAGATAAGAATAATATCCGTTTACAGTTGACTTTCATTAAAGTTTGAATGTCTTTAAAACGTATATATCAGTAGACTTAGATGTCAATAGAGTTGGCTCAGCAGCCTGCTGACAATAAATGGATCAGCAGCCTACTGACAAGAATACTCTGCTGATTTTCCTTCAGCATAGTTTTGTCCAATTGATAATACAAGATGAAGTTTAATACCAATGACTGATCTGTCAAGTGAGCTCACCCAAAAGGACAAAGACCAATCCCCTTGGCAACTTCATTTGCTCAACTGTCCAAAATATTTAAGTGCATGGAATTGTTGATACCAATGACTAATCTGCCAAGTGAGCGCACCCTGCAGGGCAAAGACTAATCCCCTTGGTGAATTCCAGTACTCTGCTGATTATTAACATATCAGTCAACTTTTACGATGCCAAGTTCAGTTCTTAACTTAGAAAATCTTTCACTATCCAATGGTTTAGTAAAGAAATCTACAAGTTGATCTTCAGTAGGGATATAAAGAACCACCACATCTTCTTCTCAACATGATCTCTTATAAAATGATGTCTCACATCAATGTGTTTGGTTCTAGAGTGCAAAACAGGATTTTCTGTGATTGCAATTGCACTTGTGTTATCACACATTATAGGAATTTCTCTTTCTTCAATCCCTTAATTGCGGTCTCAACCATAGTACTTGTGCACATCAGCAACATATTCAGCTTCAGCAGTAGAAGTGGTTATTGAATTATGTTTCTTGCTAAACCAGGAAACAAGTCTATTTCCCATCAACTGACAAGTTCCTGTGGTGCTTTTTCTATCAATCTTGCATCCAACATAATCAAAATCTGAATAGGATATAACTTTGAAACTTCCATCTTTTGAATGCCATATTCCTTCTCCCAAAGTCTCTTTTAGATACTTGAGAATCCTTTTGACTACACCTAAGTGACTTTCCTTAGGTTTAGATTGAAATCTTGCACAAACACCTACAACAAAGGATATATCGGGTCTGTTGGCTGTGAGGTGCAGCAGACTTCCTATCATCCTTCTGTATAAGGCCAGATCAACATCTTTGCCTTCTTTATCTTCATACAATCTGATGCTTGTACTCATAGGAGTTGATACTTTGGTGCTATTTTCCATACCAAACTTCTTTAGCAGCTCCTTGGTATATTTGGTTTGATGAATGAAGATTACATCTTTCATGTGTTTGACTTGTGATCCCAAAAAGTAGTTCATTTCTCCCATCATACTCATTTTGAACTTACTTTTCATAAGATTAGCAAACTTTTCACATAACAATTCATTTTCAGAACCAAAAATTATGTCATCCACATAAATCTGTACCAGCAGGGTGCTGTCCCCTTCATTGATTCTGAAAAGAGTCTTGTCAATGGTACCTTTGGTAAAACCATTGTTCACCAAGAATTGAGATAGGGTTTCATACCATGCTCTTGGTGCTTGTTTCAAACCATAAAGTGCCTTGTTGAGTCTATACACTTTATCTTCTTGATCTTTAACTTCAAAACCAGGAGGTTGCTGAACATAAACTTCTTCCTCCAGAATTCCATTCAGAAATGCACTTTTGACATCCATCTGATATACTTTGAAGTTTTTGTGAGCAGAATATGCCAGAAATAATCTTATACTTCCAATCTTGCAACTGGGGCATATGTCTCATCAAAATCTATTCCTCTGCTTAAGAATAGCATTTTGCCACTAGCCTGGCCTTATTTCTAACAATGGTACCAGATTCATCCAATTATTTCTGTATACCCATTTTCTTCCAATTATGTTTGCATGACTAGGCCTCTCTGCTAGTGTCCAAACTTGGTTTCTTTCAAACTCATTTAAATCTTCTTGCATAGCAATTATCCAATCTGGATCTGATATTGCTTCTTTAACAATCTTAGGCTTCATTTGAGATAGAAAACAATGTCTTCTAGTTCTCACACCTTGATGTATATCACCAATTACTTGTTTAGCAGGGTGATCCCTTAACCATTGTAAATCTTGATTTGTTTGATTTACAGGAACCTCATCTTCAGTTGGGTCTGCTGTTGCTTCAGTAGGGGAATCAACAGATCCTTGAATTGCATCTGTTGTTGCATCAGTAGTGTCATCAGCAGGGGCAGAGTCAGAAACCTTTAAGTCATTTATATTTTTCAAAACATCAACATATTCTGGATCAGTGACTTGATGATTCTCAGCAGGTTCTGAAACTTCATCTTCCATTCCAATGAACTTAGGTTCATAAAAAACAACATGTATTGATTCTTCATGTTTCAATGTCCTTTTGTTCAGTACCCTGAATGCCTTGCTGACTGAAGAGTATCCCAAAAAGATTATTTCATCTGATTTTGGTTGGAATGTCTTCAATTGTTCCTTATAATTTAAGATAAAACATTTGCTTCCAAATGGATGAAGAAATACGATATATTTGGTTTTCTTCCATTCCATATCTCATAAGGTGTCTTCAGCAGCTTCTTGTTCACTGAGGTCCTATTTTGGGTGTAGCATGCTGTATTTATTGCTTCAGCCCAATATCTTTCTGGTAATAATGCTTCACAAATCATAGTCCTCCCTGCTTCTTTTAGGGTTCTGTTCCTTCTCTCAGCAACCCCATTTTGCTGAGGTGTACTAGCAGCTGCTAATTGATGTAGCACTCCGGTTTGTTCACAGAATTCCCTTATTACATTATTAAGAAACCCAGTACCCTTGTCTGATCTGATTTTCACTACTGTTACACTTTTCTCATTTTGCAATTTCTTCAAAAGTTCAGGCATCTTTTGAAGTGTTTCACTTTTTTTGTTCATAAAAATTACCCAAGTGTATCTTGAATAATCATCCACAACTACCAGAGTGTATTTCTTTCCTGATACACTTGTTGGTGTTACTGGTCCAAATAAATCCATATGCATCAGCTCCAAAACTCTCTTTGTTGATTGTTTTGTTTTAGACTTGAATCTTGACTTTGTCTGTTTACCTTGCTGACATGCATCACAAATACCATCCTTTTTGAATGTGATATCAGGTAAACCAATCACCAACTCCTTTTTCACCAACTGATTGATATCATCAAAATTTAGATGATTCAACTTTTTATGCCATAACCAGTTTGGTTCTGACTTGGTGTTCACTATCAGGCATGTCTCTGGAATAGAAGTAGACAAATCCACTACATACATGTTTTGTTGTCTTCTCCCAGCCAACACAACTTGTTCACCTCTTTCACTCTTGACAATATAGTGGCCTTTGTCAAAGGTAACCTTATATCCTGTGTCACAGAATTGTCCAGTGCTCAGTAAGTTGTAATCCAGTCCTTCTACATAAGCAACATTCCTGATAGATAATCCATTCCTAACAAGTGTTCCATATCCTCTCGTATATCCTGGTGTGTTCTTGTTTCCAAAATTCACTCTTAGACCATCTTTTGCCACAATTTTTTTAAACAATGCTTATTCTTTGTCATATGTCTGGAACATCAACTGTCAAAGTACCAGACACCCTACAAAACAAATTTAATGTGTTTTAGGTAACCAAAACTGTTTGGGTCCATAATGGTCAATGGTAAGCATGACCCTTGGCAAATTTCCATAAAGTCTTCTTTGAAATGCATTGCATTTTTGTTCATATATGTATCCCACATTTCCACAAAATCTAACATTTGGTTGTGTAGGATTCACATATGGTTTCTGGCCTTTTGGTACATAATGCTGTTTGTAGTGAAATCTAGTGTTAGAAGCATTAGCATAACCATAAGGTTGCTGTCTGTTAGGAGCAGCCCAATAATATGGAGTCTGCTGAGGTCTCATATGAGTCTCTGATGATTCCATTGCTGAGGTTTTACCCTAGCATTATAGTTATGTCTATTGATTCTATCAGTAGGGGCAGGAGCATTCTAATCTTCATCAGTAGGGCACAATCTACCTTTCCCCCCTGAGATAAGTATCCCTTGAATGATTAACATTTTTGGGTTTTGGATTCTTATCTTTGGAATATTTCTGGTTTTTGTCCTTTTGGGGTCCATCAGACTTTGCAGCAGATCTGCTGTCAGCAGGTCTAGAAGGTCCAACAGTCCTACCTTTGGATTTACCCCTTTTGTTAGGTACTGTTGTCCTTTTAGACTTTTGATTTTGCTTCTTTGAAGTCTTCTCAGTAGGTTTTACTGCCTCAGCAACCTTTTTGGGAGTTGGATCTTAAACTTAGGACCAATTCTGGCACTAGGTTCAGTAGCCTTACTAGATCTACCCTTAGTAGATTGTTGAGTTTCAAATCCAAGGCATGTTCTATCACCATAAGGCTTTCTAGATTTGAATACAGTGGTGGAACTAGATTGTGCAGCAGATTCAGTAGCTACTGAATGTAGAACAGGCTTTTGTTGAATCTGTTCATAATCCTTTTTCTTACCTTTGAGAGATATCAATTCAGCATTTAATCTTTGAACTTCTGCTTGAAGAGCCTCTTTTTCAGCCTTCACAATCTCATAACCAGATTGTATTTTTCTCAGTTGATTAAGGATGACATCCAAAGTTTCTTCATTGTCAGAAATTTTAGGATTTGAAGCACTAGTAGATTCACAATCACTTTCAGCAGGAGTATTCACAGATAAAGAGTTGTATACCTCCTCAGTTTCATCCATGTTGGCCATTAAAGCATAATCATCCATGTGTGTAACAAGTGCAGTGACTTCAGATTCATTTCCTTTTTCTGATTCAACTTCATATCCTGATTCATCATCAGCAACCAAGGCTTTCTTGCCAGATCTTCTTTGCTGACTCTTGTTCTTCAGTAGGTTTGGACAATCAGGTCTAAAATGTCCAGGTTTCTTGCAATTGAAGCACAGATAATTAGGTTCTTTCTTTTGTTTCAAATCAGGACAGTCAGGTTTGAAGTGTCCTGGTTTCTTGCAATGAAAGCACAAATAATCATTGTCTTTCTTGGATTATTCCTTTTTCTTTTCACTTGATTTCTTGGTAAAATTCCTTGGAGAACCCCTTCCTGACTTCATCATTCTGATTTTCTTTCTCAGTAGTGCTATTTGCTCTTGCATTTCATCCAGTATATCATCTTGAACACCTGATGATTCTTCTTTGTGTGATGCAGCCAATGCAGTAGTGCTTGGTTCTTCCTTTTCAGTTTCAGGAACACGTTTCTTTCTGAATTCATAAGCCTAGAGATCTGGAAATAATTTGAAGGTGTCTTCTTCATGTAGTCTCCTGGACACTTCTATGGTAGTGACCTTCATTTCCCAAACTTTCTTTGCTGGTAGGGCTTCCAAAATTCTTGTGTGGATCTCTTCTTTTGTATACACTACATTCAGCAGGGTGAGTTCATCCAAGATAGCATTGAACCTTGACTCCATTTGTTCAATGGTTTCATTTGATTCATTTTGAAATCTTGGAACTTTCTTTTGGCTAAACTGACTTTGTTTTTCTTGTAGCATCAGTGGCTTCACAGATTAATTGCAATTTTTTCCAAAGTTCCTTAGCAGTCTTGCAATCCTTCACTTTCATGTACATATTGCTATCTAAGGTTCTATAAATGATATCAATAGCAATATTGCTGAGGTTTGCTCTTTTTCTATCTTCAAGACTCCCACTCTCTTTTTGGCTTTGCAACAATCTGAGTTTGACCATCCACTGTTATAGCTTTAGTAATTTCCTATGGTCTATCAATCAGCACATACATCATCTCACCATGTGTTGCAGCAAGAAAAGCCTGCATGCGATTCTTATACTCATCAAAATGTTCTAGAGAGCACATCAACAAAGTCCTCGCATACTGGTTGTTATCCATGATGCAAAGCTTTGAAAATCAGAAACTTGAAAAAAATTTCAAAGAATTTTCACAAGCACAACAAGTAGGATTACTTCAGAACAGAAGTACTACGCTCGATACCAATTGTTGGTCCCTTGAAAAGGCTTTGGTTAAGTTTAGAGAGGGGTTGAATAAACTTAACACCTAAAAACTTTTCGGAGTTTTGGAAACTCAGCAAGGTCAGTAGATTGCTGACTTATCAGTAGTCTGCTGACCACTCAGTAGTCTGCTGACTAATAAAATTACTGAATTTGTTGCAGCGTAATATATTTAACTTAAGCCTTATTTCTTGTAGTTTAAATATGATAACAAGTATTAGATACTCAATAGTGCTTGTGTGTGATTCAGTAGCTAGTTCAGTAGGTTGATGTGATTAGCTTGCAAATTACAGAAAGTAAAATGCAGTAAAGTAAGTAGGCAAGATTTATAGAGGTTCCAGGTGGTGTAATCCTGTCAGTCCACTCTTCTTCTGTGATGTTGGAGGAAATTCACTAGAGATTCTTGAGATTGCTGTTACAAAAATCCCTAAGCTGTTTGTCCTTCACCAATGACTATGGCTTCACAAACTAAAACTAGAAACAGGTAGGAATGCTGCTTCAAAGTCTTCCACTGGTCCTTGAAGGGTAGGATTGCCGCTTCACTAGATCCACCACACAAACAACAGTTCTTGACACCTAAGTGCTTCTCTGTCTTTAGCAAACTTCTTTGAAAAAGAAGGTTTGAATCAAGTAAGTGATTCAACTTTCAGCAGCTTGATCAGGATGAAATGATCAGCAGCTTGAGGTCTTCAAGTGTGTAAACTTGATGTATCTTGATAGCAGGTTACACTTGTAGAAATTTCTTGATCAGTAAGTTTAAGCTTAGTGTATGTCAGCAGGGTGTTTTTATAAACTTGATAGCTTCGTATGGATTATAATCTTGTTGTTCATCATCTTCAAACTGAGTCAGGAGTCCCCTATTTATAGGTGTGAATTCTTGACTTGTGTTTGAATTTCAAATATAGCCGTTTCAGACCTTGTCTCTGTCTTGACTTGCTTTTTATCACTATTCATAAAATCGACAATCGTCGATCGACTTTTGTCGATATCGGTCTGTCCACCCTTTGACTTATATCCAGTGGTTAATTCTCTGAATCATACCAACGTTCCTTTTATCTTGTCCATTGATTTGTTTATAAAATCAATGCTTGTAATTCATCCTTATCCATTTAATCTTTCAAAGAAAGCTTGATTAAATCAAAATTTGTACTCAGCAGACACCTGGGGTATTTCACTCTGCTGATGTACATGTATGTTGGCTGATTTTAGCCTACTGTATTTTAATGACACTTCAGCCAACAGCTTCTCATCTAACTTTTAATTTTGAAGTTAGAGTACACTATTTGATTATAACAAAGTCCCAATCATCACTTAACATATGGAACTTAGACCTTGTAGACAAGGTATATGTAATCATTTTAGATCATCACAGACTTCCCTGAATTCTGATCCATATCCTTGACTTTAAATACTATGTTTGATCTCTTAGCCTTCAATAAATGAGTTTGAACCCTCAGCCATCAACTATCAGCAGGTTCCTAGTTAGTCTACTGACCTAGACACCCTACTGACCTAGACAGGTCTGCTGATAAAGTTAGCTGACCTTTTTACGGTGCTTGTTTGATCAAACCTATACAAAGATCAAACTCTAGTAAACCTATACATTTGATCTAGACATCTTTTTGCCTTTGCTCTATAACATCTAGCCTGGCACTCATCTTTAAAACTTAAAATATGTCCAACAGGTGTATTGTGAAACCGTCATATTTACACCTTGCTAGAGTTTCGAAACTGATTTGCTTTATTTGCCTGTACCGTAGGTGGAAAGTATTCGGTGTAGAACAACTTCTTTAATACTCCCCAATCCGTGACCTTACCATTGCTGCTCTCAAACGCATCTATCCAACTTTCCGCTGCCCCAAGGAGAAAACCTACTGCCAACTGTGCCATCTTTGTTTCGGGTACATTCACATTCCTACATGCCTTCTCAAAGCTCCTCAACCACAATTCTGCCTTGCCCGGTTCCACAATACCGGTGAATTCTTGAACTCTATTTCTCTTCAAATTTGTATACCAATCAACTGGTGGAGCTTGTTCATGAACTGGTAGTGCCTCTGGAGGTCATACCGCTTGAACAACTGGTGGGTAAACCGGAGGGTAAACTGGTGGGTATGAAGGTGGATAGGGCTGTAGAGGTTGAGCCACTAGTGGTACTTGGTGATAAGGGTAGTATCATTGGTGTTGAGGTGGGATGTGGTAAGGTTGATTAAGTCTGTAGAGTGGATATCCAAAACCATAGCGATGATCAACTCTTGGTGACGGTGGTATGGTGGGTTGAGGCGGATAACTTGTAGGTGGAGGGAAAAAAGTTTGCTGATACAGTGGAATACCTGAAAAAGGTGGGTGGCTTACCGATGGTGGTGCATGGTACACGTTAGCTTGAGGTGGATACACGTTCGTCACTAGAGGTACGTACACCGGTGGTATATCACCTACTATGGTGACTCGCAAAGGTTCATCATCAGGTAGTCCATCATTCTGATGTACCTCTTGATTAACTTGGGGGGTGAGGTTGTTGCTGATGAAGCATCTCATTCCGATTCTGATTCTGACCACCCTCTTGCCCAACTTTTGAACTCTCACCTCTGAAAATGCCTATGCGGTTTCCTACCATTCTGAAAGATCAAGGGAGATCAGAATGTTACTATGTGGTCTAAAGATACTTATCTCAAAAAAAGAAGCCTAAATGACGTTTGTCTCTGATACCAACTGTAACGCCCCGCTCCCAGATACCTAGTCCTTATCCAGAAGAGAAACGTTCGGCACATTTAATATTAAGTAAATTCAATATTATATGTAAGCCTCTACTACGTCGTATCGAGTTTAGCAAACGGAAGCTAAAAAGACTCTGCAATTATCATAAATGAGTCTAAGATTAGATTAAAACTCAACGAAGATAGAAAGGTTTTCTTACAACAACAAGGTAGCTTACAACATACGATGTCCAAAGCAAAAGATACAACATTTGTCTTGCAAACTTGAAAATAAAAAAACAACATGATCTTTAAAGATAAATTACAACATAATATAGTACAATGTTTATAATCTAAAACAACAAGGAAACATCCCCGAGCATCTCTATCACATGTCATCATCAAACTCCTCAACAAGCTCATGGTCAACCTGTTCGTCTTCTCACCCCAAAAGCATACAACGAAACATACAATTGAGGTAAGTACAAAGTACATAGCAAGAGTAAAAAGCTAAAGCATACTAAAGCCTTACAACGAAAGGTTCATTAATTATTATTAAGTTATCTTTATCAGACCGACCTAACTCTAAGGTTCGCTTCATACTCATCAACATGTCGTGACTATTGGTTTCTAGCTTACCTTATCTTTATTACATCATCATTCAAGGGCACTACGTATGGTGCTACTCACTATGAAGTATCTGTGTGCAACATATTGACGGATCACACCAATATCAACGGAGGAAAGCCCGATAGTGTACACGCTCGGAGGAGTCCCTCCGTAAGTAGGTTCTCGGACTTATGGGGTGGTGTTCCTCCGTACGTAGGGTCTAAAGACTTATGAAGTTATCCACTTTATCTGAACTCCACACATTGCGATATAGACTTGTGCCTTACGAAGAATGGGTTGATGTTTAATCTTTTTACTACACAAGTATGTTTATTATTAATTGTTAACTAGCCACCTAAGTATTTTCAAGTAATATCCCTCACCTCTAATACTCTTTTTCCTAGACCACTAGACACGGACAAGGCCTAGCACATACACAGACATTGAAAATGCTAATTCCACAAAGCACAAGCCATTCATACCCTTCCGACGGTCCCGAACTTCAGCTCTATGGAAGAGTACATCCGGTGCCGGAACTAAACGCATCAGAAGCTTAATCAAGGCTTGTTCACGTTTAATTAATGTATTTGATCCATTAGAATGTTCCAAAACCATGTATAGTATTAAAACACATATTTTCATGAGAAATTGGGTCAAGAGTGAGCTTGTGTAACTATTAGCATTCTGTTTTTCATTCAGTCAGTGCAGGTGTATGCTTGCCCTGGTCAAGCGTGCGCTTGTGCTCACAATAAACATTCTATTTTTCATTTTATCAAGTGCAGGTGTGAGCTTGCCTTGAGCAAGCATTCACTTGTGCCCCAGAAAAACCTAAAACCTGCAATTTTCTGCACTTCACGATTTCCACTTCAAACCAAACATTTTTAACGTCAATTAACACAGAAAAACACCAGAAAAACACATCTTTTACATACCATAACATCCAACACTTTAACTACAACCCAAAACATCATTTCTAACCAAGAATCCAACACAAGTACTCAACCTTAACATCATCAAACCTTAATTAAACTTTAGGAAGAGCCTCTTACTTGATTAAAGCAAACTCCAAAGCAAGAACTACAAGAAAGACTGCAACTACACTTCTCCAAAACCTTGCTGAAATCTGAAACGCTTGTATTCACACGATCCTTGTCCTTTCACGAATCCATTGCTCTAATTTGATCTAAAAACCTATGAGAATTCGATGAAGGATTGTAACCTCTTGCTTTTCAGTTTCTCTTCTCCTCTCAAGTTTGGAACAAAGCCTCCTCATTTGATTTCCTGGAAACTCCCCCTCTTAATGGGAAGTTATTTCCCCCAAAAGAAACCTCTAGCCGTTATTTTTTTTTTTAATTTCCATTATTTTCCAATTACTATAATTATGTATATCCAAATATATATAATTAATACTCTTAATCGATAAATAAATAAATATAATATACCGAACTTTACAAACTGACACGTCTGCCCTTTCCCAAAGTTCGGGATATTACATTCCTCCCCCCTTAAAAGGAGTTTCGTCCTCGAAACTTGAACATGCTTAGACTGTAGATCTTCTTCTAGCACTTGTCTTCAACACAACCCAAACCGAAGCTTCACTTGTTTCCCATGGAAGACACTAACTAATTCTGAACTTGCTAACCGCTGAACCAAAACTCTACTGATTCCCAAACCATTCCAACTCTTGCACACTTAACCTAGAACTGACCAACCAATCCTTGAACTACTGAAACCGCACTAACCAAGCTCCTAATCAACAATCAGCCCTCTATAAACACTTACCCGGATGGTGTCCGAAAAGGTTTCCTAAAGGTTGAAGGGTTTGCTTAAATTCTTAGCTATTTTACTTAACACAAAAGTTTTGACATCTTGTATTAAACAAAGTGGACATAGCTAAGTTGTCCATTAATAATGTATCTAAAAGTTAGTTCCTTTACTTAAATACAATTACAACGTGAATTCAATTCATTTCTTAAGAATACTTTAAGAAAACAAACAAACTAAAAGGTACCTGTCATGGCTGTATCTAAAGCAAAAACTCTTGTTGGTCGACTTGCTTTCCCTTGGTTGTTCCCTTGATTCCTTCTAGCATTCCTTATAGGGCAAGCTTTTGAAAAGTGTCCCATCTCACCGGAAAGGTAGCATCCATTTGAATCTGCCCGACATTCCCCGGAGTGATTCTTTTTGCACATTGAGCAAACCGGTGCACCGACTGTTGACTTGGCTGCAAGTAGTGCGACAATCCTCTTCTCATCTTGTTGCTGAGGTGCTTCTCGATCTTCTATATAGCTGGCTTCAAAAGGTCTTTTTACTCCAATAATGATTTAGGGTTTGTTATTAAACGTATCAACTTCTAAAGCCTTGTTCAGCAACTCTGCCATGGTCCTTGCTGTGAATCCCAACATCCCTGCTTGTATTTCCCAAGACAAACCGTTTCTTAACAACGCCATCTTCTTTTCTTCAAAACTCATAATCTCGGGGTACCACCAGTGGGAAATTATGAGTGGTACGTACGAAATCCACCATCTTCTTTTCTTTAACACGAAATCTTACAAACCAATGGGAAATTATCTTACAGCATATGTAGTAAAAACAAAACCAAATAAGTGCAACAGTCTTCAACAAATGTACAAGTGTCATGAGGTAAAAAAAAAACCCACCATATTCAGATCTCCAAGCATACCATAGCTCTATAGATACCCTCAAAATCATCATCTTCATCTTGCAAATCTTCTCTGAAAGGGGAAACATACAAACATGCAAAAGGGGTAAATACATAGCGTACTTTGCAAGCGGTAGAAGCTATTGAATAAGGAGTTTTAATGAAAGGAAAGTGAATACATTATTTATAATGGTCATCTTTATGTAACAGACACAACTTCTAAGGATCACTTCATGCTCCTAGCACATTGTGAGGCCCCTATTTTGTTTCTAGCTTAGCTTATCTTTGTTACATCATGCATTCAAGGGCATCACGCTTGGTCTAGGAGCACCATCGGGGGTGCATCTTACTAGAGAACCGCTCTATTAGTCCCGGGATAGTCCCTTTATTGTGTATGTTCGGCAAACATTGTCCACTTTGACTGACCATACAGCACATTGGGAAATTTCCAAATGCCTTACCAAGAATTAACATGATGTTTATGCTTTTATCTAGGCAAGTATATAAGTTATTAATTATTAGCTAGCCACTTAAGTTATTTCAAGAAAGGCTCACCTAACATCTTTACACCCCCATTTTAGACCACTAGACTCTATCCAATACTTAGCTCATACACAACCAATGATAAGTTCTAACTCATCAAAGCACAAAGCCAATTCTAGGTTTCCAATGGTCCCATACTAAATCTTTTCCAAGAATTCATCCGGTGCCAAAACTAAACGCATCAGAAACCTATTCAAGGTTTTTACCACATTATTTCATCTTATTGAAACTCATAAAAAAGGACTGCAATTCAAGTTAAACATAGAAATAACATTAGCCACAAAATTCATTGTTTACCAAATCGTATATTCATATTTTCCGAAAAAGAAAATAACACAACACAAGCTACACAACTATAAATTATACTTACCACATCCTCCATCATTTCACGAAATACCGCACAATATCTCATTGTACAATATTCAGGAACACAAATTCCACACGTGCATTATTATTATTATTATTATTATTATTGAAACAAAGAACCTAGGTAGTTTTCTATTTTCCTTCTGGTGACCATCGGCAATAGAAGCATAGAGTTTAGTTTTTTTTTTTTTTTTTTTTTTTTAAATTATTGTTATCGATATTATACACTTCCACAGCAACTGGAAAAAGGTACATAATGCGTGTATCCATCTTCTTTCGGCAGTACTCACAACAAGATTTAATATATACTAGTGGGGGCACCGTGTGATGCACGGTGTGCCCTCACTTTTTTTATGCACCGATTATAGTTTTTATGTCTGCAATAAATTTACTTTAGCAAAAATAAAGAAGATATCAACCTACTTCAATGCTTAGAAAAACATTTAAACCATCCTCTAGAGTGACAATATGCCTGCGTGTTGCAGCAAGAAAGGTTACATGTGGGGAAAAAATCCTGAAGATCAAAATGCACATTCGTGCAAAAAAAAGTCAAACCAGAGTTTCTGTGAACCAATAAAAACTATATAATAACAAAATTAAAATTTCCCAAACTCGAATAAATGAATTGTTAGTAAGTAGAATATTATTCATATCGACTTAACAGTAACTAATACTAATAAAAAAAAATAAAAAAGAAAAGGTTCGGAAGATTTTCATTTTCTTATCTTTTATCGAAGTAAATTAACCGAAGGATAAGTAAGATAAATGGGAGTTGGATCTCGTTTTTTATTTTTATGTATCTTTTATCGAATGAACATTCTCATTCCTTATCTAATTTTTACAATATTTTTTTTTCTAGTAGTTTTTGTGGCACCGTACCAAATCATACGACTTTGTTTTACTTAACCAAAAAATTCTGAAGATCGAAATGCACCTTCGTGCACAAAAAGTCAAACCAGAGTTTCAGTGTACCAATAGAAACTACATAATAACACAATTAAAATTTCCGAAACTCGAATCAGAGAATTGAATGCTTCAAATAAAAACTCTAGTGATAAACACGTTGATGTGATAACACCGTACCAAATCATACGACTTCGTGTACCTAACCAAAAAAAAAGAAGGAAAAGACAAATTTTGGTATAGCGACGACCAAAACGTCGCTAAAGCCGGACGACCAAAGCGTCGCAAAAAGCCAGACGACCAAACATGCAAATTTAATAGTATACTAACTATATGATAAAAGTTAACAACAATATACATCAAATAGAAAGAGCAAAAAGATAAAAACATCAACAACAACATGCTTAAATATGGTTGAACACCCATTTACTTCACCTTAACATCATAAACACCAACTATTCAATATGAAAACCCTCTTACCTTGTAATTCAGCCAAAGGAAAGCAATTCTTCAAAGCAAACAACAAAAGCCTTAAATTTTCCTCACCAAACCTATATAATCACAATCTAGCTAGGAATAAGATATGATCAAAGGTTTTAAATGGATAAAACTACGAATTTAACCACTTAGAACCCAAGAACACGATCAAATCCTAAAGATTCTAGATTTAGAGCAAAATTCGTACCTTTAAGAAACTCCAAATTGTTGATACCAAAATGAAGCTCGTCTCACGAGGATTCCGGTGCTCTACTCGAATCTGAAATCCGGCAAATGATTTGTGAGATACCTTGAAGATTCCGTTTGACCCATTTTTCTTTTTCTTAAGATCGAATTCTATGTTTCAGTTGATTTTTTTTTCTTCTGATAACTCCCATGTAAAGGAGTTTTACTTCCTTAAAATATTTCATTTAATTGAGGAGTTTTTTTTCCCTTAAAACCCCCATTAACTCCAATTTTTTATAAAATAATAGAAAACAAATAAAGACTATAAGAGAAAAGATGTAGACAAAAAGGAAAAATGAAGTTACTTCACCATAATCTTACAACCAAGAAGGGATACCTTTATATAGTAAGTGAACAATAGTATTACAATTAGTACTACATTAAAGAAAACATAATAGTGGATGCCTTTTGATATTTCTAACTAATAAAGACATAAATAATAGTATTAAGATTTAGGAATGCAAATGGACATCCTCAATAATTGTTTCATAATACTCCCCTTGGATGTCCACCACATAATGAATATGTCTCGTTAAAAGCTTACTAAGAAATAACCTTCTGAGGAAAATCCTTGTGAAGAAAAAATATGTATTCATTTGTTCTTGTATTACTCCCCCTGATGAAAACATTCTCCGAGCTCTTTGATATTAATGTTGGGTATCACCTTTGATAGTAAATTGTCAGTAAAAATATGTCGATTGCATATGTTTTGTAACATCTCATTTAGTAAATGAATATGGTGGATCAACACTTTTACTTGATTCATCGCATATTGATTTCATTTCTCTTTTGAAAATCATGCTCTCCCACCTATGTGAATATTATTGAATTTGAGATGAACGGCCTTCTTAGCAAATGTAATATATAGTAGACAAAGCTCAATGAATATAGAGCTGATTTGAATGTTCTATCTAAGTTGCATAATGTATATGTCACGTACTATTAACTTTGCTAGAAAAACCCAGTGGGATAAAAACTAGACAAGGGAAATAGTTCATGACTATGCATTCTTATGTGTAGCACTGACTGCCTCATTAAAAACCTTCAACTAAGAAAACCCTGTGAAAAAAACTTAGTTAAGGGGAAAAAAAGTATAGTCATTGGTCTTCAGGACCAAAACCTCAATATTGATTTGAAGTTGTTGCTCCCCCCTGACGACAATCGTCTTTCAAATGTACGCATCCCAATACTATAAACTAACAACTTTCTCCAAAATAGATATAGGAATTAACTTAGTGAACAAATCTGTCAGATTGTCACTATACCATACTTTTTATAGGTCATATCTCTTTTAGAGTTCAATTTGATTGTAGGGCTAAAATTGACTTACCCACTACTTGTTTTTGCAATACTTGCAACACAATCAACATTGTCTTCATAAAATAATGGAGGGTGTAATATTAAATGATTCATGTCATTATTTATGAGCTACTTCATGAGGAATTTACTCATTGATTTAATTATATTCAACATGAATGTTTTAGGTCATGTAACGACCTTTGCAACTCAACGATATATAAGTTGTGATTTTATGTCTAAACTTCAACATAGACTTTCTAATAAATATTCACGTCTAATGACCTATAAATATACGGTCACGACGTCATATAAATATAATTAGTTGCTTCCAGAGTTATTAAGTATCGGAACATATGTCATTTGTAATGGGAGAATGTAATTGATCAAAATCAATATTTGATCTCTTAGAGGTAGGTGGGCGGCAGTGGAACATTTCCTTGGTTCGACAGGAATTTAACTAGTGGTAGGTGGATGCGATACTGCAGACCCCGTTGTAGGCTCTTCCCTGGACATGCGTATTTGGCATTATGATCGGAAGGGGCGTCACACTGTTAAGTCGGGATACTTTTTTGGTTTTGAGCTTGCATAGGGGGTTGTATTCAGAGGCCAGTGGGTCCTCCTCTGCGGGGCCTGACAGAGTGTGGCATGACGTTCGGAGAGTGACTGTACCCCTGTGAGTCCATCACTTTCTTTGGAGTTGCCCACAGGGCTGTCTACCGATTGGGGAGAATCTTCTCAAGCGGTAGCTCGGGGATGGAGTCTGTCTGGCATGTGGTCGGGAGCTGGAAACTATGCGCCATGTTTTGTTTGATTGAGACTATGCTAAGGCAATATGGGGGCCTACTCTTTTGGGAGCCAACTGGTTCGGCATTCGTCTGGGTTTCGGGAGTTTTTTAGGGGCCTCGTGGAGCGTCTATCTGCAGCAAAGAAGTCTATGTTCTGCATGACTCTATAGGGCCTTTGAAAGGCACGATGTAGTGCAGTTTTTTAGGGTACACCCATCTATGTCTCCCATGTAGTCTCGGCTTCTTCTGTAGTTGCATTAGAGTACAAGTAGGAGACAAGTGGTGCTGCTATTAGGTCAGAGGGGATCCCACACCCGGTTGTTTGGGTTCCACCACCTGTGGGGACTTGGAAGTGTAACACGGATTCTTCCATAGCGGGTTCTGGCTCGGGTATCGGGATGATTTTTTGAGATTCGGAGGGGTCTATTGTGGTGGCCTTCTCCTTCCACATAGACCCGGGTGATGCTCCGAAACTTTTTGAGATGCGTGTGATCTACTTTGCTCTCACTGTGGTAGTCAGGCCGCACTTATCTTCTATGATCTTTGAGAGTGATTGCCTATCTTGCATTCAAGCCTTATCAAGTCCGTCAGAGGATCTATCGGTTTTGGGCTGCCTTGCTCGTAATTGCCTCTTGGCTTCGGCCTCATTTGCTTCCTGTCGCTTTACTTTTGTTAAACGTTTTGGTAATGTCCTGACGCACCTTCTTGCAAGACACGGTTTCACGTCTGAGGGGTCTATTTCTTGGGGTACCCATCCTCCCTTTTGATGTAATCTCCACCTCGCTTGCGGATTTGCCTTAATAAAAATTGTTGGTTTTCCTAAAAGAAAATCAATATTTGGTTATTACAAAACCAAATTCAAGTCATGTTCAACCTCCATTTCTTATTTAATTTTGGGGGATTTGGGGAGAAAGACAAAAATATTTTATCAATTAAGGAGAATGACAACTTTTTAAAACTTTTGGATAAATGGCAAAACTATTTTTTTTTATAAATGCTGGCGCCATTTTCTACCTTGAAAAACATACCAACCCATTTTTTCTCTAATCCATCTTTTTTAAACGTGTATATATCTCAATCTAGAACTCCAAATTTGAAAATTCTTTCACCAATTTTTTTAATTTTTTCTTGCTCTTTATTTTGAGAACACATTCACCATATTTCAACGTAATTTACAAAAATCCACTGTCAAAATTCACTAATTTTCGGGATTCACTAGAGAGATTCACTGAGTGAATTTCGACAGTAAATCTCACGAAAAACGATGTAATGATATCGAACCAAGTCTGAAAACGAAGAGTATGAAAAAATAAAAAATCCAGTGCAATTTTTAACGCGTTTGAATCTCTAGTTCAAAAGATATGAGTGTTTGAAAATGGAGGAGGAAAGAGAAAGAAAAGAAAAAAAAACATACACAGGTACAACGTTCTCGCATAGCGCGATTTTTTTTTTTGTTTTAGCTTTGTCCTTTAGGCTAAAGAAATTATAAAAATTGTCCTTCTCCTTATATTCCCGTTACATTAAAATATTTCAAATTGTGTCCTTATCCCTAATTCTCTTTTTAATTTTTAGCCAGACTATGTGCTTATTGACTTGGTTCTGGATCAAGATTATAATAGCAAATTATGAGGCAAATATGTTGTCGACTCTGTGATAATATATTATAAAATTCTCCCATAATATCATTTCAATGTATGGATCTAATTGTTCCGCAACCCCAACATTTGATCATTTGACTCACGTGCTAATTTGTTCGGGGTTTTCGTCTTCAAAATGAATCTTTTTGAGATATTTCACGAGTGACTTAATATCAATAGTTAATTCACTTTCCGTAGATTTTATCTTTTACACCGATCGGTATTCTACGTTTTCGACGTAGATATATTATCAATCAAATTTTGTGCATTTATAAATAGTCACTATTTTATGTTGAATAAAAACATATGACATATTACCTGCTAAGCACTGCAAGTTAAAATATTTTCGCAATTCAGTTAGACTGATGCGTGGAAGATCTTTTATATTTATAATGACCTATAAATATACGGTCACGACGTCATATAAATATAATTAGTTGCTGCCAGAGGTATTAAGTAGCGGAACATATGTTATTCGTAATGGGAGAATGTAATTGATCAAACCAATATTTGGTTATTACAAAACCAAATTCAAGTCAAGTTCAGCCTTCATTTCTTATTTAATTTTCACCCGGTCTGTCTTTTTAGCACACTATTATTGACTTGGTTTTGGATCCAGATTATAAAAGCAAATTATGAGGCAAATATGTTGTCGACGACTGTGATAATATATTACGAAATTCTCCTATAATAGTCATTGCTAATTAGAAATTACCATAAATCAAATCCTTGTTAATGTATGGATCTAATTGTTCCACAACCCCAATATTTGATCATCTGATGCACGTGCGAATTTATTCGGGGTTTTTATCTTCAAAACGAATCTCTTTGATATATTTAATGAGTGATTTAATATCAATAGTGAATTCACTTTCCGTGGATTTTATCTTTTATACCGATCAATATTCTATGTTTTCGGCGTAGATATATTATCAATCAAATTTGGTGCATTTATAAATAGTCACTTTTTATGTTGAATAAAAACATCTAGCATAAAAACATCTAAGCACTGCAAGTTAAAATATTTTCGCAATTCAGTTAGACTGATGCGTGGAATATTTTTCATGTTTATAAAATTTCTCGGCATTCTTTAATTCTAAAATGGGGTTTTCCTATCTCCTCCTAATGCCGGGAAATGATCTTCCTTATTACTTTAGTAAATGCACCGAGCTATAACTTGATGCTCTGTCATTCTCTTCAAACGATTAACATATTTCGGAACACAATGGTTTTTGCTAAATCAACCTCATGATCTGTGCTATTTGACTTTCATTTCCAATAAAATTTAGTTTTACTATCTCATATCTATGAGGTTTATATCTTTTGGAAACAAAAAACTCACATGCTTCATGCGTTTAAAAAAAATATCAACCTATGTAGCACTATGTCATTTCAGATTCTTCAAAATCATTCACCTTATTTTTGACATTCTTTTGGGGGTTTTGATAAAATAATGTAATACATTGAACTTCATGTTCCCCCACATGAGATTGACAATGCTTATTGTGTCTTATATATTGATATGCTATATATAGCTATTTTATGACTTGTCCTTCGTGACTTTTATATTACCAGAACATTCATAATCGATAACTCTTTTAGAGTTCTTAATTCATCTGTTAATTTTTGTCAACACTATGTGTGTATTACGTGATTCAATCACGAATATTTAGATATGAACTTCAAGTTCATTTATATTATAATGTTTGTCACGAGATATGATTTATTTTCATTTATTTTCCACCCGTGAATCATGGACAATACTTTTATCACAATTAATATCCAGAATATTTGCAATAACCCGAGATGGATTCTATATTTCAATGTGATATCCTCTTATGCGGGTATAAACTAACTTAAGGAATATATTTCAATCGAGGGAATTTGAATAATCTCTAATGGAGATTGAGATTTCAATGTTGTTTCATCCATTGTCTCATTATTGCATGACCACGGTAATTGATATCTCTAGAAAAATAATATTTTCTCACATTTACTTCACTAAACGGAATGATACATCTTAAATTCTTAATTTGATGACATTCGCTCGACATAATGTACTTGTATATCATGATGCATCGTATATAATTATATTTGATCGTATTCATTTTACGAAATGAAATTTTATGATATGATGCATCTTATGTAATATAGTACATATATCATTGCATTACACATTCATATTATATTGGTGACATTCTCTTCTAGGAATGGACATAAATAATCATTTTCAAACATATTGTTCAAATCATCGAGAAAATGTTATTTATCATAAGTAAATACTGTTGGAGAGGTGTCCTAAACCCAATCGGGTTGGACCGGATCCGACTGGGTCGGGTCATTTACAGTCTAATTAGTTTATGTAATAACTTTATTATGATGAATAAAAGCACTTATGTTATTATATACTGTTTGTCTTCATATTATTTGTTGTATATATATAGTAATGTCCCTGGTATCAATCTGTGATAGAGAAACCATGATAGTGATTGATGAGATCTCTAATCACTATAAAAAGTTTGGTACTTAAATGTCTCTAGTCTTATGTATTATCAAATAGGACATTGATAGTATAATCAGACTAGCACGTATTGGATGTCTTCTATCTTATAGAAGGTAGGGATAGATCTCGTCTATCGAAGTGTAGAGACACTTAGAATGTACGTGGACGAGTATTAGAGAATGCGTATGTTAGACTGACCCACTTACATTAAGTGTCACACTATGTGGCTGTTGTGTCATTATCCTTTTGACCGGAGTCTTCATGGCATCACAGTCTGGATTGTCATGCTTTGACACTATTGAGATTTCCCCTAGCCACGGGGCGATTGTGCGGTAGTGATTGGGTATGATATTGAAGCATGCGGAGTATACATGATTGGTCGTCCGGGAATCGCGTATCTTATTATTGGGATCGAATATCCGAAATGGCCTTCTTATAAGGAATGTCTAGCTCTCGAGAATCTTTGCAAAGTGGGAGTAAATGTGTAATTCCGAGAGAGCTTGATATCCAGATTATAAGATACGATCGTTAATGTATTGACACTCGAGATACGATCGTATGGATATTATTTCAGCGATAGGATTGTAAGTTACATGGTAACTGCTTCACATGAAAGGTAGTAGTCATTGCTTTAGACTCTTTCGATGATTGGGGGTCACGGTGTGTTGCTAGACGCTATCCCGTGATCGTTAGGCATGAAGGGCATTTTGGTAAATTGCACTTTTTGTCTACGGCCAACATATTCGGAAGCCTATCGGGTCACACACATATGAACTTCAAGTCGGATTAAAATGCGGTTATAGTTGATAACCAAATAAGGAAAGTTTATCTCCAGACTATAAAGGTTATAGTGGTAAATTAATATGGTGGTATTTATTTATTATGAATAACTAAAATACAAGATATTAATTATATTAATTAAGAATATTCCGGAAGTCAATTAGTTGACTAATGGGGCGCCACTTTTTAAGTGTATAAGATACACTTGGATTTTGCACTTTAATTAATAAGATTACCATAATATTAATATAAGATATTAATTGATTTTGGAAAATAGATTTATGGTAATAAGATAATTATAATCAATATAAGATATTGGTAAAATTAATTATAATAAAAGAGATAAATCAATCTAATTGATTTTTCTTATTTTATTGGGAAAAGGTTTTCTTCTCCTCCACACTATATAGGGCGCCACCTGCACTATAAATAAGAGGTAGGTGTCAAGCTCTTTTGTACATCACAATTGCAAGAGCTCATAGTTCTTGTGTAAAATAGAGAGCAACCTATAGTGAGTTTGTGAGGGAGGAAAAAGGCCGGTCTAACAACCGGAGTTTTCCAATAGCAATCCAAGGAGGATTCCGGCGGGGAGTTTGTGTGGATTAGCGATAGAGGCCAAACACGTGGACGGCTTGCGCACTGTACTACTCTACATTGACGGTCAAAGCGACGATCTTATAGATCATCAAGGTATAACCGTCAAACAACTTAACGTGTTTATTGCATTAAACGAAGAACGATCGAGTAAAAGGAAATCAAATTTTAAATTCCACTGCTTTAAACTTGTGATTTCCTAACAGTGGTATCAGGGACAGACTTCGAGCTTAAGCAATAAGCATAATTTAATTGCGTAGTAATTAATCGATAGATGTAAGATTTAAATCACGAGACGTTAAAAAAAAAAAAACAAAACAAAAATTATTAGGGTTTGATTGGGGGGCTCGGCCGACTGGCGGCGGCCCCCCTCCTCTGCGGCGGCGGATTTAGGGATGCCGTCTTCTTCCGATGGGGGAGATTGACCCTTTTCATTTTGTGATATTCATTGTGCATAGATATCTCGTTTGTTTAGTTGTGTCATATGGCCAACCAATGGTTCAAATAGTTTGGGCCATTGGGAAACCATAAGGCATATTGACCTTTCCAAATTTTGATTTGGAATAGGCCTAAGAACTTTTCAAATATTTGATTTGTAAAAGGCCTAGGCCTAGGCCACTTCCAAAATTTTGATTTTGGAAAGTGGCCAGGCCTAAACCAAATTTGGTTTTGGGAGATGCCTTTTGGTTTAGGAAACCAAAGGCATCCCTTTTGGTTAATAACCAAAAAGAAATGAAACAAATTGGAGACATTGTAATTTTAATTTTATTTTGAAAAGTTCAAATTTAATAAAATTGAAATTAAAATTGATTTAAAATTAAATGTTAATTTTATTTTCGATTAAGTCATATAAATAATTAAATGTTATTTAATTATTTGTTGTGATAAAATAAGACACATAAGTAGTTAAAATTAGAATTTAATCTTTTTCATAAGATAGAATTGTATGGATTAGATGTGTAGATATAATGTGATTATATGGACCCCGATTGATCATGGACTCGACTAATAGGATAGATGGGAATGTTTTCTTTATGTTGGTTTTTTGAAAAATGTCCTAGGCCGTTATGAAGAACGTGACCTAGTTTACTTTTTGCATTTATCCCATTCCTGTTAGCTCCCCCCCCCCCCGTGTGCGGCGAGAATGGAGCAAGAAGATGAAGACCAAAGAGAGATAAAGAACCCATTGGCGTACATCAATAAAGATCCTATTGGCGGTTGCAGATACCCTTAGTTTGTGACCCGTGGTTTCGTCAGTTTGTATTAGAAACCGCACCTAGGAAAAGTCCATGATCATACCGGTTATCTTGTGCGTGGAATGTTGTGTATGTTTTACTTTATATGATATCGTAGTAATATGCACGTAGTAGATGAGACCATAATTAAACCAAATTAATTAAGTGAATTAATTTAAAATTATTCCCGCGCCAAAAATCGAGCCAAAATTGTCTCCCAATATTATAATGACGGTGAAGAGCCCTTGTTCGGATCCAACTGATCGACCACCATCGGGAGTTGACCTACCACGGGTATATAATTATTATTGAGCTATGATAATCACGAGATCTCGTGAATATTGGGTTACGACTCGACTAAAGTCTTTCGGTGATTGGCCACCGTCAGGGCCGTCTGACTTTAGAGACAAGGGGTTGACTACCACATAAAGATGCGGACTATCAAAGAGTTGACTAGTCAACCACTGGGAGTTGCATATGATGCAACTGGTAGGAGTACCTACTTTTCGAAATTGCCAAGATTGATCGACCACCGTCGGGGATTAAGACGACTAGATTGGATCCCAGCCACTAAAGAAAAATTATTTTCTTGAAAGCCAATTGGAAATAGTTGGCTAGTGGGAGTAAAACCATATAAAAAATTTTAAGTGCAAATTTAGGGTTTTTTATACATGAGCTTTTACTTATTCTATCTTTATTTATTGTTGTAGAAAAATGTCAAACAAATTGAACCTTCGTTTTATCATCGAAAACAAGCTTGACGAAACTAATTTTCTCGATTGGGAAAGAAACCTCAAAATCGTTTTAAGGCACGAGAAGATTGGCTATGTCTTGGACGAGGCCCAACCGGAAAAGCCCACTGAGGGTTCGGCTACAGATGCTGTTGAGAAGTATAACAATCGATGTTCTGACAGTACTGATGCTACGTGTATCATGCTTGCTTCTATGACACCTGAACTGCAGAAACAGCATGAGTCTATGGACGCCTACTCAATCATGGTCCACTTGAAGGAACTTTATGCTTCTCAGTCTCACACTAAGAGGTATGAGGTCTCGAAGGCCCTGTTTGGTTGTAAGATGGCATCCGGGACTGCTGTGGGGTAACACGTGCTTAAAATGATCGGGTACATAGAGAGGCTTAGGAAGCTGGGCCACAAGTTGGAATAAGAATTGAGTATTGACTTGATTTTGCAATCTCTACATGATTCATTCTCGTAGTTCGTGATAAATTATCACATGAACAAGATAGATTGCTCCATTGCGGAGTTATTGAACATGCTGAAAACTGTTGAGGGCACTATGAGGAAGGGAAAGCAAGTGTTTCTGGTCACTTCAAGCAAGGGCAAGGCAAAAGCCCAGAAAAAGTCCAAGAAGGCGAAGACTGCACCTAAGCCAACACCTAAGATAGCAAAAGACAAATCCAAGGATGCTTGCTTCCATTGCGGTGAGACCGGACATTGGAGGGGAAACTGCAAAGGCTTCTTGAGCACCAAGAAGAAGCATTCTGATGCTTCGACTTCAGGTATATTTATGATTGAGATCTGAAGGATGCAGGTTCTTAGATCTAAACGAATTAGATCTATGCGCAGCGGATGGATCACGACTTATACATCACAACACATAATTAAAGGACTTAAACTACTACAAGGGGGTTAAGATCATGTTACCAATAGTAGGAAGAGAAGCCAAGATCTTCCGATGTGTTCTCCAAACGGCGGTTGGTGGACACCCTTCTTGATACTCAAGCCTCCTTGATATGCAACACTCAAGAAAAACTTAGAGTTTTTCTTCTACAAAACCCTAGATGAGAAAACTAATTATTTCTCTCCTTTTAGTGGTGGTAGTCGAAATTCACACTTGTCAATTACCCTTGGAATAACTCTCCTTTTATAGGAGAGTAAATCCTGGCCTCCAAGTTTTAATTAATTAAATAAATAATTAATTAAACAAAATAAAAGATATTTTCCTTAATGACTAATTGTGACATGTATTGACCAATAGGAAATCAAATAACAAGTCATCCAACCAATCATATAACAAGAATATCTTTTATTTTCCACATCACAAAAAATAATTCTTGTGATAATTAATAAAGGAGGAGGCGCCACTTTTAGGTTAATTAAGCCCACATAAAATGTCTTTTATGTGTATTATATTATTTAGCCCAACTAAATAATATCCATGCATATCAATTAATTAGCCTGACCAATTAATTATCACTGAGGCCCAAGTAACAAGATTATTAGTCCGAATTACAGAAGCCACATCGGGGACCATGGACCTATAACCAGTAGCTCCAATAATTAATTATTCATCGAACAGAATAAGCACATTAATTATTAATTCCGGGATTACGCCACCATAAACCCGAAACTGAACTCTACCGATTATAGATATATACTTATACTCAACCCATAGAGTGAATAAGCGTCCATTGATATAATCACTACATACGGATTAACCCTCCATAGACTGTCCATTCTGAGTGGGAAGTCTCCGTGAACCCGACTCAGAATATCTTATCCTTATTTACCATCAACCCCCTAATGATCAATTAGCACACATATCTGACTAGTAGCTAATTAGTCAAATGTGAACTCCCGGGATCGATCACTTTCTTAGGGCTAACAAACAAGGGGACTGTCTCTCTACTTCCCGCAGGAAGGAATGGATTCCATGTCTGTGAAAATCAGAACTACTCACTCATCTGGAGATAGTGCCAATGAGAAGTGGCTTGGAACACATATTAAAGTGAACCGTAACTAACACATCAAACACTACCCGGGACAAGCAAAGACTCGTGATCACCTCAGGATTAAGGTTGATCCATATATGATCATCTAATGATTTAATAAGATTCCTCGATTACGGAATTATACCGAGAAATTCAGATTAAATCGGTCCAGTCCTATATGAATGCCATCATATATAAATGCCCCACGTAGGTACCCTCTACCGACAGTCCGGATAAGACTATCACACCCTAAGGTGTTCTGGGCGCATTATTGGTGTTTTAATCAAGAGACCCTAAACTCTGATTAAGTTCACCACGGACTAACAGTTTAAGCATATCTCCACTAACTCAATCCTCACGTGTAATCCATACACTGAGTTAAGTGGTTACATACAGATATACTTAGGGTTTGCAGCAGTGTATTACTTTACAAGCACAAAGCAAGTAATAAGGTGAGATAAAATCTGTCATCCATTACTAAAAACAATTACACAAATTGTCTTTCGGGCACTACACCTAACAAGATCAACATTACTTCTTCTAAGTCTAACCACTGGGTATTAGATACTAGTTGTGGTTCTCATATTTGTACGAATATGCAGGCACTAAGAAGAACTAGAGATTTGAAGAAAGGGGAGGTGGACCTACGCATTGGAAATGGAGCAAGTGTTGATGCGCTGGCCGTAGGAGTTTATTTTCTTTCTTTGCCCAGTGGGCTAGTACTTGAACTTAGTAACTGTTATTTTGTTCCTACTCTTACGAAGAGCATTATTTACATTTCCGCATCAGATGTTGATGGTTTTTCATTTACGTTTGAGAATAAATGTTGTTCTTTTTCACGTGATGGAATCTTTTATGGTACTGGAATGCTTAGCAATGGTCTCTACATATTAGATATGAATGTTGACGTACTTAATATAAATAACAAGAAAGCCAAGACAAATGACTTGAATGGATCCTACTTATGGCATTGTAGACTTGGCCATATAAATAAGAATCGCATTTCCAAACTCCATATAGATGGAATGTTGGATCAATTCGATTATGAATCATTTGATACATGTGAAGCTTGTTTACTTGGTAAGATGACAAAGTCACCTTTTAGTGGCAAAGGGATAAGATCTAATGAATTGCTTGAGCTCATACATACTGATGTGTGTGGCCCAATGTCATTTCAAGCCAAAGGAGGATACTCTTATTTTATCACTTTCACTGATGACCATTCTTACTATGGTTATATATACTTAATGATGTTTGAGTCTGAAGCCTGTAAAAATTTCAAGGAATTCAGAAGTGATGTCGAGAAACAACTAGGTAAAGAAATCAAAATGCTTCGATCTGATCGAGGCAGAGAATACCTAGATGGAGAGTTTCAAAGTTATTTGAAGGAGAATGGGATTCTACCTGAATGGACCCCTCCAGGGACGCCTCAAATGAATGGCATATCTGAGGGGAGGAACCGTACTTTGTTAGACATAGTATGATCCATGATAAGCTACGCAGTTAATCCAAAATCATTTTGGGGGTATGCTCTAGAAATAGTAGCCTATACACTAAACCGAGTTCCATCAAATACGGTTGAGTCCACTCCCTATGAAGTGTTCAAAGGGAAGAAACCAACACTAGGTTACATGAAACCTTGGGGATGTCCAGTTTATGTGAAACGGACCATGCCTGATAAACTGGAACCTAGATCTGACAAATGTCTGTTTGTGGGATATCCTAGGGAAACCAAAGGGTACCAATTTTACCACCCTGAGGAACAAAAGGTGTTTGTTGCCAGGACTAGCCACTTTCTGGAGAAAGATTTTATTCTGGATAGGGCCAGTGGGAGTACGATTGGTCTTGAAGAAATTCGAGAACCACTTACGGATAACAGTCCGTTGATGGAAGTAGAGGAGACACCACATACAGATGTGGGGCCACCCTCTACCGTAGGCACACTAGCACCTCGAAGATCCGTTAGGGAACGCCGTGAACCCGAAAGGTACACTGGCATGATCTCATGGAAGATGAGGACCCTAGAACTTATGAGGAAGTGCTATTAAGGCATGACAAAGAGAAGTGGCTGGAAGCCATGAATTCTGAAATGGAATCCATGAAAGACAACCAAGTTTGGAACTTAGTTGATCCACCTGAAGGAAGGGTGTAAATGGGTCTTTACGAGAAATACTGACATGGACGGTAACGTGACCACCTACAAGGCTAGGTTGGTGGCAAAGGGTTATAAGCAAAGATAAGGAGTTGACTATGACAAAACCTTTTCGCCTGTTTCCATGTTAAAATCCATTAGAATTTTGCTCGCTATTGCAGCATACCATGATTACAAAATCTGGCAGATGGATATGAAAACAGCTTTCCTTAACGGGAACCTGTCTGAGGAGGTGTATATGACACAGCCTGAGGGTTTCTGTTTAGGGTCAAATTGTATGATTTTTAACGATATATTTTCTATCAATTTCCCCCATATATGGATGTTTTCCATAGAAATCGAGCATTATATTGAATTATTGAGTAAATGATGTTTTTAAGAGTTAAATTGCAAAACGTAACGAATTATGTGCTTAAATGATGATTTTATATTATTTTGGAATTATGTTACGCTTTGGTATGTTTGATCCTCTTGTAGATACTCATTGATGATGGAAAAGATGATTTTAGAGAGCTAAATTCGAAGTTGGAAAGAGCTAAAGAGATTTATGGAAGATTGGAAGATTAAGGAAAGAAATCAAGTTTGTGATCTTCAGCTGGACTGGCGTCCAAAGAAGTGAACTGGCGTCCACTGGAGCGAAATCAGATCAGAGAGTTCAGAAACTTACCGGACGGGTGTCCAGAGGAAGTGGACGGGCGTCCAAGGCTTGAATGATCACCCCATGTGCTTAGCTTGCAAAAATAAATATCTTGGATATTTTCTGGGAATATTCCAAGCATATTCCCTTGGATATTTATTTGATCACAAAATAAATATCCTTGATATTTTGATCACCAAACTTGGTGATTAAGGCTTTCAAAATATCCCATGTAACAACATGTTTTGAGTCCTAAAAGATAGATTTTTGAGGAAGAGAAGAAGATGCCACGAGTTTACGAGATCAACGGATCAATATTTTCCAACGCACTTCTACCGTAACCTGTTTTCGATGGAAATTTGACCCGACTTAGAGGCATTTTCAGGGGACGAGGTCTTGATGAAAGTTGTAGATACTGAAATGAGCTTTCCAACGCATTTTGAATCACGTCAATCGGAGGTCTACAACTCAAGTTATGATTTTTTTTCCGAACAGCTGAAAAAACGGACGAGCCGGAGATATTTATTTGCACCTCCAAGCCTCCCTAACAAACTCCAAGCCTATCTAACAAACTCATCATTACTCCTAGCCTCCCCCAAATGATACCTCCCTTATACACCTCCCTTATATAATATCTCTCATGGAGAGAAAAAAAAAAAAACACAACATAAGACATTACACATATTCTTGAGAGCGCAGCCGCACTTTGGAGCTTGAAGGCCGGTCACCCGAGCCTTGTGCTCGGGTGATCCGAGGTTAGATTAGGTTATTTCTTTTGTTTTTCGTTTCTTCTATGATGAATAAGGCTAAGGCAGCCATGATCGAGCTATGTGAAGCTTTTTCCAGCTGCAACTTTTATTTCTTTTCATGGATGATCTTGTAAGTTTTGTTTTGAATTGTTTCTTTTCTATGTTTATACGTATCTTGCATTTTAATCGAGAGATGATTGCATGATTTGATACTACCGTATGACGGAAGTCGGTGTAGTTTAGATCACCATAGGAAAGATTAGATTTTTAATCTATACATAACGGAAGTTCGTAGGTTAAATATCTAGATTTACGAGAGGATCACAATTTGATTAATTCGACACAAGATTATCTTAGAATTGAATCGAGGGATATCACCGTTACCGGAAAGATAGGATTTTTCATGTGTTTATTACATTAGGTTGTTCTTGTTTTCTTTCATGTTTTGTATGCTTTATGTTAATCGAATTTAGATAACGGAAGTTAATAGATTCGTTAGATTGCCGTGAGAGAGATTAGCAATTATTATTCCAACACACGGAAGTTGAGGGATAATGTTGTTAAGATTAGGATTAAATCCATATCTTTGCTTCGTATAGATATTAGTTAAGACCGAGAGGTAAACTAATTAATGGCGTGATAAATCGAAAGAGGAAACGCTTCTTTAGATAAGATAATAATCCAAGATAGCTTATGAGTGAATGTATGTTTATCTTATTTCTTCCGGTGGGGTGATGGCTGTTGGGATTAGTTTAACCATTGTTTGTTTCATGTTGTTCAGCGCTAGTTAGTTTTACTGTTTTTCTAGATGTAGTTTTATTTATGTTTGTCCGCAACTACCTTTCCTGGCTTTGGACTGACAATCCTCTGTCCAGTTTATTTTTTTTGTTTTAGTTTTCGAGTTAGAAGAATTAATCGAACTAGATTTAACAGCCCGATTCTCTGTGGGATCGACCTCGTACTCCGAACGCACTACCTACGATTGACCCGATCCAATGTCGGTTAAAAAGTGAGTTTTGCATTAGGTTTTCGAGTTTTATAAATTTTATTTTGATAGTAGCAAAAACGCTTATCAGTTTCACAACCAATGACGCCAGGATGGTGTGTAAACTGCAACGATCCATTTATGGATTAAATAATCAAATAGTTTGATTTCATCAAGAACGAAGATGAGCCCTGTGTTTACAAGAAGGTTAGTGGGAGTGCCATTGTATTTTTTGTGCTTTATGTGGACGAAATATTGCTCATAGGGAATGATGTGCCAATGTTACAATTAGTCAAAGCTTGGTTATCCAAGAAATTCTCAATGAAGGACTTGGGTGAGGCAACCTATATTATAGGAATAAAGATCTATAGAGATAGATCTAAAAGGTTGCTTGGTCTGTCCCAATCCACCTATATAGACAAGATGCTGAAGAGATTCAACATGGAGCAGTCCAAGAAAGGATTGTTGCCCATGTCACATGGGGTCTACCTGTCGAAGGGAATGAGTCCTAAGACAGAGGAGGAAAGGGCACAAATGAGTAAGATCTCTTATACTTCGGCAATCGGGTCTATCATGTATGCCATGTTGTGGACTGGACCAGATGTCTCTTACCCTCTTAGTATGACTAGTAGGTACCAGTCCAATCCAGGTGATGGTCACTGGATTTCTGTCAAGAATATCCTCAAGTACATGAGACGTACTAGGGATATGTTCCTGGTTTTCGGGAATGATGATTTAGTTTTACGAGGTTACACAGATGCCAGTTTCCAAACTGACAAGGATGACTTTAAGTCACAATCTGGATTTGTTTTCATGCTTAACGGCGGAGCAGTAAGCTGGAAGAGTTCCAAACAGGAGACTACTGCAGACTCTACAACGGAAGCCAAATACATAGCACCCTCGGAGGCGGCAAAGGAAGCAGTTTGGATGAAGAAGTTCATTACTGAACTTGGTGTGGTTCCCTCCATTGAAGGTCCAGTGCCTCTATACTGTGATAATAATAGAGTGATATCTCAGTCAAAGGAACCAAGGTCTCATCAGAAGTCCAAACATGTGCTACGGCGCTATCAATTGATTAGAGAGATAGTAGATAGAGGAGATGTAAAGACAGAGAAAGTCCACGCGGATGATAACATAGCTGATCCGTTAACCAAGGCATTGTCTCAAGTAAAGCATGAGAAACATGTTCACAAGCACGGGCTTAGGCATATGGGTGATTGGCTTTAGGCCAAGTGGGAGATTGTTGGAAAGGTGTCCTAAATCCAATCGGGTTGGACCGGATCCGACCGGGTCGGGTCATTTACAGTCTATTTAGTTCATGTTATAACTTTATTATGATTAATAAAAGCACTTATGTTATTATATATTGTTTGTCTTCATATTATTTGTTGAATATATATATGAACGTCCCTGGTATCAATCTGTGATAGAGAAACCATGATAGTGATTGTGGTTGATGAGATCTCTAATCACTATAACAAGTTTGGTACTTAAATGTCTATAGACTTATGTATTATCAAATAGGACATTGATAGTATAATCAGACTAGCACGTATTGGATGTCTTCTATCTTATAGAAGGTAGGGATAGATCTCGTCTATCAAAGTGTAGAGACACTTGGACTGTACGTGGACGTGTATTAGAGAATGCGTACGTTAGACTGATCCACTTACATTAGGTGTCACACTATGTTGTGGTTGTGTAATTATCCTTTTGACCGGAGTCTTCATGGCATCACGGTGTGGATTGTCATGCTTTGACACTATTGAGATTTCCCCTAGCCACGGGGCGAT
Source organism: Gentiana macrophylla (assembly GCA_026214975.1). NCBI lineage: Eukaryota > Viridiplantae > Streptophyta > Magnoliopsida > Gentianales > Gentianaceae > Gentiana > Gentiana macrophylla. The sequence goes on along the minus strand of CM047805.1, from coordinate 83,280,181 downwards.
CGTGCGGTAGTGATTGGGTATGATATTGAAGCATGCGGAGTATACATGATTGGTCGTCCGGGAATCGCATAACCTATGATTGGGATCGAATATCTGAAATGGCCTTCTTATAAGGAATGTCTAGCTCTCGAGAATCTTTGCAAAGTGGGAGTAAATGTGTTATTCCGAGAGAGCTTGATATCGAGATTATAAGATACGATCGTTATTGTATTGATATTATTTCAGCGATAGGATTGTAAGTTACACGGTAACTGCTTCACATGAAAGGTAGTAGTCATTGATTTGGACTCTTCCGATGATTGGGGGTCACGGTGTGTTGCTAGACGCTATCCCGAGATCGTTAGGCATGAAGGGCATTTTGGTAAATTTGACTTTGTGTCTACGGCCAACATATTCGGAAGCCTATCGGGTCACACACATATGAACTTCAAGTTGGATTACAATGCGGTTATAGTTGATAACTAAATAAGGAAAGTTTATCTCTAGACTATAAATGTTATAGTGGTAAATTAATATGGTGGTATTTATTTATTATGAATAAATAAAATACAAGATATTAATTATATATAAATTATATTAATTAAAGAATATTCTGGAAGTCAATTAGTTGACTAATGGGGCGCCACTTTTAAGTGTATAAGATACATTTGGATTGTGCACTTTAATACTTTAATTAATAAGATTACCATAATATTAATATAAGATATTAATTGATTTTGGAAAATAGATTTATGGTAATAAGATAATTATAATCACTATAAGATATTGGCAAAATTAATTATAATAAAAGAGATAAATCAATCTAATTGATTTTCCTTATTTTATTGGAAAAATGTTTTCTTCTCCTCTACACTATATGGGGCGCCACCGACACTATAAATAAGAGGTGGGTGTCAAGCTCTTTTGTACATCACAATTACAAGAGCTCATAGTTCTTGTGTAAAATAGAGAGCAACCTTTAGTGAGTTTGTGAGGGAGGAAGAAGGCCGGTCTAGCAACCGGAGTTTTCCAATAGCAATCCAAGGAGGATTCCGGCGAGGAGTTCGTGTGGATTAATGGTAGAGGCTGGACGCGTGGACGGCTTGCGCACTGTACTACTCTACATTGACGGTCAAAGCGACGATCTTATAGATAATCAAGGTATAACCGTCAAACTACTTAACGTGTTTATTGCATTAAACGAAGAACGATCTAGTAAAAGGAAATCAAATTTTAAATTCTGCTGCGTTAAACTAGTGATTTCCTAACAAATACTCCTTATTGTATGTCTCGATATGATACTGATTTTTACGCATTTCTCAATAAAATTCAATAAAATCTCTTCGAGACTAGGGAGAGCATAGATATTTATCTCGAACAATTTTGATTCAATCTCTCTTTTGAAGCCTTATAAAAATAGCTCTTGCATACATTATCATTTGCTTCTCCCATTTTTCTAAATGAGATTTTTTTAACGGTATAAAATGCGTTGTCGCACTCTCGATGATTCAAATATTTTCATCATCTTTAGTCAATCTCAAGTTTCATCTTCCATAGGTGAATTTTATATTCACTTTATGCCATCAAAGTCTATTCATGGACTTCATGTCCATACATATGTACTTTCAAAAGATTGATCATCTTCATATGATGATATCATTTTTCTCTTGATTGATATCATTATCTTTTTATTGATATCATCAATGCCAATAGTATCAGAATACTTATTGTATAATCATAAATAAAATTTTCAAATGAATTTAAACAAATAAAAAAATTACCTCAATACCTTACCACATAAGCATCATCGAAAAGAATGACCAGAGATCTCCAAAACAATATACCTGAGAGCAACCTATTTGACGAGTTTTGGGTTCCATTATATACTTCATTCGATGGTAATTTTCACCATGAAGAATCTTTTAATGAAATTCTCAATATCTTAAACACCAGAATAGGATCTAAAAGGATGAGGTGAAAAGCCAATTGGACAAATTTGCTGGAAATCACAATTGCGGATAATCACTCATTTCTTATCAGTGCTGATCATTTTGTGGCACTCCAATTGTTGTTGATCTATAGAATTACCATCTATAATGGCTCATTTGATATAGAATCATACTACAACAAAACATTCATAAGCAGTATATTATCAACCGAGACAAAACACTAATTAAACAGTTGGTATGCAATCACCATTACCAAAACTATAAGTAAAAATAATATTCAACTTAAAAAAATACATCCCTTATTTGAAATCTTCATTGTTGATCTTTAGGCCTCTGTTGTTTTATTCGAAAAACTTCTTACGATTTTTCAATCAAATACCAAACTCCTCATTGGTAGAGTCTCATGCTGATAACATGTTATAAAATAATAGAAACAAATAAAGACTATAAGAGCAAATGTAGACAAACAGGAAAATGAAGTTTTCTTATTGCTTCACCATAATCTTACAACCATGAAGGGATATCTTTATATAGGAAGCGAACAATAGTATTACAATTAGTACTACATTAAACAAGGCATAATAGTGGATGCCTTTTGAGATTTCTAACTTATAAAGACATAAAGAATGGTATTAAGATTTAGGAATGCAAGTGGACATCCACAATAATTGTTTAATAATACAAATAAATAAATAAAAATTTCCCATTGATTATTTATTTATTTACCGAAATTAAAGGGAAATAAATATAAAATTCCAAAATTAATCGAAATAATTAGTTTGCCCTTTCGTGAAAGTTCGGAATGTTACATTCCTCTCTTCTTAAAAGGAGTTTCACACTCAAAACTAAAGCGTACCTGGTAGATCAAGAAAGTTCGGGAATTCAAGGATCATGTCATCTTCAATCTCCCACATAGCCTTGCTCGGAATATGATTTCTCCATTGCACCAAGACCAAAGGAATCATACGCCTTCTGATCATCTTTTCTTTTCTATCAAGAATCTTTATCGGCTTCTCTTCATAGGAAAGATTGTCTTGTAGCACTTCTGGATCAACCTCAACTTCAACATTTGTCTTTGACAAACACTTTTAACATAGACACATGAAACACATTGTGCACCAATGACAAAGAGTCCAGCAATCTAAGTCGATAAGCTAAAGGTCCAACTTTCTCACTTATCTCAAAAAGGTCTATAAAACTCGGACTCAACTTCCCTTTCTGACCAAACCTCTTAACACCTTTCATCGGCGAAGCTCGAGGATAAAATCTCTCCATGAAATCAAACTCTAAAGGTCTTCTGCTAACATCAGCCCAACTTTTCAGCCTTTCTTGTGCAGCCTTCAGATTCTTCTTTATCAAGGCCACTTTCTCTTTAGCTTGTTCAACCATTTCCGGTCATGTCATTTGCTTCTCCCTGACTTCATCCCAAAACAACGGTGTCCGGCATCCTCTACCATACAAAGCATCAAACGGAAGCATTTGACTATATGAACAAGCTTGCACTTGGGACAAGCTGATGCACTAAATCTAGGTGCAGCTGAAAGAGGTGTGGTGGTCTTCTTAACATTATGTTGTGGAGCTCCTCGATTGTTTTCTTGAAAATTTCCAAAAGGTCACTTGCCCTCAACAACAACATAGTTCCTAAACGTTTCCACTTCTAAATCCCGGTCAACCGACTCAGCCATTTTACGAGGCTTTAACCCAAACATGCCCTATCTTATTTTACAAGCAAAACCGCTCAGAAACTGTGCCATCTTTCTTTTCTCGTTTCCCATGATCTTAGGATAGAACTGTCATGTTCAGGGTCAAATTGTATGATTTTTATAGATATATTTTATATCAATTTCCCCCGTATATGTATTATTTTCATAGAAGTAGGGCTTTATATCGAAATATTTAGTAAATGATGTTTTTAAGAGGTTAATTGCAAAAACGAATTGAATTATGTGCTTAAATGATGATTTTATGTTATTTTGGAAATACGTTACGCTTTGGTATGTTTTCCTATTGTTGTAGATACTCATTGATGATGGGAGAGAGGATTTTAGAGAGCCAAATTCGTGATTGGAAAGGATCAATCAAAGTTATGGAAGATTGAAAGATATAAGGAAAGAAATCAATCAAGATGAATGTTGGGAAATCAGGATTCCGGGTAGTCCCGACTTCCGACGCAGTTCTTGATATGATAACAACCGATTTGACTCTGGACCTCAAGATAAGAGTTGTAGGGATTGAAGAGAGGATTCTACAGGAGTTTGAATCACTCCATTCCGACTTACGAGGCCCGAGATATGAGCGTTACAAGTTTGGATGCTGTTGCTGAAAATAGTGAACGGGCGTCCGACATTATGGACGGGCGTCCGGCACCTTTACTGTAGCAACCCACTTGATTTTTCTATAAAAGCAGCTGCGATTCCAACCCTAATTACATCAGATTTTTCATACGAAAATTACACTGCATAAAGCAGCCGCGGGAGCTTTCAAGGCCGATCACCCGAGCCTTGTGCTCGGGTGATCGGGTTAGATTAGGTCTTTTATTTTGTTCTTTTTCCTTCTTGTTCGAGCATGATGAAGGCTTGAAGCTTTCATCCATGGAGCAGCCATGTAATCCTTTTTCTGCAGCACTTTGATTCCTTTCTATGGATATTTTGTAAGTTTTATTTATAATTGTTTCTTTTTCTATGTTCAATTGTATCTTGCAATATATATCGGAAGATGATTGCATGATTTGATGCTACCGTATGACGGAAGTCGGTGTAGATTAGATCACCGTAGGAAAGTTTGGATTTTTAATCTATACATAACGGAAGTTAAGTAGATTAATTATCTAGGTTTACGAGAGAACCACAATTTGAATTAATTCGTTGCAAAATTATCCTAGGGAGATATTGAGTATCATTATCACCGGAAAGATGAGATTTTTCATGTGTTTATTTGGTGAGTTAACTTGTTCTTTTTCATGCTTTGAGATGCCGTATGTCAATCGAATTTAGATAACGGAAGTTAATAAATTCGTTAGATTGCCATGATAGAGATTAACAATTATTATTCCAACAAACGGAAGTTGAGGGATAAGGTTGTTAGATTAGGATTTAATCCGTATCTTTGTTTCGTATAGATGTTAGTTAAGACCGGAAGGTAAACTAATGAATGGCGTGATAAATCGGAAGAGGAAACGCTTCTTTAGATAAGATAATAATCCAAGATAACTTGTGAATGAATATGTGTTAATCTTATTTCTTTCGGTGAGATGATGGTTGTTGGGAAGAAGTTGATCATGGTGTGTTCATGGTTGTTCAGTAGATAGATTTACCGCTTCCGTAGATGTAGTTTTATATATGTTTTTATCGCTTTTATCCTTCCTGGCTTTGGATTAACAATCCTCTGTCCAGTTTATTTTCCGTTTTAGTTTAGGTTTAGGTTAATAAAGAAGAATTAATAAGTTAGATTCGATGACCCAATTCCACGAGGATCGATACCGTACTTATCCAACTTTACTAGCAACTACCCGGTATTCGGCCGGTTAGGAGGTAGTTTTGCATGGTAGTATAGGTTTTATAAATTTTCTTTTGTTTTAATGATGCAAAAATCTCCCAACAAAAAAGTGGCGCCGTTGCGGGAATCGGTGTTTTGTTGAATCTAATTGAATTAATTTTTCTATTTCGTTACGTGTTTTTGTTTTTGTTTTTCAATAAAAGTAGCGTTGGATAAATTGAGAGGTTTTTTTTTTATTTTGCCGTGTTTCGATAACCGTTGGGTTAAGAATGTGCAAAAGTTTTTTACTCGATTTATGACACGTGAATTACATGTTTGTGTTATCTAATCGACCCTCGTGCTTTAATGTGATAAGGTCATTGTGATGATTTTGTTTAGGATAATTAGGGTTTCGTGTTTTTCTGCTTTGTTTTCGTGCAAATTCGATGACTGAACGAGCGTTCACGTAAGTGAACGCCCGTCCAGTACCCTAACATGCAGGTAACCGAGCGTCTGGTTGGATGGACGTTCGTTCGTCCAGAAAGTTTCAACTCTGTTCTGGTTTGAAGGACCAGACGAGCGTCTATACTTTCTGAACGCCCGTTCTGTCGGTTTTCAAGTCAAACGAGCGTTTGTTTGGATGAACACTCGTCCAGTGCTGCATTTTGAGGTGAACGCCCGTCTGATCAGTAAGGACGCAAGTCCAGGTTCTGAATTTTTCTTGATTTAAATTTTAATGCTTTTATTTGATGTGGATTTTTCATACGAGCTTCTGTGGCTATCTCTTTTTACGTAAATGTTCTGAACTTGCATATTCATATCTTTCCATCTACGAATCCATGTTAAATAACTGATTAATTTTTATATGCATGATTCATCTATGCAAGTTATAATTCTTGTCGGTTCTCGTATGCTATAATCGGTCTCGATTGTTAATTAGTAGCTAATGTCGGTTTCGTATGCTACATATCGTTATGATGAATCTTGTTAGCTTTTAAGACTTACGTGCTTCCTTTGTTTTTATAACTCATATGGGTAGTAACTGTTGGTTTTCGTAATGCTACCATTGCATCTTATGAGTTATATCTGTTTAGAATAGCTAATCGTTGGTTTTCCATAATGCTATCACTTTTACGAGTCTTAAAGCGCGCGTTTACATCTGCATGTAATGGACAAAGCCTTCATCGTTTATCGTAACTTTGTCATTATTTGGTAGACGTTTATTTTATACATGTCGTGTTGCAAATGAGTGGGCTAGTTTTCTTTCTTTTATTTTCTTTTATTTTTACATATCACTTAGATGCATATCATTTAGCTGCATATCATCTAGTTGCATTGTTTCTCTCTTTTATTTTATTTTTCTTGAGTGTAGTTAACTGTCGGTTTCCGTAATACTACCTCGTTTTTTTCCATGATGGTTACTGTTGGTTTTCCATATGCCATCATTATTTTAGTATTGCATATCACGTAGGTTGCATTGTAATTTTTATCCATTTAGATTTCACCTAGCCTACTATTATTCATATGTGCTTTATTGTGAGTTATCGTCGGTTTCGTCGCTCACATTTTTATTGATGAACTTTATAAGCTTCTGTGGCTTACGCTTAGATGTCCTGTGTTTTACCTGGTTGGTAATTTTTCCATCTGAGCTATTCTATCCTGTGCTTCTATCTTTTCTTTCACTCTCCTGTTGTTATATTTCTCCCCTATCCTCGAGGTATTTCATGTTTTTCATGAGTGCAGGGTGTTTGCATTAGCTTTTGTGAGTTTTCGACGGTGTCAGTTTTCGGGTGGATGGTCCACGATCATCGATATCTTCGAGCATTTTTGGATCGGAACGCGTCCGTTCCAGAATTGTTCCCTTTCGGCATACAATCAGCTAAGTTTTCTTTTTCTTTTATTCTGCCCAACATGCGGACATGTTGTAATTTAAGTGTGGGGGAGGGGATAGTTGGTTATGTGTATCTATCATTTGCTTAATACATTATAATTATATGCTAAAGGGCTAAATTTTTCAAAGCTAAATTTTTCGAAATTTTCAAAAATTTTTGTTTATTCCTGAGTAACATTTCACTGGCATGCTAGTTTTATAATCTGGCACCTTTAGTTGTTATCAGTAGTCATATCATGTTCTGAGAATAGGTTCAGTAAGTCGATACTCACTTGAACTTCATTTCACGAACCTATTAGATGAAGAGCCAAATATAGAATAGTTTCCGGTTAGTTAAAGGAAAGTTAATTCTTGATACAGATAACACTTATTTAGCATTAATGAAAGTTAAGAACTTGTGCTATACTCACAGTTAGAATCTCAGTACCTTAGTGTTCTTGAGAACTTTGAGAGTCTTGAATGTGTTAGAAATATATTTGACCGAGAGTTTCCAAAGAGTTTGAAAAATATAAAAATATATATATCTATAAATAATAAATGAATAGAATTTCTTTATGGGAATTTTGTTTGTGACTATCACCTCGAGTCCATTTGGATACGCCCCAATTGGGAGTGTGGTTTACCTTGGATGATAAGGATTGAGTGATCTCGGGTGACTCGCCTCTAATGTAGGGAGTGTGTTATACTTTTGAGACGCGACGATAGGAAATATAAAATATACGTTTTTTTGGAATTCTAAGTCAAGTTGATCTAAACCCAGTAGAGACCCGAAAGGTATTTTCTTGGTACTAAGTAAAGGAATTTAGTTGTGAGTTAGTTACTATGTTCTTGGTAATTAGTTTTTGTTAGGTAAGTGCTGTAGATAGAATGAAGTTTTCGTTTAGTTGACCGGATAACTGTTAGTGCTTGATGTATTATATCAAGAGAGGATCGGTGGAAGTTTAGTAGGTTCGCACACACATCACCGAGTGAGGTCGATTTGCTGAATACTAGCTTGTCATGATTTTGACTATATCTCGTGTCCGGGTTATGTGGATCCTTGATGGTATGTTCTTGTTTTGTTTTACTCGGGACGAGCAAAAGTTTAAGTGTGGGGGTGTTGTTCAGGGTCAAATTGTATGATTTTTATAGATATATTTTATATCAATTTCCCCCGTATATGTATTATTTTCATATAAGTAGGGCTTTATATCGAAATATTTAGTAAATGATGTTTTTAAGAGGTTAATTGCAAAAGCGTAACTAATTATGTGCTTAAATGATGATTTTATGTTATTTTGGAAATACGTTACGCTTTGGTATGTTTTCCTATTGTTGTAGATACTCATTGATGATGGGAGAGAGGATTTTAGAGAGCCAAATTCATGATTGGAAAGGATCAATCAAAGTTATGGAAGATTGAAAGATATAAGGAAAGAAATCAATCAAGATGAATGTTGGGAAATCAGATTCGGGTAGTCCCGACTTCCGACGCAGTTCTTGATATGATAACAACCGATTTGACTCTGGACCTCAAGAGAAGAGTTGTAGGGATTGAAGAGAGGATTCTACAGGAGTTTGAATCACTCCATTCCGACTTACGAGGCCCGAGATATGAGCGTTACAAGTTTGGATGCTGTTGCTGAAAATAGTGAACGGGCGTCCGACATTATGGACGGGCGTCCGGCACCTTTACTGTAGCAACCCACTTGATTTTTCTATAAAATCAGCTGCGATTCCAACCCTAATTACATCAGATTTTTCATACGAAAATTACACAGACAGCAGCCGCTTTCTGGGAGCTTTCAAGGCCGATCACCCGAGCCTTGTGCTCGGGTGATCGGGGTTAGATTAGGTCTTTTATTTTGTTCTTTTTCCTTCTTGTTCGAGCATGATGAAGGCTTGAAGCTTTCATCCATGGAGCAGCCATGTAATCCTTTTTCTGCAGCACTTTGATTCCTTTCTATGGATATTTTGTAAGTTTTATTTATAATTGTTTCTTTTTCTATGTTCAATTGTATCTTGCAATATATATCGGAAGATGATTGCATGATTTGATGCTACCGTATGACGGAAGTCGGTGTAGATTAGATCACCGTAGGAAAGTTTGGATTTTTAATCTATACATAACGGAAGTTCGTAGATTAATTATCTAGGTTTACGAGAGAACCACAATTTGAATTAATTCGTTGCAAAATTATCCTAGGGAGATATTGAGTATCATTATCACCGGAAAGATGAGATTTTTCATGTGTTTATTTGGTGAGTTAACTTGTTCTTTTTCATGCTTTGAGATGCCGTATGTTAATCGAATTTAGATAACGGAAGTTAATAAATTCGTTAGATTGCCATGATAGAGATTAACAATTATTATTCCAACAAACGGAAGTTGAGGGATAAGGTTGTTAGATTAGGATTTAATCCGTATCTTTGTTTCGTATAGATGTTAGTTAAGACCGGAAGGTAAACTAATGAATGGCGTGATAAATCGGAAGAGAAACGCTTCTTTAGATAAGATAATAATCCAAGATAACTTGTGAATGAATATGTGTTAATCTTATTTCTTTCGGTGAGATGATGGTTGTTGGGAAGAGGTTGATCATGGTGTGTTCATGGTTGTTCAGTAGATAGATTTACCGCTTCCGTAGATGTAGTTTTATATATGTTTTTATCGCTTTTATCCTTCCTGGCTTTGGATTAACAATCCTCTGTCCAGTTTATTTTCCGTTTTAGTTTAGGTTTAGGTTAATAAAGAAGAATTAATAAGTTAGATTCGATGACCCAATTCCCGAGGATCGATACCGTATTTATCCAACTTTACTAGCAACTACCCGGTATTCGGCCGGTTAGGAGGTAGTTTTGCATGGTAGTATAGGTTTTATAAATTTTCTTTTGTTTTAATGATGCAAAATCTCCCCAACAAAAAGTGGCGCCGTTGCCGGGGAATCGGTGTTTTGTTGAATCTAATTGAATTAATTTTTCTATTTCGTTACGTGTTTTTTGTTTTTGTTTTTCAATAAAAGTAGCGTTGGATAAATTGAGGGTTTTTTTTTATTTTGCCGTGTTTCGATAACCGTTGGGTTAAGAATGTGCAAAAGTTTTTTTACTCGATTTATGACACGTGAATTGCATGTTTGTGTTATCTAATCGACCTCTGTGCTTTAATGTGATAAGGTTTGTTGTGATGATTTTGTTTAGGATAATTAGGGTTTCGTGTTTTTCTGCTTTGTTTTTCAGGCAAATTCGATGATCGAACGAGCGTTCACGTAAGTGAACGCCCGCCCGCACTCTACTAACATGCACGCAGTAACCGGCGCCTGGTTGGATGGACGTTCGTTCGTCCGAAAGTTTCAACTCGTTTCGGTTTGAAGGACCAGACGCAGCGTCTATACTTTACAACGCCCGTTCGTCGGTTTTCAAGTCAAACGAGCGTTTGTTTGGATGAACACTCGTCCAGTGCTGCATTTTGAGGTGAACGCCCGTCTGATCAGTAAGGACGCAAGTCCAGGTTCTGAATTTTTCTTGATTTAAATTTTAATGCTTTTATTTGATGTGGATTTTTCATACGAGCTTCTGTGGCTATCTCTTTTTACGTAGATGTTCTGAACTTGCATATTCATATCTTTCCATCTACGAATCCATGTTAAATAACTGATTAATTTTTATATGCATGATTCATCTATGCAAGTTATAGTTACTGTCGGTTCTCGTATGCTATAACTGGTCTGATTGTTAATTAGTAGCTAATGTCGGTTTCCGTATGCTACATATCTGTAACACAAATTCCGTTGTTATCCCTGAAATACAAAGAAAGAAAACACGAAAATTGTGACAACTAAAATTTTATTAATTTATAAAATAAAAGTGGTACAATCTCTTGAATCCTTTGATTCTCCTTTTTTTTGTCGGTGATGATTAATGCTCTCCCGGATATAGCGGGGGTGCTTTTAATTTGGTGTTGATTGTTGACCTTCCGGATATAGCGGAAGTGCTTTTAATTTTGAGTTGACGACTCCGGATATAGCGGAGGTGCTTTTAATTTGAGTTCACGACTCGGATATAAGCGGGAGGCGCCTTGAAGTTGACAAAGATTGGAAGGAACTTTTATGTTACCTTCGATCCCCTTGTTGAAGAACTTCAAGTCTTTTCTGTTGATCTTCGAATGTTGGAGATGTTTTTGGATTTTCTTCTTTTGAAGAACTTCCGGCCTTTTTTTTGGAAGATCTTTGATGCTTTGGTGTTGCAGAGTGCTCGAAGCTTTTGCTCTGAGACTTTTCACCTTCTTTTTGTCTTCTCTTTTTCTGTTGTTCTCTGTCTTTTGAAGAACTTCAAGGATTTCTTGAGGATCTTGAGTGTTGTTGATGAATGCTTGAACCTTACGGTTGCGGGATTTCTATCAACTCTTCAATGTCTTCTGTGTGTCTTTTGCAAATGACCAAGGCCTCCTATTTATAGTGGTGAATGGAAGCTAATGATTGATTTGCATTAAATGTAGGAAATATTCTGATTGATTTTAGACAATCTTTGGAATATTCCACATTTATTATAAATCAATAAAATCTTCTAATTATATTTAAAAGATTTTAGGATTTATTGTCTCCATATTATTTCCTAATATTTAATTTAGGAAAATAATATTAAACAATTCCAATTTCATGGCATATTTAACATGTAACACATATAATGTGTCACACATATATTATTGTATAGCCATTGAAATTAATTAAATCTCTAATATTTATTTAAGAGATTTTAATCAATTATCTATTTTACATTATTCCCTAGAATTTTTATAGGAAATAATACAAAATAAATTTTTACTTAGGACAAATGTATTATGCGACATATATAATTCGTCACATAAAATCTGTGTATCTACAAATGCCCCCTCGAGACTTGTTGTGTCGGTAAAACTTTCCGGTAACGGCGAGTCTCGACACGATTTTCGACACATTTTGTTGACATGAAGGTGTCCAATTTGGGGGGACCCGTTGTTTTTTTTTTTTTTTTTTTTTTTTTTTTTTTTTTTTTTGGGGCGGGGGGGCAAGCCCAACGCAGATAGCAAAATACATACAGCGTAATACGTCCCCCTTTCTTCAAGCCATGTAAACTTGAGGCGGCAATATTTATTTATTTATTTATTTATTTATTTTTTTTTCAAGGGCAATTAAACTTGCCATAATTTCAGAATATATTTCTTTCACTACGGGCAAATTTGTAGATTCCCCTCCTTCTGCAGTACTATATAAGTAGCCTCTAGCTTGTAGAGAATGCATCATAGAGTTCGGTATATCTTCACCTCTTTATTGTCTAAATTTCTGTCCCGGCGTCGAATAGCGGTAGCCATTGTTGATCGCTTTCTCTTCTTTCTTTATAGACGTCTTAGCCCCTTTTTCTTGCCCCTCGTTCAGTTTCAGTTTTTTTTTTTTTTTTTTTTTTTTTTTTTTTTTTTGTGTGTGTCCCCCCGGTCAGGGAGCAAGATGATCCCCACAGCATGTTATTGTTATTATTTATTAGAGCTCTCGATTCTCTTTCCCTCCCTATGCTTTATTACTATTTTTTTTTCGACCCTGATTTTTTTTTTTTTTTTTTTTTTTTTTTTTTTTTGACCCCTTTATTTTTGTGTGTGAGTATGCAGGTTTTCTCAACATGGTAGTTTTCCGGGAGGTGGCGAAAAATAATAAAAGATACTTGGTGGTTGTACATAGTCCCGAACATGCGGATCAAACTGGGTTTAAGCTTGCGGTTCATCCACCTATGAGTGGCTCTCGTTCTGGCAGCCTAACCCAAGGTATCGACACAACAACACGACTTTACATGGAGTTAAAGCGGTCGAACGGCCATGTGGAGTACGCGCTATGCCCTTTGGCGAATAGCACGAAGCCTCGGAGCCATACTTTTTCCACCCATGGTCGGCGAATCATTGACGGCGAGGTCCAATGGGGAACCGTGTTAAAAACCACAGGAGTCTTCACCTTCATCGAGCGATATTGGGAATGGCTCAAAGATGTGCTTTCCCGCAATAAAAGCATTCTGAAAAAGACCGGTCTATATGATGCCCTAAGCGCATCTCTCTTCAGCTACTCCAAATGCCCAAGCGCCATCCGAGCTTTCTGCGAGGCATGGTGTCCAGAAACTAATACGCTTCACACTGATGCCGGAGAGATGTCCATATCCTTAGCGGATTTATGGCACATTGGTGGACTTCCTGTCACAGGAGATTTGTACGAGGAGGTCATCCCTAGCGTTGACGAGTTGACTGCTTCAGATGCTCATCAAAGGGCGAAGTCCCTTCCCGTGAGCTGTCAGCATCTTTTTGATGCATATCTTCACTGCTTGGTGGGCGTTTATGACCATGAGAACCCGAAAGTTCCCCTCTCCCGCTGGGTTGATTATTGGTGTAAAAAGTCGACGGTGTACAAAAAGCCCACCCCGGAGAAAAGAGGAGCGTATCGTCCAAAGGATACTCAAAATCCTAGTGGCGCCATAGCAGAAAATCCTCAGCGATGGTCGAAAAAAGATGAAGAGTTGTTTGCTCGCCTTCATATTGACGAAAACTCAAAGGAGGAGTCCTTCCTTTCCGCCTTTATTGCCTGCTGGTTGTGTTCGTTTGCCCTCCCGTCTAGTGATGCGACAATCAGGCCTTCGACTTTTAAAATGGCAAGTCTGATCGCCCATGGAAAGTTCATTGCCTTGCCGTTCGAGTATTGGCCAAAGATATATAGTAGGTTAAACATGGTTTCACGCTGCTAAATGCCCTTCGAGCGAGGGATGCTTGTCTTCCATGGCATTTGTCACGGATTTTATTAATACAAAATAAACAAGTAATAAAACCGGTTAACCTCAAGTGCAAGGATCGTAGTACAGAGGCTATGCCGGGTCGATCTTACGGGGAACTAGACGAATGTTAACCCTAGCTTTTGTTTTTTAACTAATTATTGTCACGATTACTAACCTAACGAATAACTAACTAAACACATATGCAGAAAATAACTAGACAGAGGAGATTAATCCAATGCTAGGAGAGATTTGAAAGCGATAAAATAAACTAAAAGTGCAGGAAAATAGATTAACTAATCTAAACTAAGCTATGAGGATTGTAAATCAAGTTTATAAAAGACAAACGAGGATTGATCCACCTATCAACATGCATTGGTCTCCTATCTCGATTTTACGTGGTATTTAATTAGGTTGTGATTTACCTTACCTGAACATGAACTCCTAATTCCTTGGGCAATTCATCTATTAACCTAGTATCTTCCAATACTAAATTAACACGTTAAAGAGATCAAAGGTGCCAACTTTTACGTTAACGATCTAGTTTTTAGACTTACTAACTTCCGTTAATGTAAATCTAATGAACTATTCTTATCTATGGTGATCTATGCTATTCAAGATTTCCATCAAACAATAACATATCAAGCGCACAACATATCTTCCAATATAATTGCGTTAAAACAAGAATATGCATAGATAAGAAACAACCGTAATAAATACTCACAGTAAAAGTCGAAATAAAGAGATCAAGTCAATGCCGACGGCTTCACAATTCTCGTTTGAAGGAGGTTCTAGCCTCGAGCATCCTCAAGAACCTTGAGAGAAAAATAACATAGAACTAGCCTACTTTGATTGAATTTAAAGTTGCATAAAACCGGAAATAAAAGTGTAAAATCGCAGCCAAAGCCGCCCCTAGGGTTTAGGGTTTTAAGATTGTAAAACTCGTGTCTCAATGTGTGAAAATAGGCGGTATTTATAGAGATTTGAGGCGGTTTCACTAAGTCGGCGGACGGACGACGCCTCTCGCTTCAATGGACGCCTTCGTCGATTTACGAACTCCTCACCGCTCGTTCAAACTCCATTCGACTCTCTGTATCAAGATTGTTTCCATGGACGCTGCTCGATATTTCAGACGCTTCGTCCAATATGGATATTGCATGGACGAACGTTCATAATGACTTGAATGCGATTTTTGCATCTTTATCTCTTTTCTTCTCTCCACTCGATCATTATCTCTTCCTTAAACCTTTGTAGCTCGAAATTTATCTCTTTTGATCATCATTTGAGCACAATAATCATACCTATAACACATGGTAAACATCGCAAAAAGCGTAATAAAGTCCAATTAATTATAATTCATGATGAAAACACATAATTTATTCAATATTGCGAACAAGTCCTTAAAAACCTAGTATGCTCAATATTTCCATATGAGGCTATTTATCATGCAATCAATCCAATTAAGAGGGAAAATATCGTAAAATATATCATAATAAAACATAGATTTTCACCCTTAACAACTCCCCCACACTTAAACTTTGCTCGTCCCGAGCAAAACAAAACGAAAATTAGGCTCGAGAAAGGAAAGCATGCATCTAAACAAATATAACATACATCCAATAACTTAGATGTCCACCGGTGTGTGAGTGCATAGCCATAGGGAACTTCCACTAGATCCAAACTTGAACAACTCAAGCAAAACTAGCTATTACCCCTCATGAGAATAGTAATAAATGACACTCATAAGGTGCACCCTACAAACGTGACATATCCCGAAAAGGATGATCGAATATATCTAGGGCCTTTCTGAAATACTCAGAGGATAATCCCTACATCATATCCATCGGTTTATACTGGGGATAAGATTAACGAGAACTAGGCCTTATTCATTTCGTAACCATTTCTTAGTTGATTTAACTATTTCACTTTAAACACACATTAGAAGAAGCTATTGCCCTCATAGCAGAATAGGACATTTCGAGATAATCCCCTACCTTACTCCAATCATAAAGTTTTTTTCCTAAGCTGCCGTGAGCTTTTAGTCATCATAGTGGTATAGGACATACGTGGTATACCCTACCTCACTCAAATCATCGACTAGCTTCCGACACACCCATATTAACCAACTATTAACTTGTCTTTTTAATTGACATTAGTCCCGTGTTACTTATCACATTCAAACGTCTAGATATTCACAGTATAACGTACTACGGAACTAAATACAAACTATCATAAATCTCACGATATGCACGTAGCACTAAGCACATGACTTACGAGAAAATCAAAAACCACTAATCCAAAACGGGGTATAACTTAATAAAAATAGCTCATCATTCACTATGGCTCGTGAAATGTAAATCTTGGTGAAACAACTAACTTATCAAACATATGAAATATCGCATAGATGATTGCAAAAACAACGAACTTCACGTTGAATTACCTACTCGGACAAAACAAAAACACAAGTATAGGAAAATTTTTTGAAAATTGAGCATATTTTTGCATAATAAACAAACTAACGTAGTAATTAAACGTATATGCATTCGAACTATCCCCTCCCCCACACTTAAAAACTCAACATGTCCTCATGTTGTTGTGCGAAAAAAAAATGAGAAGAAACTTATTTTGTATTTGCGTAGAAAAATCGAGATGTTGGTCATTTGGAGCATGAGCAGCCAACGCCGCAAAAAGCGTGAAAAAACGTCCAAACGTAACTCAACGAGTACTCGACAAAAACCACCCTCGCAACATGCGAGAAAACAGAAAACTCGGGAAACGGGGTATAACATGGCAGTAGAGATAATAATTCAAACGGATGAAAAAGATAGGATCATCAAATAAATATGTCAACACAAGTCAAAGAACGAGAAACCAGAAAGTACAAGAACCATGAAAAGTAACCAAAAGTAAGGTAACACAATGTATAGGTACAGCCAAATCGAATGAAATGTATCAAAAAGTGCAACAACCAGAAAGAGGTGAAGCAAATAAAAACTCAAGGTAGCCCCGGAGTCGTCTCAGCAACAGGAACATCAACATGAAGAGGATCTGGAGTAGGTACAGCAACAGTGGACGGCGTCGGTGTAGGCTCAGGCTGCGTAGTAGATGCAGTAGCAGGCTCTACCGGGGGCTCATCCTCCTCATCTGACTCGGGCTTCTCCTCCATCTTGACCACCTCAGCTATCACCCTCTCTATCTGCTCTGAGAAGACATAATCCATAGTACTCGCATTGAATACCCTCCGATCTCTCGGTTGCCTTCCATCAACTAGACACTCCAAAACCGATAAGATATTATCCTGGCCATCCCGGATATCACTCAACATCGCCCTCAAACTATGAGCCATACTATGCCGAGTAATCTCGGAAGAAGATAATCCAGAAAGAACTGAGGCTTGAGGCGGTGCCGATGTGGAACCAGGCTCAGAAACGGGAACAACCTTCTCTACGAATAGGGGGTAACTCTTAGTCCCGTGGTCCGATGTATACTCAAAGAACCCCAAAGATCTAAACATAAGCGATGTATCAAATGAGGCACTATCAAACTCCGGGTAGATACCTTCTGGTTCGCCAAAACATCATCAAACAAAGCTTGCCCAACATCAACATTCAACCCGAAAACCAACGCATACAACATCCCAAGATCACCGATATAGAAATGTGTGAGATTATTCTTAGGAATCAACGACGACTGGATAAACCGACGATGGAGACTCGCCAATCCTCACCCAAGTCGTGGTGATTAACTCCTTCCTATCACCATTCGGTCTCAACACCCATTCTACATCCGGACAAACTTTCAATCGCAGCTCCTCCATCGGATCCTTACCCTCCTCATTTTGCCGTCTAGCGATCTCCTCCTTGTAATCCAAGCCACGAAACGCCGGCAACTTATATTTCTGGTTGATCACCTTGGCGGAAAAAGGCACCTTGACACCTCGAACCATCACAAAACCGCCATCCAAATCCGTCTCAGAACAATTCGCATAGAACTCTCTCACTATAGAATCATTGACCGGGTTAGGAGGAATCTTCAGTAACTCATCCCACTTCCGAGCCTTAAGCATCTTCACGAAGGCCGGATCAACTTGTTGTGTCTTGACCTCTCTGTCAAAAATCATACTCCGAGTCACATAATCCTTAGTGTAGGCACTATGAGCTCGGGGATTGACGAATCGACGGGCATAGCAAGAGGGCAACGATCTTAGCTTTCTTCTTAGGGGGTGCGCGTGTAGCTCCGGTTTCAGCCTCCTCCCCAACGACATTCTCAGTACCAACCTCAGCTCTAGAAGATTCACCACCCCGAGTGCCTCGAGTCATTCTTACGAGAGGGACCTCATCATCGTCCTCGGTTTCAGAATTTGAAGAGGATTCATCTCTTAACTCGGTCCTAAGTGGCTGAGACGCCCTAGGGGGTTGCTCTCGAAAGACTACTCCTCTGTTAGTGGTCCATTCGATGGATCAAACTCAGTACGTTGCCGTTTACCTTTCTCCCTGGCCAACCCTTTACCATAACGCTTCACAATTTCCTTCTTACGCACCATTGTCCACTTATAACTAAACTAAACCATTCACACAAATGGTTACCCGTTTATCGTCCAAATCGGGATTTCAATTCAACAATACCACCCCATCCACCACAACCAACATCACCACACCATCACAACACCAAAACAAGAAGAAAACAGCAACAAAATGAGAGAAATTTCAAGAGAACGAGCCGACCCGAAGATCGAACCCACAAAACGTGAAAGGAGTCAAGAAAAGTTGCTATAGACTTACCAAATGCTATGTAAGGATGATGATCGAATGGATTTGAAGCCCAGAAACACCAAGATTGGCACCCAAAATCGGAAATTTTGTCCAAATGGCCGCACTGAAAAATCTCTGATTCTTCAAATTCCGTTGATTGTTGGAGGGAATGGACTAGATAAATGAAAAGAAGGTGCAAGGAGCGTTCTTTTGCAACAAGAATCGCCAAATTTGGTTTAGAAACGAAGATTTGAGGTTTGGAGGAGGGGAAAAGTCGGGTTCTCCTTTTGAAAATCACAGAAAATGAGGGTTCACGCCTAGAGCAGGTATATATAGGCCTGGAATGGACGCTCGTCCATCCTTACGGACGGGCGTTCACTTGTAACCGCATGAACTGGACGGGCGTCCATAAATTTAGACGCTCGTCCATGGGGCATTTTTACATTCAGGATAGAAGGGATTTTGCAGACGGGCGTCCACCATTTTGAATAACGTCCATAAAAACGAAAGCAAACCGGACGGGCGCCCATTTGTATGAACGGGCGTCCACCAGAGAGAGTGATAAAAATTAAATTTGTTCACACATAAGCTAATTAAAATTGAAGTGCAATTCTTATTAATGTCAAACAAAATTCAAAAATACAATGATGAAATATTAAAGACCTAAAATAGCTTAGAAGTAACTAAAAACATAACTAAAACAGTGGGTTGCCTCCCACCAAGCGCTTCTGTTTTACGTCGGGGCTCGATTTAAAACCAAACTAACTAAGAACTCACTAGTCTGCGTAGATTTCGTCCCAATCCACTACGCGAATGAGACGTCGAAGCATGTCGACAGCTGGAGGAAAGTCGTACTCATCTTGCAAACACCAATCCTCACCGGCTACCTCAACACCTCTGAAATGCTCACTGCAAACACTAGTGCCAAATCCGTCAAGATAGGATCATTAAGGATCGTGTAGGGACGCCCTATGGCCTCTCGCAACTCCTCGATCGTGAAATCATTGCCTCCCGAACAAGGTGGAACTATGATAACGCACGTGATGGTCTTAACCTTGAGTGCTAATGTCAAAATCTACATGAAGGACTATAGTGCCTCCCGGTCCATCATCTATCGTGAGCGGCGGGATCCGACTAATGAGGGGAACCTCAGGAAGAACTCCGTAATCCATACCTAAAAGCACACTAAGCGATGAGATAACAATAGAACAACTTAGTTAGCTAAAACTTAATCAAACTAAAACTTAAATAAATAAAACACTAATAGCGTGTGAATGAATAACCTAGCTAATATAATAAGGGATATCTAGGATGCCTCCTAGTAGCGCTTTTGGTTAATGTCGTTAGCTCGACACAGTCTAAGCTCAGCCTGGATCAGGCCATTTGACTTTTCTGCCAGCCATTACCTCGTGTACGCTTTGATCAGCAGTGTGGCTGCAGAAATAACATCGCACACATGGGGGAAAAGTTTTAATAGCCCTCCACATACGCTTGAACCTCCCCATGGGTGACCTCTTCATACTCTGAGTCCTCTGATGACGCTTCAGCTGTCGCTCCCTTTCAAACTCTTCCATATCAGCACTACCAGCTAGAACTTCTTCAGACGGATCACTACCGTCATCCTCGGAGAACAAGTCGGGTGATAACTCGTTAAATTCTTCGACTCGAGTAACACCACATCCGAGAATATCGAGAAATTTAACAATCAAAGATGTCTCTTTAGGTTCACCGATATAGTGTTTGCACCTTTGACCGTTGACTCAAAATGGGTCACCACTATAACCACGAAGTTCTAGAACGCCTCCAGGAATGATTTGGAGAATCTCGAAGGGGCCGGACCAACGAGTCCTCAACTTTCCAGGAAACAAATGTAACCTAGAATTGTAGAGGAGAACTTGTTCGCCGACTCTGAATTCTCGCTTCTTAATTTTCGCATCATGGAGTAGTTTCATCTTATCTTTCTTTGAGCCTGGCACTTTCATAGGCCTGGAGTCCAGATTAAATCCCACTCATGTAGCATCTTTGTAGTCGATGTTTCCCACAAGCTTGGGAATCAAAGTTCAGAAACTTTGTAGCCCAATACGCTCTATGCTCTAACTCGACAGGCAGATGACATGGTTTCCCGTAGACCATTTGATATGGAGATGTACCCATAGGAGTTTTATAGGCGGTCCTATAAGCCCATAAGACATCATCCAACCGGACTCGATCCTTTGCGATGGACTCGCTCATTTTCTCCAGGATCTTTTTAATGCTTTGGTTGCTTCGCTCAACCTGACCGCTAGTCATCGGATGGTATGGGGTGCCGGTCTTGTGGCGTACACCATACTTTTCGAGAACTTTTTCTAGAGGTCGGTTGCAAAAATGCGTTCCTTCATCACTGATCAAGGCTCGAGGACACCCAAATCTCACAAAGATATTCTTTTTTAGGAACTTCATGACCGTTTTATGATCATTGTGAGGAGTGGCTACCGCCTCCACCCATTTCGAAACATAGTCGACGCAGACTAAGATGTATTTGTTACCGCAGGATGATGGGAAAGGTCCCATAAAATCGATACCCCATACATCAAAGACTTTGCACTCTAGGATGGGTTTCAACGGCATGTCAAAACGCCTTGTCAGAGTTCCAGTTCTTTGACACCTATCGCAAGCTTTACAGAAGGCTTCTGTGTCCTTAAAGATCGTAGGCCAATAGAAACCGGATGGAAGATCTTCGCAAACGCGTTTTCCAAGGACCAAAGTGACCACCTGTGGGTCCACTATGGCATTGCTTGATAATCTCTCGTTGCTTCAGATTCGTGACGCATCTCCTAAGCAAACCATCTTTGCAGATCTTGAACAAATAAGGTTCATCCCAAACGAAATATTTCATATCAGAGAAGAACTTTTTCTTCTCCTGATACGACATCTCGGGGTCAAGGTAGCGGGCATGAAGGTAATTCACAATGGATGAATACCATGGAACATCAGGAGAGCGGCCATCGATCAACATGATGTTTTCCAGAGGAAAGTAAAGATCTATATCTTCAGGATCACCCTTTTCCTCACTTATCATCCTAGAGACATGATCCGCCACTACGTTCTCTCACGCCTTCTTCTTATCTTTGATTTGAACGTCAAATTCACGGAGAGGTCGGTATCCAACGCAGTAAGCGCGGTTTAGCTTCCTTTTTGGTCATGAGATAACGCAAGGCAGCATGATCAGTCCACACGATCACTTGAGCACCTAGCAAGTAACTACGGAACTTGTCCATAGCAAACACTACGGCCAATAATTCCTTTTCGGTAGTCGTATAGTTAACTTGGCGAAGGATTCAACGTGTGGTGGCGTAGTAGATAGGTGGAACTTTCCTTCGATCATTGTGTCTAAGGCGCACCAACAAAGATAGTTGGATGCATCGCACATAAGCTCAAAGGGCAAGTTCCAGTCTGGCGATATAAGAATTGGAGCAGAGATCAGCCTACTCTTAAGCTCTTCAAACGCGCGCTTGCAATTCTCATCAAAATCAAAGGTAACGTCTTCTTTGAGTAAAGTAGACAGGGTTTGGCAATCTTTGAAAAGTCTGGATGAACCTCCTATAGAAAGCCGACATGTCCGAGAAAACCTCGGACTTCCCGAACATTCTTAGGATAACTCATCTTCTCAATAGCTTCTACCTTGGCCCTATCTCGCTTCTATACCTTTGGCGGACACTTTGGGCCAAGGACTATACCTTCATCTACCATGAAATGGCATTTTTCCCAATTAAGCACTAAGTCCTTTTCCACACATCTAGACAACACATGATCAAGATTATCGAGGCAATCATCGAAGGATTGACCAAAGACCGAGAAATCATCCATAAAAATCTCCATACACTTTTCAACTAGCCCGTCAAAGATTGCCATCATACACCTTTGAAAGGTGGCTGGGGCATTACAGAGACCAAATGGCATCCGCCTGTAGGCAAATGTACCATAGGGGCAGGTGAAAGTGGTCTTCTCTTGGTCAACAGGATCGATGGGTATCTCGGAAATATCACGAATATCCATCCAGAAGCGATAGAATCGTGCCCCGAGGCGCTCAAGCATCTGGTCAATGAATGGAAGGGGAAAATGATCTTTCAGTGTGACCTCATTGAGTTTTCTATAGTCAATACAGACCCGATAGCCTGTGACGAGCCTCAATGCTATCTCCTCTCCCTTCTCATTTTTCTCAATCGTAATTCCACCTTTTTTGGGAACCACTTGAGTTGGGGACACCCACTCACTGTCTGCAATGGCGTATATGATACCCATATCTAGAAGCTTGATAATTTCCTTCTTGACTACCTCTTGCATGTGAGGGTTGAGTCTTCTCTGAGGCTGTCTAACCCGTTTTGCACCCTCCTCAGTCTTGATCTTGTGCATACAGATGTCGGGAGATATCCCACGGATATCCCCCACCTGCCATCCAAAGGCTTTTTCATTTTTGCGCAAGACGTTTAACAGTTTTAGCTCTTCTATACGAGATAGCTTGGCAGAGATGATCAAGGAAGCTTGTCACCCTCTCTTAAAAACACATACTTAAGATGTTTAGGTAACGGCTTGGTGCATCAAATCTATGGGAGGATCCTCTAGACTTGATTTAAGATCGCCACTCTTCAACTCAACATCATTTGAGCTTACTCGGTGGCCCTCGCCAAAGCTTCTTCTCTTAGCTCATCCTCGAAATCATTTGCTAATTGGTCTAGATTGACCACACCATGATTATTCAACTTATCAATTAGTCGCTCATATTCTCGATTCTACTGACCATGACTTGCTTATCCATGAAGTCGCCGAAATCATCGAAGTCTCTCAACGGAAAAACCGGTTGGAGCTCCAGAAGGTACATTGATAGATTTTGATACACTATAGCTCACCTCCTGGTCACCAACCCGAATGGTCACATGCCCACCATCACAATCGATGAGGGCTCTAGCTGTAGATAGAAAAGGCCTTCCAAGAATTAACGGGACATTTTCACTTTTCTCAATATCTAAGACGTACCAGTCAACTGGAAAGGTAAACCTATCTATTTGAACTAATACGTCCTTTAAGATCCCTGAGGCTTTCTTAGAAGATCGATCAGCGAACTGCAAGTTCATGGTCGTGGGTTCTAGAAGACTTTGTAAACCCAGCTGCTTGCACACAGACAATGGCATCAAGCTGATAGATGCGCCCAGGTCACATAAGGAATTTGGGAAGACTAGGCCTCCCATCTGCAATGTGAGCACAAATTTCCCTGGGTCGCTTCTCTTGATTGGTAAGCTTTCATTATTGACCAGAGAACATTCCTTACCAACCGCTTGGTCCATTCCTGCTAACTTCTTCTTGGAAGATACAACATCCTTGATGAATTTTGTATACTTAGGCATCTCGACCAAGACCTCGGATAATGGCAGATTTACCTGAGTATTTTTGGAAGGTTTAGCACCTTCTCGTACCTTTGTCTTCAACCAATGGAATGTTGCTCTTCCTCGGTGGAAACGGAAGCTTCTTCAGATCACTCTCGGAAAAGACTCTCTTTGAGGATGCGCTGATAGCTTTGTCTTCCAAATCCTTCCACCGAACCGTCTTTTCAGAAGCTTTCGTAGTCAGGGGATCAGCCACCTGACTTTCTTTCCCTTTTTCGGTCCTCGAGGTCACCACTTGAGGATTTCCAACTTGTTCGATCCTCGGGGAAGCACCACCGAGGATTTGCAACCTTTTCACCTATCAGGGGATCAGCCACCTGAGTACTTGCTTGCAGCCAAGGGGATGATGGGTGCTCAACTTCCCCTCCTGCCTTATCAATGGCAGGAGGGGCTAGTGGTTTCCCTGGAAGCCAGGGGGACCACTCAGCTGTGTACCACTTCTTAAACTCATTGTATACTGGCCTCCTCTTGTCCATAATGCGTTGTTGGTACGAGGTCGATTACATTGGTCTTTTGCTCAAATCGGCCGAGCAACATGACCACCCTTAGGATTTTTCTCGTAAAATCGGGCGGATGCCAGGGGTCTTGATGCTAATTGCTCACCAATTTGCCCGATCTGTCTCTCAAGATTCTTATTGGTACTCATTAGAGCTGAATATTCTTGTTTTGCTCTTCTTTGAATGAGTTCCATTCAAATTTTAAGATCATTTGAATTCGAGGACTTTGAGAGTCTTTGGAAGTTTGAAGAGTATGGTGGCCGGGCCGATTTTGAAAATTGAATTGGAATTAGAAGGCCAATTCGATTGAACCTGTGTGTTTATTTGGAAAAATTAGAGTTTTGGTTTTGAGCGGAACCAGGGTTCTTATTGAAACCTGAATTCGAATTAAAACTCGAATTCGGATTGAAATTAGAAGCTTGATTGAACCCTTGGTTCTGGAATTGATTCTGGCCAGATGGTTGATTAAATCTTTGGGTGTTCTGGCCATAGAACGCATTTACTTGACGATTCTCGCCCATTCATAGGACGTAATCCGGAAGTATGCCCCATATTATCTTGATTTTGGCATTGGACTGAGTGTACTTGTCCATCGGCATGGGCGATATTGACTTGGTATGAAGAATTGGGGTTTAATTGACATTGGCCATTTACGTGACCAGTCTGACAACAAGATTCGCAATACAGAACCTGAGGGTTCTGCGGAAACGAAGGAGTCTGATTCATAGGATTCGGAGTTTGAGGATTGGCCATCGCCTCTGCGGCATGGCAATCGGACTTTGAACATTTACTTCCTCCACTTTAGGAGGAGGAGGAGCTTGAATTGCACGATAGGATGGAGCATAGTTATATTTGGCAATGTCTTCGAACAATGCCCATCCTTCGTCTGGAGTCTTCTTCAGAAACGTCCCGCCAGATGAACTATTGACCATGCCCTTAGTGAGCTCGGTCAATCCGCTAAAGAAAGTAATGACTAACCTCTCCAAAGGCAAGCCATGATGGGGGCACATTCTAAGAAGAGATTTATACCTCCTCCAGGCCTCGAAAAACGATTCATTTTCCTTCTGAGAAAATGTGAAAATTTCATTTAAGCAATGGGCCGTCTTAGAGGGTGGAAAATATTGACTCAAAAACTCCTTCTCGAGTCCAGCCCATGTAGTGATGGATTCAGGGGGAAGAGAGTGATACCATTCCTTCGCCTCCCCTTTTAAGGAAAAAGGAAAAAGTTTGAGCTTGATAGCATCCTCACTTACACCTTGGATGCGGGTAGTACCGCATATCTCTAAGAACGTGTGTAAGTGGGTATGCGGATTTTCTGATTGGTAGCCGTAAAAAATTGATGCATGCTGCATCATCTGGATAAGCCCTGGCTTGAGCTCGAAGGTTTGAGCAGTAATGGCGGGCAAGACTATAGCGGGTTGACCAGTGACTGCACCAGGCATGGCGTAGTCTGCCGCCAACGTACGTCGATCCTCTGCTGCCATTATTACTATTTCTTCGATTTCTTCTATCAACTTTTGTTCAATTTCTTGGTTGGCTGAGCTTCCTTCGTCCGAAGGATCGGTGAAACGAAAGTTTCCGCTGTTGGAGTCGACTATGGTCCGCTCGAGGTCAGGTGTAAAGAGTAATGGCCCCTTCTGACTTCGAGTTTGCATAAACCGAAACCCAACTCTATTGAACAAAATCTGAAAACTACGAAATTAAAAACTTAAACTACGAAAAGGAAACCTAAGAATCTATCTAAAAGGTTTGAAATCTAGAACTATTATCAAGACCTAGGGAAAAAAGAAAGAAAGAGGAAAAGAGCAGACGGACGGGCGTCCAAAAATATGGACGAGCGTCTGCCTGGTTTTCAGAACGGACGGGCGTTCAACGTATGAACGCTCGTCTGATTTTTCAGAATTTTTTTGGACGGGCGTCCAAATGTATGAACGCTCGTCTGTAGGTTAGGAACTGATACAGGATTGAAATTTTACAGTGGACGGGCGTTCATAGGTATGGACGCTCGTTCATATGCAAAATTTCCCAGAATGTAAACGATTTTAAGCGAGAGACGAAGTAAAGAAAACGAGCGAGGAAAACAGGGAAAAAGAACTAATCACAAAGCGAAACTCTAACCCTAATCCAAAACACTAATTTCCTAACTCATGAAAGGTTAATCCTCCTAGAAATCGACCTAGAAATCGACCTAAAACAAGGATTAAAACGCAGAAAATAGAAAGAAAAACTGAACAAAAACAGAAAAACAAAACACACACAAAAACAAAAACTAGGCAAACCGTCCGGGTTCCCGCAACGGCGCCAAAAACTTGTCACGGATTTTATTAATACAAAATAAACAAGTAATAAAACCGGTTAACCTCAAGTGCAAGGATCGAGTCTGAGAGGCTATGCCGGGTCGATCTTACGGAGAACTAGGCGAATGTTAACCCTAGCTTTTGTTTTTTAACTAATTATTGTCACGATTACTAACCTAACGAATAACTAACTAAACACATATGCGAGAAAATAACTAGACAGAGGAGATTAATCCAATGCTAGGAGAGATTTGAAAGCGATAAAATAAACTAAAAGTGCAGGAAAATAGATTAACTAATCTAAACTAAGCTATGAGGATTGTAAATCAAGTTTATAAAAGACAAACGAGGATTGATCCACCTATCAACATGCATTGGTCTCTATCTCGATTTTACGTGGTATTTAATTAGGTTGTGATTTACCTTACACGAACATGAACTCCTAATTCCTTGGGCAATTCATCTATTAACCTAGTATCTTCCAATACTAAATTAACACGTTAAAGAGATCAAAGGTGCCAACTTTTACGTTAACGATCTAGTTTTTAGACTTACTAACTTCCGTTAATGTAAATCTAATGAACTATTCTTATCTATGGTGATCTATGCTATTCAAGATTTCCATCAAACAATAACATATCAAGCGCACAACATATCTTCCAATATAATTGCGTTAAAACAAGACTATGCATAGATAAGAAACAACCGTAATAAATACTCACAAGAAAAGTCGAAATAAAGAGATCAAGTCAATGCCGACGGCTTCACAATTCTCGTTTGAAGGAGGTTCTAGCCTCGAGCATCCTCGGCAACCCTTAAAAGCGAGAAAAATAACATAGAACTAGCCTACTTTGATTGAATTTAAAGTTGCATAAAAGCGGAAATAAAAAGTGTAAAATCGCAGCCAAAGCCGCCCCTAGGGTTTAGGGTTTTAAGATTGTAAAACTCGTGTCTCAATGTGTGAAAATAGGCGGTATTTATAGAGATTTGAGGCGGTTTCACTAAGTCGGCGGACGGACGCCTGTCTCGCTTCAATGGACGCTTCGTCATTTACGAACTCCTCGGCCGCTCGTTCAAACTCCGTTCGGACTCTCTCAGTATCAAGATTGTTTCCATGGACGCTGCGTTCGATATTTGAGGACGCTTCGTCCAATATGGATATTGCATGGATGAACGTTCATAATGACTTGAATGCGATTTTTGCATCTTTATCTCTTTTCTTCTCTCCACTCGATCATTATCTCTTCCTTAAACCTTTGTAGCTCGAAATTTATCTCTTTTGATCATCATTTGAGCACAATAATCATACCTATAACACATGGTAAACATCGCAAACTGTAATAAAGTCCAATTAATTATAATTCATGATGAAAACACATAATTTATTCAATATTGCGAACAAGTCCTTAAAAACCTAGTATGCTCAATATTTCCATATGAGGGCTATTTATCATGCAATCAATCCAATTAAGAGGGAAAATATCGTAAAATATATCATAATAAAACATAGATTTTCACCCTTAACAGCATTACGTCATTGGGTGGATTGCACGTTATTTTGGAACTCATCACAGAGTGTCGTCACCTTTGCCTGGACCCATGATGGTTTCTTACTCTGGCGTAGGAGGATCCAAAAACCTCAATGATCATGAAGGTCGAGACCTTATTCACCAAGCTCGTGGCGTCGCTTGGTGGGCATCTGTTCCGAAAAGAACCAAAACAGAGCTTAAAGTTGATGATGGTGGATTGCCTACTCGAGATCAGGTCTTTTTCCGGTCAGTGCGACCGAGCTTCTTGGTATTTCATCAAGATGGAGCATGCTTTTCTGAGCCGTATAGCCCGTATCGGTTCGCACGGCAATTCGGGTTCTTCCAAGTCGTTCCAAAGGACCTCCCGACGATGGCGCCAGTATCACAATTGGGACGGGAAAACAATTATGGGAAATGTACTTTACTCCCAATAGTCGTCTCAAGGTAGTATTTCCCGAAAGCCCTCGGGAATATGATAGTTACTTCTCTTCCAACTTTGGTGAGTGGTGGCCACAAGTGCATGGCTCGTACCTGCTTGATGGAAGATCTTCTCTAGTCGCGACTGTTAACAGGGGCTCTACTAAAGCAAAGCAAAGTACCCCTATCATAAAGATAAAGAACGTCGAGCCTCCGGAACCTCACAAGGAATCACTCTCCCCAAAACCTCTTTGTACCCAGAAGCAGGTTGAAAAGCCCAAGGATGTCCGTACCGATTTGAAGGAGAAGAGACAACTAGATGATGCAGCGGTTCTTAGCGGCAGCTCTCCTCGTAGCGATGTGAACTGGAAGCGTCAAAGGAAAGGTACCGGGAAACAGGTAATCACTTACTCCTTGACGGATAGCGACATTAATTGGTCAGCCTTTTTTGATGGTGTCCCATCTCCGAGTCACTTTATCACAAACTTTTCAAGGATTGTAAGACCCTTACTTCATTCGTTGCATTGTTTTTATTATATTTATTGCCTGCTCACTTTGCACTTTTTTTTTTTTTTTTTATTTTTATTTTTTTTTTTTTTAGTTGGACAATGAACCTCTATACGTGGCTAATCTTCCGCAACAAAGCGAGCCATCAACCAACGGTCCCGATGCCTTCAGCTTGGAAGCTCAAAAGGTCGGGAAGGAGCACACTCTTCCAATAACAGTTGAAGATGGCAATGATACTTTAACATCCTCGCATTCTCATGAGAGAAATGACTTTGGTACCAATCTTATGCCCAACGCGGAGGTTATCACGAGAGCGGCACTCAGATCGTCGATGGTGAAACTGAGTTAGGTGATCAAGACGTTGATGAAGGTCTTTCTACAGCCCATTCCGTGAGTAGAGAGCGCGTCATACTTCCTCCTTTGGCCTCACTTCCCCGAAAGGCAGAGGTTTCAGAGTTCAAGCCAAGGGACGTGATCTCGAAGTGTCGTCACCACTTTCTTGAGGCGTTGTGGGAATCTATCAGAGACAAGCTCTCATGCTGCGCTATAGACAAGTTATCCTCCGTTAAAAGTGGTGTTTATGAAATATTCTTAGAGATGGAGAATACCAAAGTGTTGGACCTTTCCCATTTGAAGTCTCTTCCGACACACTTTTTAGAACGCCTCACACTACGGAGTTGCTTTGGATGACGTTTGAGCGGCTTCTGAAGAGGAGCATGATGCAAAACTTTCAATTCTTTGCTAACACATCTTCGAGAGGCCGAGATAGTGAGAAGGTACATCTTGAAAAAGTCCAATCTTCTCAAGATAGGCTTTGAGAGATTCGAGGTAGAAGAGAAGAACTCCAAAAGGAATTGGCCGCCTGCAGAAAGAGGAGAATGAGGTTGCTTTGTCACTCAACAATTTTGATGAGGACTACATGGGTTGACCGCTCGTGTGTCCCAACCGAGGGGGAGATCGCCGACTTGGAGGGCACATTTCCATTACAGCAGGAGGAGATTGATGTTCTGAATAAGATGAGGGAGTTACTAGAAGGCAACCGACGTGACTTGGAAGACTTCAAGCTACCCGTTTAAATCCCTTTTTTGTTCTTGAGATTTCTTATTTGCTTGTTTATTTACTTTCTTCCTAGATGTAATAAAACTTTATTGCTATCAATAAAATCTTATTATTTTCTTTCCATCTCTTTGAAGTTTTTTTTTTTTAATGAGTGAGCTTGAAATTCACTTTTTTTTTTTTTTTTTGTTTCGAATGGACCCTTTTTTTTTTTTGGTATGATGAACTTGGAGTAACTTCCAAGCCGCCACGTACCCGGGAATGCTTTTAGGGGATCAAGTCAAACGTAGTTCAATTTTTTATTTTTTTTTTTTTTTTTGATATGATTAATGCAGTTTAGGCTCGTGCTTAGGAGCATTGTTTGAGTCATGCGTAAAACTTTTTGAGGAACTTGCCGTTGATTGGGCCAAGCTTGACGCCGTCTTTGTCCACCAACTTGTATGCTCCATTAGTGTAGACCTCCCGAACAACATAGGGGCCATCCCATTTTGAGGTGAACTTGTTTTTGGACTTATGTGTCAAGATGATAGGTCTTCTCACTGCAAGGACTGTTTCACCAACTTGGAATGATCTCGGACGCACTTTCTTGTTGAATGCCTTTGACAACCGTGCTTGGTAGCATTCAAGATTACGTTGAGCCTGGAGTCGCCCGTCCGGTGCTTCCAATTCTTCAAGGCGGCGAGCATTTTCTTCATCCGTCGGACCTTCTTGGATAGCGATTCTCGCCGAAGGATTTGCCTCTCAAGGGCGACACGGCTTCAACACCGTATACAAGAGAATAAGGAGTGGTCCGAGTTGGCGTCCGAAAAGTTATGCGGTATGCCCATAGAGCTTCACTCATCCGCTCGTGCGGTCTTTCTTGTGCCTTGCAACCACTTTCTTCAACAAAGTTGCATAACGTTTTATTGAAAGCTTCAGCAAGTCCGTTGGCGGCGCATTGTACATGGAGGACTGTGTTGTTTGAAGTCGAAGCGCTCACACGACTTATCAACCAAGCTATTCACGACGGCTTCCCATTATCGGTGATGATGTAGCGTGGAACTCCATAGCGATAGATGATGTTTACTCGGATGAAGCGGACTACATCCTCTTTCTTCACCTGGCGTAGTGCAACGACCTCGGACCATTTAGAGAAGTAGTCGGTGGCGGCCAAGATATAAAGATGTTGGCCCGATGATTTCGGTGGGGACCAACCACATCCATTCCCCAGGCATCAGGCCATGCCGCTCATTGTTGGATGTAATGGCTCGGGAGGTTGATGAATAAAGTTAGCATGGAATTGGCATGCTTCACATTTTCGAGCGTAATCCATGCAATCTTTTACCATGGTCGGCCAGTAGTATCCCATTCTTTTAATGCGAAAATGCAGTTTCGGTCAGGACTGATGGGCGCCACAAATCCCGGAGTGAGCCTCTCTACATGGCGTGAAGAGCTTCATCTTCTCCAAGGCAACGAAGAAAGACTCCTTCAAAAGAACGCCGATACAAGACATCATTGTGAAGGAAGAAGCGTGGAGCCCGCCGTCTTATGTCAACTTTCTTCTTTTGATCGTCAGGGAGCTTTCCGTATTTCAAGTACTCCACTAATGGATGACGCTTGATCCTCTTGGTCTATTTCATAGACACGATAAAGATAACTATCATTATCTTCTTCCTCATCTTCTTGAAGTATGGAGGAACCACCCACCGCCACTGACGGGACTTGCGTCTTTCCATCGCTGATTGCCAGTGTCGCAGCCAAGTTTGCTAGAGCGTCCGCTTGCTTATTTTCTTTTCTTGGAACATGCTCAATTGTGACGTCGCCAAGGTAAGCAATGATTTTTCTTGCATACTCGTAGTATGGGACTAACTCTGGCTTTTTTACATCGTAAGTGCCTTCAAGCTGGTTGATGATCAATTGAGAGTCGCCATAAACATTTAATCTGCATTGCTTTACATCCATTGCCATCTCAAGCCCTAAGATCAAAGCTTGGTATTCAGCAACATTGTTGGAGCAACATTCCATCAATTTGAATGAGTATGGGAGCACTTCACCTTCTGGGGAAATAAAAATGACTCCAGCGCCAGCACCGTCTCGCCTCGCCGCTCCATCAAAATACATTTTCCAAGGCGGAAGTACTTCAATCACCATGACATCCTCATCAGGCAAATCATCCGAGAGCTCCCATTCGCGGGATTGGGTGATCGACCAAGAAGTCCATAAGCACACACCCCTTTGAGGCCTTTTGAGGCACGTAAACAATTTCAAATTGTTGAAGTTGGAGATACCACCTTGCTAATCTATCTCGACAAAGACGGGCTTGGACATGACATATTTCGGTGGATTTGCCTTTGACACCAAATGCACAAGATGAGCTTGAAAGTAGTGCTTTAACCGGATGGCGAATATGAGCGACAAGCATAGTTTCTCAATTGGAGAGTATTTCACCTCATGAGGAGTCATTGTCCTGCTCAAATAATATAATGCACTTTCTTTGCCTTTGTCTTTCTCCTGAGCGAGCAGTGCACCTACCGACCGTTCTTGCGCGGTGATGTAAAGGATAAGAGGTTTACCTTTGATAGGGGCTGCCAAGACTGGGGCATTCATCAAGTATGATTTAATGCTTTCAAATGCTTTTCTACATGAGCTATCCCACTCGAACGGAACTCCCTTTTTCATCAGATGGCTAAAAGGTTGGCACCTTCCAGCGAGGTTTGATATGAACCTTCGTATGTATGCTAGTCTCCCTTGCAGGCTTCTAAGTTCATGCAGATTACGAGGCTCTGGCATTTTCATAATG
Source organism: Gentiana macrophylla (assembly GCA_026214975.1). Classification (NCBI taxonomy): domain Eukaryota; kingdom Viridiplantae; phylum Streptophyta; class Magnoliopsida; order Gentianales; family Gentianaceae; genus Gentiana; species Gentiana macrophylla. The sequence continues at coordinate 83,246,879 of CM047805.1, read as the reverse complement.
GCTTCAACCTTGGACTGGTCGACTTCTATTCCTCGATGACGGACGATGAAGCCGAGGAATTTGCCTGAACTGACTCCAAATGCGCACTTTTGGGGGTTCATCTTCAGTTGGAATCTTCGGAGCCTATCAAAGACTAATCTCAAGTCGTTTATGTGGTCGGCCTTCTTCTTCGACTTGACGACCAAGTCATCAACATAACATTCAACGTGTTGGTGTAGCATGTCATCGAATATTTTCTGCATCGCACGCTGATAAGTTGCCCCCGCATTCTTTAATCCAAATGGCATCACCTTGTAGCAATAAATACCCTTGGGCGTTCGAAATGCCGTGAGTTCTTCGTCTTCTGGAGCCATACGGATTTGATTATAACCCGAAGATCCATCCATGAAGGATAACACCTCGTGACCAGTGGTTGCATCTACCATCACTCGTTGATTGGCAAGGGAAAATCATCTTTGGGGCACGCGTTGTTCAAGTCTCGAAAATCAATGCGATACCGAATTTGCCCATTCTTCTTCTTCACGGTACGATGCTTGAAATCCATGTTGGATATCTAACCTCACGAATGAAGCCTTCTTCAATGAGTTTGTTGACTCTGCTTCATGAGAGGCACGAGGTCCGGCCTAAATCTTCTTTGAGCTTGCTTCACGGGACGCGATCCCTTCTTACTGAGATAATTGATGAACGGCTACTTTTGGGTCTAGACCAGGCATCTCTTTGTACGTCCATGCAAATACGTCTTTGTATTCCTGTAAAAGTTTGAAGTAGACATTTTCCTCTTCTGAAGACAAGAGGGCACTGACGAAGGTTGGTCGCGGCTCATCCTGGGTGCTAAGATTGACTTCTTTCAATTCATCGATAGTGGACTCGACCCCTTCTTCTAGCTCCCGGGGTGCTTCTTCAGCATCTTCTTCAATTTCATCATTTCCCAAGGTGATATGATAGACGGAAGCCCGTTCCTTCACTTCATCAAGTTCCATGACTTCTTCTAACACCGTTCTAGTTCTGGCAGGATACAATTCTTCACCGACGGTGATAATATATGAGGATCCAACGCTTTCTTCAGGCTTATTTTCTTGCGCATTCTCTATATCGTGCTTGGCAGCAGTTTTAGTGTAGACCACCGTGCGCATTTTAGCCTTCATTATATTTCCACAATGAACGAGAAGACATGTATGACGCCTCATTCTAGACGGGATCAGGCTCTTGATTTCTTTGGAGTCAATGTTTGTCATCTCCCTTCCGGGAGCATGCCTGTGTGTTGATCGATTTCGCTCTTGACACCCATAGATTTTGGCGGGTTCTTGGTTGTGACGAAAGCCTTTCAAAGACCGATACACGTTCTTTCTTGGGTTGCAACCTCTCAAACACCGATGGCCTTTCATGTAGAGGTTCTGGGATGTTTGATGATGATGATTCTTCTTCAACTCCAATATAGTTATTGGTTGCCTTCCTTATTGAGATACGGACAGGCGGTGAGGGATTATACCCCAGACCCTTTCGGGACCCAATAACCGGAACATTAGCTTTTGTGGATTTTTGCATTTCTCCGCATTCTTCGTTTTTGCCCCCATTTTTTTAGAAGCAGGCTTCGGGATCCATTTGTCGCCTTCGCGAGGAGTTTGTAAGCAATAGGATCAAAACCTTCCTTCCTTGTGGCTGGCAATATTCCATGTTCTATAACCGGACCTTCTTTAGGACGGGTAAACCCCTGTAGAGGAGCATCTGTTTGTACGGCATTGATCTTGGGAAGTGGCAGTGTCAGCCCACTCATCGCTTTGGATTTTTGGTGTTGAGGAAGTGATGATTTTGTCTCTCCATGCTTGCCAACCTCCCTCTTGTCTTCTGACGGTGTGGCCTTCTCCTCATCATCATTTTCTTGTGACATGGAAATGCCTACTATATTCAAAGAAGCCGGCTTCAGGTAGAATTTTGCATCTGCAAAGTGAGTTTGCTCGGTGAAAGGTTTTTCATCAGCAACGACCTTTCTTAAAACACCATTGCGCCAATACTTAAAGCATTGATGAAGGGTTGAAGGGACGACTCCATTCTCGTGTAACCACGGCCTCCCTAGCAACATGTTGTAGGACGTTCTGGCATCAATCACATGGAACAGTGCGCTTGAAGATAGTTCATCTATCAAGATGTCAAGTCGGATTACACCAATGGCTCTTTGCCCCCCTTGGTTGAATCCATGGATCATAAGGCGACTGTCGGAGAGTTCATCCATAGAGACACCCAACTCTTTCATTACTCGGAGCGGCAATATGTTGTGGTGATCCTCCATCTAGTAACACGCGATTAATTTTTGCTCACGTGTGTATGTTGTGACAAATAGCGGGCGGTTATGGGGTGCCGATCCAAGAAGCATGTCATCATCTCAAAGGTGATCTCAACCATGCAAGCAAGCTTTGAATTGTTTGAAGCCGCTTCCTCGATCGGCAAATCTTCATTTTCCTTTTCACCATATCTTTCTTCTGTGTGGATAGCGTAACATGGGACAACTTCATCCTCTGAGTTTTCTTCGGTCGTCTCACCTTGAGGACTCTTTTGGGCATGTACTCTAATAAGGTGATTGGAGTATGAGGGCTTTCAGACTCGACCCCCTTCAGGGAAGATCCTCTTCACTTTCTTGTTTACCTTCCTTTGATTTCTTCTCATCTTTCTTGCCCTTCGGCCTCTTCTCGTCTTGGAAGACTTGGAACAAATCGTCTTTGGTTCTTCCAATTTAAAACAAGGTGACTTCCTTTGCTTTTTCTTGCGAGTCACGAGAATCCATCCATCGTCGTCTGTTCGACCAGGCTTGAGTTTTTCTTTTCTTCCGCAAATGACTTTTGCTTGTTTGGGAGACGTTCGCATTCTTTCTTAGCTATGGGTAGAGAGTCGTTGAATTTAATCTCAACAGGTCGAGTGATCCAATTGGATGGTCATGCAATGACCACTTGTCGGGCTCGCTATGGTGATTTGATTTGTGCTTGCCTTTCTTCTTCAAGCACGATCTTTCCTTCCTCGCCAAACGCATAACCTTGTCCTTGAAGACAAAGCATTTTTCGATGGGATGACCAAATAGCGATGATATTTGCAATAGTTACCTTCGTGGGCTCTTTGCCGCATCCTCTCGGACGCTTTGTTTTCGGAAGTTCAATGAGTTTCAATTTCAACAACTCATCAAAATTGCGGTACGCCGTAATCGAAGAATGGATACTTCCTCTGTTGCCTTTCGTTCAGAGTTGGCCTCCGTCTTTCAACTTGTCGTGGCTCAACCTTCCTCCATTCAGGTTGGCTTGATGCTGGGTTGTTAACTTTTACTGGAGCTACGGTGGTAGCGTTGGACTCCTTCTTTTCCGTTCTTGGAGCGGCTTTAATGAGTTTCTTCATTTCTTGTTTTTCCTTGATCCTTCTAGGATCTCGAGCGAGGTCCCGACCTCCATTGGCGTCAATGCTCAGTTCCATGTCATGCGCACGAGTGGCTAACTCCTCAAAAGATCTCGGCAGAATACCTTTGAGAATGTATTGCAATCCCCAATGCATGCCTTGAATGCACATCTCAATGGCAGAGGCTTCAGACAATTGGTCTTTGCAGTTAAGACTTAGACTTCTCCACCTGTTAATGTAATCCACTACCTTCTCTTCTTTCCACTGGCGGGAGTTGGTCAACTCCACCATACTCACAGTTCTACGAGTGCTGTAGAAACGATTGAGAAAGATCTGCTCCAGTTGCTCCCAACTATCCAGAGAGGCAGGGGCAAGATCAGTGTACCAATCAAACGCATTGCCTTTGAGAGAACGCACAAATTGCTTCACCAGGTGATCTCCATAGGTCCCGGCATTGTTGCAAGTTTCAATGAAATGGGCGACGTGCTGCTTCGGGTTGCCTTTCCCGTCAAATTGCTGGAAATTTGGTGGTTGATAACCAGCCGGCATCTTCAAATCATCAATTCTTTTGGTGTATGGCTTGATATAAGTCTGAGATGACTTCATGGACCCTCCGACTTTGTCATTGATCGTCCCCATGATGAACTCCTGGAGTTGGCTGATAGGGATGGTTCCGTCGGGGGAGATCTTCAGATTGCTTGCCAAGGTAAAGGACTTGGAGCCTTCCTGGTCCTTGAAAGAGTTTTCTGGAGCGACCTTCAAGTTGTTTGCCATATGCAGAGACTTGAAGACTTCTTGGTCTTTGGAAGTGACATCGTGTTCGTCCTCTTCATCACGCATCACTTCTTTTGACTTACTTGCTTCCCCAACGGAATCAATCTTGCTGGCAAGCTTCGCAATTTGCATGTCTTGAGTCTGAACATGCGATGTGAGGGCTTCAATGGCCTTCGTGAGGGTAGCAATATGCTCCTCAAGAGTTGTGGAATTCGTCATCATTACGTCCGCAACCATTGGTGACGTGGGTCTATCAGAAGCTTCATGCGGAAAAGGAGGTTGATGCCAAACTCCTTTGACATGCTTCGCGCGTGATAGGTCCGGAAAGTTGTCCTTGAGATGATTTAAAACGACCTTAGCAAAGACCACCTTTGTAGTAGCGCCTTCAAAGCCACAGTCTTAACAAAGAAGAACCTTCTCGAGCGGTAGAAGCAACCTTTGGTGCCATTTTTTCTTGACTTCTTTGGAAAGGAGAGATGAAAGGAGAGATTGGTCCCACCGGGCGTGCCAGAATTTGTAACACAAATTCCGTTGTTATCCCTGAAATACAAAGAAAGAAAACACGAAAATTGTGACAACTAAAATTTTATTAATTTATAAAATAAAAGTGGTACAATCTCTTGAATCCTTTGATTCTCCCTTTTTTTTTGTCGGTGATGATTAATGCTCTCCCGGATATAGCGGGGGTGCTTTTAATTTGGTGTTGATTGTTGACCTTCCGGATATAGCGGAAGTGCTTTTAATTTTGAGTTGACGACTCCGGATATAGCGGAGGTGCTTTTAATTTGAGTTCACGACTCCGGATATAGCGGAGGCGCCTTGAAGTTGACAAAGATTGGAAGGAACTTTTATGTTACCTTCGATCCCCTTGTTGAAGAACTTCAAGTCTTTTCTGTTGATCTTCGAATGTTGGAGATGTTTTTGGATTTTCTTCTTTTGAAGAACTTCCGGCCTTTTTTTTGGAAGATCTTTGATGCTTTGGTGTTGCAGAGTGCTCGAAGCTTTTGCTCTGAGACTTTTCACCTTCTTTTTGTCTTCTCTTTTTCTGTTGTTCTCTGTCTTTTGAAGAACTTCAAGGATTTCTTGAGGATCTTCGAGTGTTGTTGATGAATGCTTGAACCTTCTGGTTCTGGGATTTCTATCAACTCTTCAATGTCTTCTGTGTGTCTTTTGCAAATGACCAAGGCCTCCTATTTATAGTGGTGAATGGAAGCTAATGATTGATTTGCATTAAATGTAGGAAATATTCTGATTGATTTTAGACAATCTTTGGAATATTCCACATTTATTATAAATCAATAAAATCTTCTAATTATATTTAAAATATTTTAGGATTTATTGTCTCCATATTATTTCCTAATATTTAATTTAGGAAAATAATATTAAACAATTCCAATTTCATGGCATATTTAACATGTAACACATATAATGTGTCACACATATATTATTGTATAGCCATTGAAATTAATTAAATCTCTAATATTTATTTAAGAGATTTTAATCAATTATCTATTTTACATTATTCCCTAGAATTTTTATAGGAAATAATACAAAATAAATTTTTACTTAGGACAAATGTATTATGCGACATATATAATTCGTCACATAAAATCTGTGTATCTACAATATCGTTATGATGAATCTTGTTAGCTTTTAAGACTTACGTGCTTCCTTTGTTTTTATAACTCATATGGGTAGTAACTGTCGGTTTTCGTAATGCTACCATTGCATCTTATGAGTTATATCTGTTTAGAATAGCTAACTGTTGGTTTTCCATAATGCTATCACTTTTTACGAGTCTTAAAGCGCGTCTACACTGCATGTAATGGACAGCACTGTCGTTTATCGTAACCTGTCATTATTTGGTAGACGTTTATTTTATACATGTCGTGTTGCAAATGAGTGGGCTAGTTTTCTTTCTTTTATTTTCTTTTATTTTTACATATCACTTAGATGCATATCATTTAGCTGCATATCATCTAGTTGCATTGTTTCTCTCTTTTATTTTATTTTTCTTGAGTGTAGTTAATCGCCGGTTTCGTAATACTACCTCGTTTTTTTCCATGATGGTTACTGTTGGTTTTCCATATGCCATCATTATTTTAGTATTGCATATCACGTAGGTTGCATTGTAATTTTTATCCATTTAGATTTCACCTAGCCTACTATTATTCATATGTGCTTTATTGTGAGTTACTGTCGGTTTCGTCGCTCACATTTTTATTGATGAACTTTATAAGCTTCGTGGCTTACGCTTAGATGTCTGTGTTTTACCTGGTTGGTAATTTTTCCATCTGAGCTATTCTATCCTGTGCTTCTATCTTTTCTTTCACTCTCCTGTTGTTATATTTCTCCCCTATCCTCGAGGTATTTCATGTTTTTCATGAGTGCAGTGGTGTTTGCATTAGCTTTTGTGAGTTTTCGACGGTGTCGGCTGGGTGGATGGTCCACGAGTCATCGATATCTTCGAGCATTTTTGGATCGAACGCGTCCGCTCTCAATTGTTCCCTTCGCATACAATCAGCTAAGTTTTCTTTTTCTTTTATTCTGCCCAACATGCGGACATGTTGTAATTTAAGTGTGGGGGAGGGGATAGTTGGTTATGTGTATCTATCATTTGCTTAATACATTATAATTATATGCTAAAGGGCTAAATTTTTCAAAGCTAAATTTTTCGAAATTTTCAAAAATTTTTGTTTAGTCCTGAGTAACATTTCACTGGCATGCTAGTTTTATAATCGGCACCTTTAGTTGTTATCGGTGAGTCATATCATGTTCGAGAATAGGTTCGATGAAGTCGATACTCACTTGAACTTCATTTCACGAACCTATTAGATGAAGAGCCAAATATAGAATAGTTTCCGGTTAGTTAAAGGAAAGTTAATTCTTGATACAGATAACACTTATTTAGCATTAATGAAAGTTAAGAACTTGTGCTATACTCACAGTTAGAATCTCAGTACCTTAGTGTTCTTGAGAACTTTGAGAGTCTTGAATGTGTTAGAAATATATTTGACCGAGAGTTTCCAAAGAGTTTGAAAAATATAAAAATATATATATCTATAAATAATAAATGAATAGAATTTCTTTATGGAATTTTGTTTGTGACTATCACCTCGAGTCCATTTGGATCACGCCCCAATTGGGGAGTGTGGTTTACCTTGGACAGATAGGGATTGAGTGATCTCGGGGTGATTGCCTCTAATGTAGGGAGTGTGTTATACTTTTGAGACGCGACGATAGGAAATATAAAATATACGCTTTTTTGGAATTCTAAGTCAAGTTGATCTAAACCAGTAGAGACCGAAAGGTATTTTCTTGGTACTAAGTAAAGGAATTTAGTTGTGAGTTAGTTACTATGTTCTTGGTAATTAGTTTTTGTTAGGTAAGTGTTGTAGATAGAATGAAGTTTTCGTTTAGTTGACCGGATAACTGTTAGTGCTTGATGTATTATATCAAGAGAGGATCGGTGGAAGTTTAGTAGGTTCTGCACACACATCACCGAGTGAGGTCGATTTGCTGAATACTAGCTTGTCATGATTTTGACTATATCTCGTGTCAGGTTATGTGGATCCTTGATGGTATGTTCTTGTTTTGTTTTACTCGGGGACGAGCAAAAGTTTAAGTGTGGGGGTGTTGTTCAGGGTCAAATTGTATGATTTTTATAGATATATTTTATATCAATTTCCCCCGTATATGTATTATTTTCATATAAGTAGGGCTTTATATCGAAATATTTAGTAAATGATGTTTTTAAGAGGTTAATTGCAAAACGTAACGAATTATGTGCTTAAATGATGATTTTATGTTATTTTGGAAATACGTTACGCTTTGGTATGTTTTCCTATTATTGTAGATACTCATTGATGATGGGAGAGAGGATTTTAGAGAGCCAAATTCATGATTGGAAAGGATCAATCAAAGTTATGGAAGATTGAAAGATATAAGGAAAGAAATCAATCAAGATGAATGTTGGGAAATCAGGATTCCGGGTAGTCCCGACTTCCGACGCAGTTCTTGATATGATAACAACCGATTTGACTCTGGACCTCAAGAGAAGAGTTGTAGGACTTGAAGAGAGGATTCTACAGGAGTTTGAATCACTCCATTCCGACTTACGAGGCCCGAGATATGAGCGTTACAAGTTTGGATGCTGTTGCTGAAAATAGTGAACGGGCGTCCGACATTATGGACGGGCGTCCGGCACCTTTACTGTAGCAACCCACTTGATTTTTCTATAAAAGCAGCTGCGATTCCAACCCTAATTACATCAGATTTTTCATACGAAAATTACACGCACAACGAGCCGCTTTCGGAGTTCAAGGCCGATCACCCGAGCCTTGTGCTCGGGTGATCGGGGTTAGATTAGGTCTTTTATTTTGTTCTTTTTCCTTCTTGTTCGAGCATGATGAAGGCTTGAAGCTTTCATCCATGGAGCAGCCATGTAATCCTTTTCTCGCAGCACTTTGATTCCTTTCTATGGATATTTTGTAAGTTTTATTTATAATTGTTTCTTTTTCTATGTTCAATTGTATCTTGCAATATATATCGGAAGATGATTGCATGATTTGATGCTACCGTATGACGGAAGTCGGTGTAGATTAGATCACCACCGTAGGAAAGTTTGGATTTTTAATCTATACATAACGGATGTTCAGTAGATTAATTATCTAGGTTTACGAGAGAACCACAATTTGAATTAATTCGTTGCAAAATTATCCTAGGGAGATATTGAGTATCATTATCACCGGAAAGATGAGATTTTTCATGTGTTTATTTGGTGAGTTAACTTGTTCTTTTTCATGCTTTGAGATGCCGTATGTTAATCGAATTTAGATAACGGAAGTTAATAAATTCGTTAGATTGCCATGATAGAGATTAACAATTATTATTCCAACAAACGGAAGTTGAGGATAAGGTTGTTAGATTAGGATTTAATCCGTATCTTTGTTTCGTATAGATGTTAGTTAAGACCGGAAGGTAAACTAATGAATGGCGTGATAAATCGGAAGAGGAAACGCTTCTTTAGATAAGATAATAATCCAAGATAACTTGTGAATGAATATGTGTTAATCTTATTTCTTTCGGTGAGATGATGGTTGTTGGGAAGAGGTTGATCATGGTGTGTTCATGGTTGTTCAGTAGATAGATTTACCGCTTCCGTAGATGTAGTTTTATATATGTTTTTATCGCTTTTATCCTTCCTGGCTTTGGATTAACAATCCTCTGTCCAATTTATTTTCCGTTTTAGTTTAGGTTTAGGTTAATAAAGAAGAATTAATAAGTTAGATTCGACAGCCCAATTCCCTGAGGATCATACCCGTACTTATCCAACTTTACTAGCAACTACCCGGTATTCGGCCGGTTAGGAGGTAGTTTTGCATGGTAGTATAGGTTTTATAAATTTTCTTTTGTTTTAATGATGCAAAATCTCCCCAACATGTCACAACTCATTAAGTTTATGAGAGTGTTAGGTCACCGTCATATGTAGCCATTGTCTTAAATGCAAAAAATGACTTGACTTCTCAGCTTGAACTGATGGTGGGAAGTACTCATGATAGAACAAATCCTTAAGCATATCCCACATGGTAATTCTTCCTTTACTCTGCTCGAGCATCTCAATCCAATTCTCCGTAGTTCCTGCCAAAAGAGTAATGGACAACTGAGCCCTTTCAAACTCTAAAATGTTCAAATATCTGCAAGCTTTGTCAAATCCTCTAATCCAAGTTTCAGCGGCTGCCGGCTCAATATTTCGAAAAAAGTCTTGTACCTTGTTTCTCTTTAGCCTTGTATACCAATCTGTTGCTTCAAACTGTCCTTGCACCGGTGGATAAGCATGTGGGTAAGCTTGGTTGTATCCAAAAGGTGCTTGTGTTGGATAAAAGGATGAGTACGACTGTTGTGGTTGAACCTCATAAGGTTCAAGTTGGTAAGGATGGTATCTTTGATATTGAGGTGGTTCATGGTAAGTGTATTGAGGTTCATGAGGTGGATAGCCATAGCCATGATCTTGTCCAAAACGTTCTTGTGGTGGTGGATAAATTGTAAGAGTGGTGTATAACTTTCAGGTGGAGGTCGATAAAATGTAGAAGGAGGTGGATAACTAACCAGTGGAGGTGGTTAAGCCATGCTTTCCTGTGGTGGGTAGGCTTGTGGTGCAAACGGTGGTGGGTATATCTCAGAAACAAAAGGATGGTAAACAGGTGGAATATCACCCACTATGGTAACAAGTGGGATATGCTCCTCATGATGTTCTTGCTCCACATAAACTCTTTCCTCTTGTGGGTTCCTTGAACTTCCAACTCCGTCATTGCATGTTCTATCACCTCTTCTACTTCCTGCCATTCTGGAAGATCATAATGGTTACTAAGAAGTCTAAATATATCTTATCTTAAAGAATAAATTCCTAAGAGAGCAATGAAACTTCTCTCTGATACCAACTGTGACGTCCCGTTCCGCGATACCGAGTCCTTATCCGAAAAAAATATACGGCACTTATAACGATAAATGCATCTAATATTATACGTAAGTCATACGTCATTGTATCACGTGTAAGCAACACGGAAGATAAAAAGATTCGGGTAAACCATACAAGGATCTAAAAAATGAGAATCGATGTTGTCCACTAGTGAAAAAAAGAATCTTAATACCTACTGTTGAGGGTGAATTTATACGATTTATAACGCTATATTTTATGTTATTTTCTCTCATATTTGTATGAATTTGTATAAGAAACGAGTGTTCAATGGATTTATCGAGCAAATGGTATTTTAAATAAGTTATTCGCAACATAGGATTAATTTATGTGTTTTCATTATGTTTTTATGATTATTTGAGCGATATTACATTTTGCGATATTTTTATGTGTCATAAAAGCACAAATTCGAGCTCAAGAGGTGATCCAAAGATGATCAAGTCGGATTTGATTGAAGAGGAAGAGATAATGATGATTTACATTGAATTAAAAGGGGATAAAGATAAAGAAATCGAAATCCAGCCATATTGGATCAAGCGTCGTGTCCCGCGCCGGTGGACGGGCGCCTCGATGGAATTGAACAGCGTCGGATATGGGAAGTTGATTCGAGATGTTTGACGCTGAAGTGGGACGCCGCCTGGACGAGCGCGTTTGGTCATGACTCGGCCCAATTTGAAGTTCATGTGAACAATGGACGGGCGTCCAAAGAACCAGACGGGCGTCCGGTAGCCGACTTAGCAGAACCGACTTTAAAATCTATATATAGTCGGCTGTTTTCTCCACAAAAGGGGATCATCCACTCATTATTCAAAACCCTAAACCTAGGGGCGGCTTTAGGCTGCGTTTTTCATCTTTTTATTCCTGTTTTTATGCTCTTAGTTTAGATTAAAAACTAGTTACTTTTTTATGCAATCGCTTTCGCAAATTTGAGTTGCTGAGGATGTTCAGAGGCTAAAAGCTTCATCAAACGAGTATTGTGAAGCCGTCCAACAATTGTTGATTTCGTTTTCTTCGATTATACTGTGAGTTTTTAATAAAGGTTGTTTCTTATTCATGCTTATTCATGTTTAATTTGCTCTTATATCGGAAGATGTGCATGTGTTGATTGTTTATTGTTGATGGAAGTCTTAATAAACCCTAGATCACCATGAATAAGAATAGTAATTCGAATCTATCATAACGGAAGTTAATAGGTCTCGATTATTAGATTATAAACACAAAGTTTGCACCTTTGGTTAGAAAAGCGCGTTAATCTTACATCGGAAGATAATAGATTAATAGATGAACTTTCTAAGGAATTAGGGTTCATGGTTAGGTGAGGTGAATCACAACCTAGATAAAAGCGCAATATAATCGAGATAGGAAATCAATGCTTGTTGGATAGGTGGATCAATCCTCGTTTGCTCGTTATAAATTTGATTTAAATCCTTAAAAGCTTGAATTTGTCTAGTTAATTTACTTTTATCTCGCATCTTAGATTAGTTAGTTTAAATTGGTTCGCAGCCCGTATCTTTCCTGGCTTTAGATCATCTCTTTCGTCGAGCTTTTACGTTTGATTAAGTTTAATTTTGAAGATTTCGTTTAGTTGTATCCGCTATTTAGCTTAGTAATCGTGACATAGGTTAGTTAGATAAAAACTAGAGATCACAATCGTTTAGTTCCCCATAAGATCGACCCGGCATTAACCGCTATTACTACGATCCTTATACTTGAGGTTAACCGGATTATTACTTGTTTATCTTGTGTTGATAAAATCCATGACAAGTTTTTGGCGCCGTTGCCGGGGAACCGGACGGTTGTCTAGTTTTTGTTTTCGTTTTCTATTTTTCTGTTTGTTTTTTTATTTCGTTTTCCTGTTTTATTCCGTTTTGAATTCCTGTTTTTAGTTGATAATTGTTTTAGGTAGTTGTTAAGTAGATAATTAGGGTTTAAAACTTTCCCTTAGTAGTTTTCTTGAAGTTAGATCTTCTGTCTTTCTGTTTTTCTGACGTTCTTCCTTACCTTCTTTTTATTCTCTGCAAATTCCTGCTTTTGTTCTAAGTTTTCCCGTGAGCAAACGGGCGCCTGGATATTGGGCGCCCGTCCGCTGAAAATTATCAATTGCATTCGGTTTTATTCACTTAGACGAAGCGCCCATAAGTTTTGGACGCCCGTTCGAGTGTTCCGTCTCGTCGAGACGAGCGTTTAAACTACTAAACGCCCGTCCGATCTCAATTTCATCCGGACGCCCGTCCAATCTTTTGACGTCCGTCCGGTATTGTTTTCTCAACACTTTTGTTTCCTTTTCTTCTTTAGGCTTTTAATTTTTAGTTTAGACTCTTACTTTCTTAGTTTTTAGGTTTTGTTCCACTTGTTTTTGGTCGGTTTATGCAAACTCGAGTCAAAAAGGACCGTTAATATACACCACGACCCCCCGAGCGAACCATAGTCCGGCCAAACAGCGGAATTTCCGTTCATGGTTTCGCGCATGTGAGCCGAGCGAGATCTTGAAGAACAACTAGCAAGAGAAATCACCGATTTTGTGATAATGGCCGCCGATAATAGACGTACATTGGCGGACTCACGCCATGCCAGGCGAAGTCAAGGTCAACCCGGCTATTGTTATTCCAGCCATTCTTGCACAAACCTTTGAGTGAAGCCAGGACTTATCCGGATGATGCAAAGACGATCAATTTTTCACGGCTACCAAGCAGAGAATCCAAGATACCCACTTACACACATTCTTAGAGATATATGGTACTTACACACGCATCCAAGGAGTAAGTGAGGATGCTATCAAACTTAAACTATTTCCATTTTCGTTGAAAGGGAGGCCAAAGAGTGGTACACCTCTCTCCCATCTCGAATCTATCACCACAGGCGTAACTCGAAAAGGAGTTCTTGAGTCAATATTTTCCACCTTCAAAGACGGCCCGATTGCTTAAATGACATTTTCACATTCTATCAGAAAGAGAATGAATCTTTCTTCGAGTGTTGGAAGAGATTTAAGTCCCTTCTTAGAAAGTGCCCCCACCATGGCTTGCCACTGGAAAGGCAAGTCAATACATTCTTGATGGATTGACCGAGCTTACAAAAGGCATGGTCAATAGCTCTTCAAGCGGGGCATTTCAAGAAAACGCTGATGAGAGATGGGCATTGTTTGAGGACATTGCAAAATATAACTATGCCCCTCTTATCAAGCAATTCAAGCACCTCCTCCTCCCAAGGTTGAGGAAGTCAATTTACAAAGTTTGATTGCCATCTTTGCAAAGCAGATGGTACCACCTCAAGTTTCCAATCCTATAAATCAAACTTCTTCTTTTTCCACGTAACCCTCGTGTTCAGATTGCGAAAAAAAATTGTCGCCGACCGCCATATGAATGGCCAATGTCAATTTAATCCCCTCGCACCTTATCAAGTAAATGTTGTTCATGACTATGGGACAAGTACAATCAAGTCACATGTCAAAATTGTGACGAGGTGGGGCACACTTCTAAATTCCGCGCCTATGAACGGATGAACGCGGAAGTGAATGCATTCTATGGCCGAACAATCAAAGGTTCAATCGGTTTCAGGCCAAGGCAATTTTCAAAACCAAGGGTTTAATCCATCTTCAAACTTCAATTCAAATTTTATTTGAATCGAATTTCAAATGAAAACCCAGGTTTAATCGAATCAAAACTCGAACTTTTCCAATCCTACGCAAAAATTCAATCGTAATTGGCCTTCCAATTCAAATTCTCAATTTCAAAGTCGGCCCACCAAATTTTTATGCTCCAAATCTCCAAAACTCTCAAGGGCCCTCCCAACCTACAAATCTTGAAGCTAAGTTAGAGGAGCAAAGTAGATCGATGAAGAATCTTGAGAGACAAATTGGGCAACTGGTCGAGCGGTTGGCTTCTAGACCCAGGCAAATTGCCCGATTTCACCGAGAAGAATCCAAAGGGTGGTCAAGTTGCTCAGCTGATTTGAACAAAGGCCCATGTCTCGACCTCGTGCCATCAATTCAATACGGTAAGGAGGAGGCGGTGCAATGAATCTAAGGAGCGGTACACAAGTTAGTGGTCCTTCCCATCCGGGAAACCACTAGCCCCTCCTGCCATTGATAAGGCAGGAGGGGAAGCTGAGCACCTACACTCCCCTCAACTGCAAGAGAAAACTCAGGTGGCTGATCCCCTGAGAGGTGAAGAGTTTGGTGATCCTCAAGTGGCTGATCCTTTGAGGACCGAAAAAGCAAGCGAAAGTCAGGAGGCTGATCCCCCGACTACTAAGAAATCTGAAAAAACTGTTCGTTGGAAGGATCTGGAAGACAGAGCTGTTAGTGCATCCTCAAAAAGGGTTTTCTCTGAGGATGACCTTAAGAAACTTCCATTTCCACCGAGAAAGAGCAACATTCCTTTGATTGAGGATAAGAAGTACGAAAAGGTGCTAAACCTTTTGAAAAATACTCAGGTGAATCTTCCATTATCGGATGTCTTAGTCGAGATGCCTAAGTATACAAAATTTATCAAGGATGTTGTGTCTTCAAAAAGAAATTACTTGAGCATGGAAAGGCAGATTGGTGAGGATTGTTCCATGATTAATTATGAAAACTTACCAATTAAAAGAGGTGACCCTGGCAAATTTGTACTTACAGTTTTGATGGGAGGTCTAGTCTTCCCAAATTCTTTGTGTGATCTAGGTGCCTCTATAAGCCTTATGCCAATGTCCGTATGCAAACAGTTCGGTTTACAAAGCCTTCTAGAACCCACAACTATGAGTTTACAATTCGCGGATAGATCCTCTAAGAAAGCTTCAGGGATCCTAAAAGACGTTTTGGTTCAGATTGATCGATTTACCTTTCCAGTTGATTGGTATGTTTTAGATATAGAGAAAGACGAAAACGTTCCCTTGATTCTAGGAAGACCTTTCCTATCTACACTCTAGAGCTCTCATTGATCGCGATGGTGGGCAAGTGACTATCCGAGTTGGTGACCAAGAGGTGAGTTACAATGTCTTAAAGTCCATTCAAGTACCTCTCGGCCCTCCAACCGGCTTTTCCATTGATTATATGATGGATGATTTCACCGACTATATGGATAAGCAAGTCATGGTTGTAGAAGCGAGAATATGAGCGATTAGTTGATAATCTGAATACTCATGGTAGGGTGAATCTGGATCAACTAGCGGTGATTTTGAGGAAGAGCCGTTGAAAGGAGAAGCTTTGGCGGTGGGACCATTGAGTAAACTCAATGATATTGAGTTGAAAAGTGGAGATCTCAAGTCTAGTTTAGAAGACCCCTGCTGGATTTGGTGTTGAAGCCGTTACCTAAACATCTTAAGTATGTGTTCTTAAGAGAAGGCGACAAGCTTCCTTTAATCATATCTCGCCAAGCTTTCCGTATAGAGGAAATGGCGATCAACGTCTTGAAGAAGAATGAAAAAGCTTTTGGTTGGCAAGTAGGAGATATCGGGAATATCTCCGACATCCTGCATGCACAAGATCAAGACGAATGAGGCGCCAAGTGTGTCGAGACGAGCCCAGTGAAGGCTCAACCTCATATGCAAGAAGTCGTTAAAAAGAAATCATTAAACTTACGGACATGGGAATCATTTATGCCATCGCGGATAGTGAATGGGTTTCCCGACTCAAGTAGTTCCCAAAAAGGTGGAATTACAATTGAGAAGAATGAGAAGGAGAGGAAATTGCATTGAGGCTTGTTATCGGTTACTGAGTGCAGATCGATTATCGAAAGCTCAATGAGGTAACCATGAAAGATCACTTTCCCTTCCATTCATTGACCGGATGCTCGAGCGTCTGGCGGGACACGATTCTCTTGTTTCTAGATGGATATTCAGGATATTTCCAGATACCCATTGATCCGGTGACCAAGAAAAGACCACCTTCACTCGCCTTATGGTACATTCGCTCTGAGACGAATGCCGTTCGTCTCTCGCAATGCCCGGCTACATTTCAATGATGTATGCTAGCCATCTTTGACGGGCTTGTAGAAAAGTGTATGGAGATTTTTATGGACGATTTTTCGTTTTTGGTCGATCTTTTGATGATTGCCTTGACAATCTTGATCAGTGTTATCCAGATGATGTGGAAAAGAACCTAGTACTTAATTGGGAAAAATGCCATTTCATGGTAGATGAAGGAATAGTTCTTGGCCACAAGATCTCACCAAAGGTATAGAAGTTGACAGGCAAAAGTAGAAGCTATTGAGAAGATGAGCTATCCTAAAAATGTGCGCTGAAGTGAGAGGCTTTCTTGGACACGTCGGCTTGCATGCTGTAAGGTTCATTCAAGATTTCTCCAAGATAGCCAAGCCCTGTCCACTTTACTAAAGGAAGACGTTGAGTTTAATTTTCAAGAGAGCCGCAAGCAAGCGTTTGAGGAGCTTAAGAATCGTTTAATATCCGCTCCAATTCTTATATCGCGCTTGACTAGAACCTACCATTTGAGCTTATGTGCGACGATCAAACTATCTTTGTTGGTGTTGTTTCTAGGCAAAAGATCAAAGGAAAGTTCCAGCCTATCTATTACGCATAAGCCACACATTGAACCCCTCTCAAGTTAACTATACTACCATCGAAAAGGAACTACTAGCCGTAGTCTTTGCTATGGACAAGTTTCAGTAGTTACTTGTTAGGAGCTCAAGTGATCGTGTGGGTGATCACGCTGCTTTTGCGTTATCGATGACTAAAAAGGATGCTAAACCGCGCTTACTACGTTGGATATTGACCCTACAGGAGTTTGACGTTCAAATTAAGGACAAAAAGGGCAGTGAGAATGTAGTAGCGGATCATGTGTCTAGGATGTTAAATGAGGAAAAGAATGAACCAGATGATATAGATCTTTACTTTCCTCTAGAAAACATCATGTTGATCGATGGCCGCTCTCCAGATGTTCCTTGGTACTCCTCAATTGTAAACTACCTTCATGGCCGTTATCTCGATCCAGAGATGTCTTATCAGGAGAAGAAAAAGTTCTTCTCGGATTTAAAATATTTCGTTTGGGATGAACCTTATCTTTTCAAGATCTGTAAAGATGGTTTGCTTAGGAGATGTATTCCAGAATCTGAGCAACGTGACATCATTGAGCAGAGTGCCACAGTGGACCCCATGAGGAGGTCACTTTGGTCCTTGGAAAACCGTTGCTAAGATATTTCAATCCGGTTTCTATTGGCCTACGATCTTTAAAGATACGGAAGCTTTCAGAAAGCTTGTGATAGGTGCCAAAGAACCGGTACTGACGACAAGGCGTTTTGACATGCCTTTTAAACCCATCCTCGAATGCGAAGTCTTTGATGTATGGGGTATCGATTTTATGGGACCATTCCCATCATCTTGCGGTAATAAATACATCTTAGTCTGCGTAGACTACGTGTCTAAATGGGTGGAGGCCCAAGCCACTCCTCACAATGATCATAAGACGGTGATGAAATTTCTAAAGAAGAATATCTTCGTGAGGTTTGGATGTCCACGCGCCTTGATCAGTGATGAAGGGACGCATTTACGCAAGAACCCACTCAGAGAAAGTACTTGAGAAGTATGGTGTTCGTCATAAAATTGGCACACCATATCATCCGATGACTAGTGGTCAGGTTGAAAGGAGCAACCAGAGCATTAAGAAGATCCTGGAGAAGACTGTTAACAGTCATAGGAAAGACTGGAGTCTAAAGTTGGATGATGTACTGTGGGCATATCGAACAGCCTATAAGACCCCCATGGGTACATCACCATATCAAATGGTCTACGGGAAACCATGTCATCTGCCTGTCGAGTTAGAGCATAGAGCTTATTGGGCTACAAAGTTTTTGAACTTTGATTCCCAATCTTGTGGACAACATCGACTACAGCAGTTACATGAGCTGGACGAATTCAGACTCCAGGCCTATGAAAGTGCCAGGATTAGTAAAGATAAGATGAAGCTACTCCACGATGCTAAGATTAAGAAAAGAGAATTTCATGTCGGCGAACAAGTTCTTCTATATAATTCTAGGTTACATCTTTTTCTGGAAAGTTAAGGACACGTTGGTCCGGCCCTTTCGAGATTCTCCAAATCATTCCGGAGGCGTTCTAGAACTTCGTGGTTATAGTGGTGACCCGTTTGAGTCAACGGTCGAGGTGCAAACACTATATTGGTGAACCTAAAGAGACATCTTTGATTGTTAAATTTCTCGATATTCTCGGATGTGGTATTCGCGAGTCGAAGACTTTAACGAGTTATCACCCGACTTGTTCTCCGAGGATGCCGGAAGTAACCCTTTCGAAGAAGTTCTAGCAGCGGCGATCTTGATATGGAAGAGTTTGAAAGGAGCGTCGGTTGAAGCGCCATCATGAGGGCTCGAGAGAGAATGAAGAGGTCGCCCATGGGAAGTTCACGCGTATGTGGAAAGCGATTAAAGATTTCACCCCATGTGTGAGATGTTTTTTCTGCACCACACACTCGATCGAGCTACACGAGGGTAGGGTGGCGAGAAAAGTCAAATGGCCTGATCCAGTGAGTTTTAAACGGTGTCGAGCTAACGACAAGAACTAAAAGCGCCACCAGGGGGCAACCTAGATATCGTTCTTTTAGTTGTTTTTGTTTTATGCTTTGATAGTGTTAGTATTTAAGTTTAGTTTATTCGGCTTTTAGCCTTATTAAGTTTTTGTTTTTATCTCATCGATTAGTTGTGCTTTCTAGATATGGATTTCGGTGTTCAAATTGGAGGAGTTACCTTTCCTTAGGAGGATTCCACTCATTCATTGTAGATGACGGACCGGGAGGAACCATCGTTTTGCACGTAGATTTGACATTAGTACCCGCGTCAAGACGGTCACCTATGTTCTCATTGTTCCCCGTTGTTCGGGAGGTGGAGACTTTACTACTGAGGAGTTACAGCAGCTCTAGGACGCCCTTACACAATCCTCAATGATCCGATCTCGACAGATTTAGCGATAGTCTTTGCAAGTCGAGCACTTTCGAGGTGTTGATGTATTTGGTGAGGTGGGGTTTACAAGATGAGTATGACTTCCTCCGGCGATTGACATGCTCCGCCGTCTCATTCGAGTGATCGATTGGTCGGACATTTATGATGACTAGCTTTCTTAGGATGTTTCGTCGAGCAAACGACGTAAACAAAAGCGCGAGTGGGAGGCAACCCAACGTTTTCCATCATTTTTATTTATTTTCTAGTAATTTTATGTACTTCGTTTGATTTTTATTTGTATTTTTGAAGTTTTATTTAAGTTTAATAAGAAAGTGCAATTTTGAATTTGATTTGTATGGGAATTTTATAATTTTTGCACTTATATCGCTTGGACGCCCGTCCGTAACTCGACGCCCGTCCCGCTTTGACCAATTTTAAGACGAAGCGCCCACTAAGCGACGCCGCCTCGCTTTATTCCTCCAATCTCAGTATGTGATTTAAACTCTTGGACGAAGCGTTTAATGGCTGGACGCCCGCCCGATTCATCTCGATTTCCAGTGGGCGCCCGTCGGTATCGTGGACGCCCGTCCAACCTCTCGCTATATATACTCCCTCAACGCATGAACCTTCATTTTTCGAATTTCAAACCATGAAACCGTTTCTCTCCTCTTTTGGCCTAAAATCTTCGTTTTAAACCATTTTGAGCGATTCCGAGTGCTACAGCCGCTCTTGATCCCCTCTCTTTGATTTTCATAACCAAATTCCCCAACACGCAATATTTTTGGAGAATCAGGCCCCATTCAAGTCCGACTTTTCTGACAAAAGCATCGATTTTGGAGCCCCTATCTGTGTTGTTTGGACTCGTTTTCACCTCAATCCACATCTACTCACCCTACTCGGTAAGTTAGTAACCACTTTTCTAGATTTCATTCACGTTTTTGTGAGTTCGATCTTTGGGTCGGCTCGTTTTCTTGAATGTTACCTTAATTTGTTTTTTTTCCTGGTTTTGGTGTTTCTTTCTGCTCTGTTATGGTGATATGGTGTTGTGGTGGGTGATGATTGGGTTGTTTGGTCATGATTATGGTTGCGGTTGTGGTTTGGTTGATTTGAAATCCCGCTTTGGATGTTAAACGGGTATCTTGTTGTGAATCGGGGTTGTTTTGGTTAGAATAAGCTTGAATATGGTTCATAAGAAGGGCGTGGTTAAGAGGCATGGAAAGGAAGTAGCTAGGGAGGCCGGAAAGAAACGCAAGGAGTTTGATCCTACTTTGGTCGATCCCAACCGGGGTGTGAGTATACGAGAACAACCTCCTAGAGCCACCCAAACTAGAGCTACTTTGAGAGATGAGCCGACCTCTGACTCTGAGACTAGTGACGATGTGCCTTTGGTACGGATGCCTAGAGTTCAGAGAGGTGGAGGTTCGTCTAGGGCTGAGGACACTGTCGATGCTACCCGGGAGGAGGAACCAGTTGTACCTAGGGCTGCCCCTCCTAGAAAGAAATCCAAAACCGTACCCCCAATGCCATTACCTCGTCGGTTCGTGAACCCTAGAGCTCATGATGTGTATAAACAGCATTACTTCTCGCGGACGATGTTGATTGAGCGGGCCATTTTGGAGGCCAAAGTCGATCCGGGGTTCGTTAAGTTGCTCAAGGATCGGAAATGGGAGACCTTGATGACAATCCCGACTACCCCGGTGAATAGCTCCGTAGTTCGGGAATTTTATGCTAGCTGCTCGAAACCGATTTGGGGAGGAAGGTAGTCGTGGTTCGAGGGTGGAAGTTCCTTTTACACCGGAAGTGATTAATCGAAATACAACTTAGCGGCTTTCGAGGTCGGGACTACAAGGAAGAGATTGTACATAGGCGAGTTTGGGGACAGGATCCTTTGGAGGAGTTGAGGTTAAGGGTGTGTCCGGACGTGGCATGGACGTTAAGACCGGGCGGTGACCGGAAGGAGTTGGTAACCACGACCTGGACGGAGGATTGGAAGGTCCAGTGTCGGTTTATTCAAAGTCGGTTGTTGCCTAAGAACAACTTGACGCACTTTCACATCGGTGACCTAGGCATGTTGTACGCATTGACATTTGGCCTGAACGTGAATGTGGGGCAGGCGCTATATGATGAGGTGGCTATTAATCAGAAGATTTATACCCGATGTTTGATTATCCCTCACTTGATCCACAGTCTCTGTATCGATGCCGGTGTGCCTGAGTACGGGGCCGATCACAAACCGAAGAATCCGAGGCCGATACAGCGTGAGAGGGGTAAGCCTTCAGGTCCGTCTGAGATGGAGACACCACAGGAGCCCGGTTCATCTTCGGCACCACCTAGAGCGTCTACGGTTCCTGCTTTACCGCCTTCGGTCCGGACGCGGCTAAGTATGGCCAACAGTGTGCGGGAGTGGCTGGAAGACATCAGGACATCTCGAACAACATTTTGGCGATCCTACCAGGTGTTTATGTGAGGGCCGGCACCCGAGGATGACAGGATTATCGGTCCGAGCCTCATTGACTACCATTATTCTTACGAGATTGAGCAGGCCATTGCCGACGTTCTTCACGAGTCTGAGTCCTCTTCCGATGAGGAGCAGTCTGATTCGACACCTAGGGCTACATCACCACCTTCTGGCCCTCCTTCTGATACCCCGGCCCCGGGGCAATCTTGACTTTCTTTGTCTATCTTTTTCGATTTGATTTGCCCTAGATACCTTCATTTGTGTGGTTTTACTACTTTTTCCTCTTATATGGTTCATTGTAATTTTTGATGTTGCTACTATTTATTCTTTCGATGGATCATGTAAGCCATAAGGCACCCGTACTTTCATTTCGACTTAGTTTATACTTTTTGGTTGTATTGGATGCTTTATCTCTTGTTAGTCCTTGAATTTGCTATATCTTTTCATTTTGGTATAACTACCCGTTTTCCCCAAGATGGTTCCATGTTTGTCAAGACGTGCAGGTATATTTTTAGCGGTTTCGTTGAGCTACATTGTGCAGTTACGCATTCTACGGTGTCATTCAGAGGCTCGGCACGATCAACGTTCAATTTACATCGGCTAAGTCTTTTCCTTTTCTTTCGTTTTGCACAACATGAGGACATGTTGGTTTTAAGTGTGGGGGGGAATGTTTCGATAGGTATCCGCACATTTGCTTAATTCGTAATGTTTCTATGCAAATGAGCTAAAATTTTTGAAATTTTTGAAATTTTCCGACCTTCGTTGTTTTTGTTTTGTCCCGAGTAGGCAAGTCGATTCAATGTTCGCTATTTTTATAGTCATTTAAGCTGTATATCATATGTTTGGTAAGTTAGTTGTTTCACCCGACACTAATTTCCACGAGCCATAGTGACGATGAGCTATTTATAAAGTTATACCCCGTTTTGGATTAGTGGTTTTTGATTTTCTCGTAAGCCATGTGCTTAGTGCTACGTGAATATCGTGAGATTTATGATAGTTTGTATTTAGTTCCGAAGTATGAGATACTGTGAATATCTAGAGGTTTGAATGTGATAAGTAACACGTAACTATTGTCAAATGAAAAAGTTGAAGAAAAATATGAATTAATTGGGTGTGTCGAAAGCTAGTCGATGATTTGAGTGCGATAGGGTATACCACGTATGTCCTATACCACTATAACGACTAACAGCTCACGACAATTAGGAAAAGCTGCCTTATGATTGGAGTAAGGTAGGGTATTATCTCGAAATGTCCTATTCTACTATGAGGGCAATAGCTTATCCTAATGTGTGTTTTAAGTGAAAAAGTTAAATCAACTAAAGAATCGGTACGAGATTGAATATAAGGCTTAGTTTTCGTTAATCTTATCCCCAGTAGAAAGCGCGAGATATGTTGTAGGGATTATCCTCTCGAGTATTTCAAAAGGCCCTAGATACATTCGATCATCTTTTCGGGATATATCACGTTTGTAGGGTGCATCTTATGAGTGTCCTTTATTACTAGTCTACAAGGGGTATTAGCTAGTTTGCTTTGAGTTTCTCGAGTTTGGATATAGTGGAAGTTTTTATGGCTATGCACACACACAAGGGTGAACTTCTGATTTATTGGATATGTGTTATGCACGTTTAGATGTCTGTTCTTCTCTCGAGCCTAACTTTTGTTTTGTTTTGCTCGGGACGAGCAAAAGCTTAAGTGTGGGGGAGTTGTTGAGGGTGAATTTATACGA
Source organism: Gentiana macrophylla (assembly GCA_026214975.1). Taxonomy (NCBI): domain Eukaryota; kingdom Viridiplantae; phylum Streptophyta; class Magnoliopsida; order Gentianales; family Gentianaceae; genus Gentiana; species Gentiana macrophylla. Next base: position 83,223,192 of record CM047805.1, on the reverse strand, counting down.
TTTATAACGCTATATTTTATGTTATTTTCTCTCATATTTGTATGAATTTGTATAAGAAACGAGTGTTCAATGGATTTATCGAGCAAATGGTATTTTAAATAAGTTATTCGCAACATAGGATTAATTTATGTGTTTTCATTATGTTTTTATGATTATTTGAGCGATATTACATTTTGCGATATTTTTATGTGTCATAAAAGCACAAATTCGAGCTCAAGAGGTGATCCAAAGATGATCAAGTCGGATTTGATTGAAGAGGAAGAGATAATGATGATTTACATTGAATTAAAAGGGGATAAAGATAAAGAAATCGAAATTCGACCATATTGGGTCAAGGCGTCGAGTCCCGTCCAGTGGACGGGCGTCGATGGAATTGAAGCAGCGTCCGGATATGGGAAGTTGATTCGAGGATGTTTGGACGCCTGAAGTGGACGCCGCCTGGACGCAGCGTTTGGTCATGACTCGCCCAATTTGAAGTTCATGTGAAGAATGGACGGGCGTCCAAAGAACAGGACGGGCGTCCGGTAGCCGACTTAGCAGAACCGACTTTAAAATCTATATATATCGGTCATTTGTTTTCTCCACAAAAGGGATCATCCACTCATTATTCAAAACCCTAAACCTAGGGGCGGCTTTAGGCTGCGTTTTCATCTTTTATTCTGTTTTATGCTCTTAGTTTAGATTAAAAACTAGTTACTTTTTATGCAATCTTTGTTTCGCAAATTTGAGTTCTTTGAGGATGTTCAGAGGCTAAAAGCTTCATCAAGCGAGTATTGTGAAGCCGTCCAACAATTGTTGATTTCGTTTTCTTCGATTATACTGTGAGTTTTTAATAAAGGTTGTTTCTTATTCATGCTTATTCATGTTTAATTTGCTCTTATATCGGAAGATGTGCATGTGTTGATTGTTTATTGTTGATGGAAGTCTTAATAAACCCTAGATCACCATGAATAAGAATAGTAATTCGAATCTATCATAACGGAAGTTAATAGAGTCGATTACATTAGATTATAAACACAAAGTTTGCACCTTTGGTTAGAAAACGCGTTAATCTTACATCGGAAGATAATAGATTAATAGATGAACTTTCTAAGGAATTAGGGTTCATGGTTAGGTGAGGTGAATCACAACCTAGATAAAAACTGCAATATAATCGAGATAGGAAATCAATGCTTGTTGGATAGGTGGATCAATCCTCGTTTGCTCGTTATAAATTTGATTTAAATCCTTAAAAGCTTGAATTTGTCTAGTTAATTTACTTTTATCTGCATCTTAGATTAGTTAGTTTAAATTGGTTCGCAGCCCGTATCTTTCCTGGCTTTAGATCATCTCTTCTGTCCAGTTTTACGTTTCAGTTAAGTTTAATTTTCAGTATTTCGTTTAGTTGTATCCGCTATTTAGCTTAGTAATCGTGACATAGGTTAGTTAGATAAAAACTAGAGATCACAATCGTTTAGTTCCCCGTAAGATCGACCCGGCATTAACCGCTATTACTACGATCCTTATACTTGAGGTTAACCGGATTATTACTTGTTTATCTTGTGTTGATAAAATCCGTGACACCTACAAAATCCAAGGAAAAGTCTTACAAACCAACGGGGAATTATCTTACAACATAATTCTTAAAAACAAAACCAAATAAGTGCAACAAGTCTTCAACAAACGTACAAGTCTCATGAGGTAAAAGCAGAAATAAAAAAACATATTGAGATCTCCAAACATAACAAAGCTCATTCGATTTGCTCAAAATCATCATCGTCATCCTGCAAATCTTTTAGCGAAGGGGAAACATACAAACATGCAAAAAGGGTAATTACATAGCGTACTTAGCAAGAGGTAGAAGCTATTGAATAACGAGTTTTATAATGAAAGGGAAGTAAATACATTATATATAAAGGTTAGCTTTATGTAACAGACACGACTTCTATGGATCACTTCATGCTCGTAACACGTTGTGAGGTCCCTATTTTGTTTCTAGCTTGGCTTATCTTTGTTATATCATGTATTCAAGGGCACCATGCTTGGTCTAGGATCACCAAGCACTCATCGGGGGTGGAAACTACCAGAGAACCGCTCTAGTAGTAACGGGCTTGTCCTATTAGTGTGTATGTTCGGCGAACATTGTCCACTTTGACTGACCATACAACACACTGCGATATTTCCAAATGCCTTACCAAGAATCAACATGATGTTTATGCTTTTATCTAGGCAAGTACGCAAGTTATTAATTATTAGCTAGCCACTTAAGTTATTTCAAGAAAGGCTCACCTAACTTCTCTACACCCTCATTTTAGACCACTAAACTCTGTCATATACTTAGCACATACACAACCAATGTTAAGTTCTAACTCATCATAGCACAAGGCCAATTCTAGGTTTCCAACGGTCCCATACTTCATCTTTTCCAATAATTCATCCGGTGCCGACACGAAACGCTTCAGAAACCTATTCAAGGCTTTGCCACATTATTTCATGTTATTTAAGCTCATAAAAAGGACTACAATTCAAGGTAAACAGAGAAATAACATTAGCCACAAAATCAATTGTACCAAATCTTATATTCATATTTTCCGAAAAAGAAAATAACACAACACAACTATACATTATACTTACCACATTGTCCATCATTTCACGAATTACGACACATTATCTCATTGTATAATATTCAAGAACATAAATACCACATCTGCCTTATTATTATTATTATTATTATTATTATTATTATTATTATTATTATTATTATTATTATTATTATTATTATTATTATTATTATTATTATTATTATCAGGGCCAATTATTTAAAAGGACTGATTTTCAACTTATTAGGGGTAATAGGACACTCCGAAATCTTATTTAGTTATAAGGACATTCTAATTTTAAGAAGTAAACTTATTTAGTTATAAGGACATTCTAATTTTAAGAAGTAAACTTATTTAGTTATAAGGACATTCTAATTTCAAGTGGATAAAGAGGAAGAAGGAAAAAAAGGAAGGAAGGGAAAAGAAAAAAAAAAAAAAGCGCTCAAAGGAAAAAACAAAAAAAAAACTCCACCAACACGTTCACTCAGCACTTTTTTTTTTTATTTTTTAATTCACCATATTTCTAAACGTCATATATTTTGATCTAAAACTCGGATCATCATAATGTTTTCACTAAAATTCATATTTTTTTCGTCTTCTTTATTCTAAAATCAAATTTGATATTTTTCCGAATAAATTTCATAAATCATTTTTTTTCTTCATAAACATCAACGTGGCGTATTGATCACCGTCATACATTGACCACCTACCCCGATGCATTGACCACCGGGATCCATTAACCACCCGATGCATTGACCGTCGCGATTCATTGACTACCATGATGTATTGACCGCCGCGATCCATTGACAACCTTGATCAATGACATCTCATTGTAACGATTTATGCAATGACGTCTCATTGTAGCGATTTATGCAGTGACTTCTTATTGTAGCGATCTATGCATTGATGTCTTATTGTATCGAATTATGCAGTGACGTGTTATTGTAACGATTTATGCAGTGACGTGTTATTGTAACAATTTATTCATACCTTTGGTTGTAAAAATCTGCCTTTAAACCAAAAAAAAAACAAAAGAAATACAGTTATTTACAAATTTATCGAATATTTAAACCAACACTAATCAAATAAACCAAGATCAATCAAATATCTAAAGATAACAAAGAAATAAAGTTACTTTAAAAAGTTATCAAATGTGTGTATCAAGTTGTATATGCGGTGACATAAATATCATTACATCAGTATCTAATTGTAAATACAGTCATCAATGTCACTGCATAAGTCATCAACGTCACTGCATCAGACATCAATGTCACTGCATAAGTCATCAATGTCACTGCATCAGATATCACTGTCACTGCATAAGTCAGCAATGTCACTGCATAAGCCCAGACCACCAAGATGATCAAAGAGGGCACTCTTGTCAATCTCTTGATAATGGTAACTCTTGCACACATAGTAAAACACACTCTGCACTAATAGGCCAGCAAGATTAACTATCACCAGCAACCCAACCAAGAATCCACCAACCATAATTCTTGTAAGCACACAATGATTATCCCCATCATTAACCACAACTGATAAGAATATAGTGTGATCAGTCCACAAATAGCCATATACCCAAAAACAAGGTTGAAAGCTATCATGGTCCTGCCCTTTAACAACTGATAGCTCTTTTTCATAGTTGCAAGCCCATAAACCGGCTCCAATACAGAAACCACGCTAGCCAAATGCCACAAACCACTTATATCGACCTGCAACCCAAGAAACAGGACAAAGACAACCATAAGAGAAAAGAAAAACAACCCCAAACTATGAGTATCCACAAACTAATATAAGCGACACGTAAACCCAAAAAGACTTAATTGTAAGCCACCATGGTGAGTGAAACCCATAAGAAGGTAATAAAGAGCCTCATAGATCGTACTTGTGCTGCGAAAGCAAAAGGGACTATATCATCTATTATAAGCACCCAAATACACTGTCAACTAATTAGTAAAACACAATCTATGAATGCTCTGAATGTTTCTCCTAGACTTGTTATTGTGTCACTTCTTCAGACATCAATATCACTGCATAAGTAATCAGTGTCCCTGCATCAGACATCAATGTCACTGCATAAGTCATCAATGTCACTGCATCAGACATCAATGTCACTGCATAAGTCATCAATGTCACTCCATCAAGTAGCATGTAAATCAGAAAAATAATTCTTACTTCGATAGTTCTTGAGCTTACACTTCTTTGTCAAAATGCATATAAACACAAGTTAGGCCGTAAGTAAACATCGAAAAGCTATTGACTGCATCAAACATCAATGTCACTGCATAATTCATCAATGTCCCTGCATCAGACATCAATGTCACTGCATAATTCATCAATGTCCCTGCATCAGAATACCAGATGCATTAACTACATTGGACTTCTTCATCCTGAGCCAGAAGGGTTGTTGTACGCTAGATATTGGCGACTCAGTACCGACAGATGAATCAGATGCTACGGCAGAAGAATCAATAGCATTTTGACGCATTGGGACAGTGGCAGCCCTCCTAGAACTACTGTTCCCTATCTGGGAACGCTTTTTATGGTACCTGAAGCAGGAAAAAAAAACAACAATAGCCGAAGCACGCCAATCACCACGCCAATGGAGATACCGATTATGACCCCATACGACTGAGCTTTCATCTCTTTCTTGACGATTTAGTTACATGTATCATATGATAGAGCTTTCATCTCTTTCTTGACGATTTAGTTACATGTTATATAATCAGATCACCCATACTACCTGTTAAAAATTATTCAAAAAATACATCCAGAATCCAGTACAAGTCAGAATTGATCTTAAGTTCTAGCAATTCAAGGGAATTCAATAAGGCCAATTGCAACAACAGCCAAACAAATGAAAGAAAAATAAAATGAACTAATGGCACTATTGGAGTCTCTTTGGCTGCATACGTGAAATGAAATAAAAAAACAACAAATATCCCCAAGTAACAAATAGAAATGATATGTTATCGCATCAATTCAATTCTCCAGCAAAGTTCATTTCTTATAAATAAAAAATAAAAATAAATAAAATCGTGCCAACGAAATTCACACCCGAACAGCATAAGCACGCACTCAAAAACTCTAACAACTCAAACAGTCACGCTTACAGAACAGAAATTACCACAACAGTAAATGCTGCTCAATTCATCCGTATCAGGAAAGAAATCCAACGTTAAAAAAATTAAAAAGTAGAAAAACTGCAAAAAAAATACCTATCACATGTAAAAGCGATCAACATAATCTTACAATTCTGGCAAAGAGGAAATCCTCCGCAAAAGTCAGATAAAACAAACGGAATACGCTGTACGCAGATGCTGAAGAGGTTCACAGTTGAATGTGACGTTGAAGAGGTTCGGATTGCTTAAATTGGGCATTGATACGTGGGAAGGTGGAATTAAAAAAAAAGAAATTAGATTGTCCTTATAACATAATAAGTTTTTGGAGTGTACTAAACGATCATTAAGTCTCTAACGACGGCCTTATAACTAATAACCACTTATTATTATTATTATTAGGGAATATTAGGTTTCAGTCCACTTTCCGCCATGCATATAAATTATATCCAGTTTGCATTTTTGTTGATTTAAGGACAAAACATTTTCCTTGGGACTATTTTGCCCTTTCTCCACCAAACACCCATCGCAACCATGACGGAATTCTTAGAATTGGAAACACAAGATGCAGGTACGGATGCCATGGAACGTCTTGGCAGGAACAAAATCAGAGTCCGCTCAATGTGTGATCCCGATTTCAGCAATCTACACTCCTCTAAAGCCCTTATTTTCATCCCCCAAATTCTTCCATACTCTCCACTTCAGAGCCGGAGCTGCCGATCGGTGTTGAATCCGTTTGCCATCCTGGATTTCTCTACTCTCACTAATAAATATTGGATATGCTACTTTTGTCACACACGCAACCATTTCCCTCCACATTATCAGGCTATTTCAGATGCCAATTTGCCGGCAGAGCTTTTCCCTCAGTATACTACGAATGAGTATGAAGACCCGAGCGGGCAGGGTAGTGTTGCTAATCCTCCTGTGTATTTGTTCGTGGTTGATACTTGTGTTATTGAGGAGGAAATTGGATTCCTAAAATCTTCTTTGCAAAAGGTTACTGCCAATTTATTCACTTTTTAGTTTATTCTATAAATTTACCCATCACTCTTCATTTCCTTTTCCAATCAGCATTTGATATAATCCCGATATCATATAACCTACACTTATAGTTTAGCATTTGCATTTAGTTTATTTCTAAAGAATGATTCGAGGGCTAATTGAATCAGGAGGACAATTGTGCTCTCATATGCTATTTTCTTTGAATTCTGAAAATTTAGAACTTGAAGTTTTCACTATATCTAGTTTATTGGACAAAGAAAAAAAATGATTTACTAGAGCTTTAAGGTGTCTAACGGACTACAATCTTTGAAACTAAAATTGCCTACTGGAAAGAAGTTAAAGCAATTGTTTTTTATTTGAAACAACTATTAAAGCATGTGCTTATGGGTGTTCGTTTATTTTTCTGTTTTGGACATTTCAAGTGTTATAAATTCGCGTATTGAGTCTGGGACCGTTCCTCGGGCAACTAGGGTTGAGGGGAATCCCAATGCAGGTATTTAAACTGCTATGGTAGATATTGAAGCTACCATTATCAACTTTTTTGATAACCATGGAGCTGAAACTAATAGTTCTGTTGAGAACACAAATAATGGTAAGTCTATTGTGGTTGATAATATTGGTGATCCCACAGTTTAAAGGTTGGTTTAAGGATGCATCTATGATGTTTTAAAGAAGATTGATGGTGTTGTTCACTTGGTTCATATTATTAAGCTTTCTAATACACTAGTTTGGGGGGTGTTACTGTGTTACTGTTAATATGACTATTTGTTGTGAGATTTCAGCCTTATATACGCCAAGAATAAGGCTGAAAATCAGATTTTGGAGCAGAAAATTAAGTGTTTCAGGCTTGAAAAACTTCAAATACTTTTCTTGACTTCATGTTGTTGCCTTCTTCTACCTTGTACAAATATACAGAAAGATGCAATGTTGCAATGTTTTTGTTTTTCAAAAAAGAATCGGTTGTAGTGTGCTTCAAACCCCCTTCCTTACATTGGGAAGCATACTAATGATGATATTTCAGTCATTAATGGATAAGAAAAGCAATGTATATTTGTTTTCTGTGGTTATTAGTACTGAAAAGTGTTTTGAGAATTTGAAGAGGGAAATAGAATTGGTTGTATTACTGTGATGATAAGGTGTTACTGTGTTAATGTGTTACTGTAAATATCGCTATGTATTCTTCGTAAAATGTGTTATTGCAGGCATATGGTGTCTTTATTTGCTTTTAATCTTTCCTTGCATTCAACAATTTGTTGTGGTATGGTTTTGGCATAGGTGATTGAAGGTTGTTGATTCAAATGGTGAGGCAATGTTGGTGTTTTTTTTTTCTTTAAAAAAATGGAGGAGCCTAAATTCTCTATTGATGAGGCCGAGCTGCTGCTATTTAATGCATTTTCTGCTTCATACATCTTTCATGAAGTTTGATGTGGTGCGGGTTTGAAGGATAATGATCTATAGATGGTAAAACATACTGCTTTGGTCTTCAACAACTTGAATAATGTTTTAGTTCCCCTGATATGCATTATATTCAATAATATTAGGCTTTTATTCTCTTGATTCCCTGGGAGTTGCATCTCCATAATGCTTTGAAAGATTGTTTCATTACGATATCCACCATTTTTTGATAGATTGTTGTATTACGTAATGTTAATGGTGATATTTTGTATGTTAATAAAACGTGTTACTGTGTTTTGTAAACGCTGTGATAAAATTCGGCTTTCAAATACTACATCGAAAATGTATCAAATGAGGTCTCAAAATGAAGATAAAAAAAATATGAACTTTGGTGAAACTATTTTGATGATCGGTGTTCAAAAATCAAAAGCGACGGTCGTTTATAAGAAAACACTCCGGTTAATGCAAATATTTTTTCGACTTTCAAAATTTACGTCGGTAGGGTATCGTAGTTGAGCTCAAATTAAAGAGCAAAAAAATTATGAATTTTGGTGAATTTGTTTTCGATGATCGGAGTTATAAATCAAAATTTACGGGTGTTTGAAAAAAAACAATTAAACAATACAACTGGAAGAAGAAGAGGCACTGCTATTAATCAATTTCCGGAGGTACGGTTATAATAAAGGGTAATTTTGTCCGTCTGAATTTTTTTTTGTCTTTTTTACAACTAAAAAAAAGAGTGTGTATTATTTACTTATTTTGTAATTTTATTTTGTCATTTTCCCTCGATCACCCTTATTATTATTATTATTATATTATTATTATTTTCCGGAAAGAAACATAGAACCTAGGTAGTTTTCTTTTTTTCTTCCGGTGACAATCGGCAATAGCAGCATAGCTGCATAGTTTAGTTTTTTTTTAAAATTATTATTATCTACTGTACACTTCCATTGCAACTGGAAAAAGGTACATAATGCATGTCTCCCCTCTTTTTTCGGCAGTATTCACAGCAAGATTTAATATATGAAAAAGATAACAAAAGTATACATCAAATAAAAAGAGCAAAAAAGATAAAAACATCAACAACAACATGCTTAAATACGGCTGAACACTCATTTACTTCACCTTAACATCATTAAACACCAACTATTCAATATGAAAACTCTTTTACCTTGTAATCCAGCCAAAGCAAAGCAATTTTTCAAAGCAAACAACAAAAGCCTTGAATTTTCCACACCATACCTATATAATCACAATCTAGCTACGAATTAGATATAATCAAAGGTTTCTAAACGGTTAAAACTACGAATTCAACCATTTAGCACCCAAGAACACGATCAAATCCTCAAGATTCTAGATTTAGAGCAAAATTCATACCTTTATGAAACCCCAAATTGTTGATGTTGCACTCTATGTAGTAAAATGGGCACAATCTGATTACATTGACTAGAAAACGAATAAGCAAAATTACAACAAAAAGAAATTATAACAAATCGAAATTACAACAAAACAACTTACAGTTTGTTTTGAAACAGATTAAAAGTAGAATGAAACCGAGCTTTGTGTTTAACACACTTTCCTTAAGACTAATTCGTCCCCTCACCGTCGAGTGCTTGAGCTTCAATGGAACGTTAGTCTCCCAAGATAGAACGGTTAACAAGGACAAGTTGCACCATACCTTCCTTGTGTAAGAACTATGTTGCTTGAACTCTCTATTTTCATAAGAAGGGTAGAAGGAAGAGGAAATTCGGTGTATCAGCTTCTGGTTCGTAAGGTCCTTTTTCCAGTTGTATTTGTGGCTGTTTATATAGGCTCTAGTAGAGGAGAGTAGCAAAACTGATGGAATATGAAATGAACAGCCTGATCATCTGTATTGAATGTCATAAGTGTAGCAGAACTGGAAGGTCTCAGCATTCAAGAACACGTTGGAACAGGAACAGTCTCACACAGCAGCATTCAAGAACAGAATTTAGTATTGGAAAATAAAATAAAGATTTTACAATGAGATTCAAGAACACGATTGGAAAATAAAATAAAGATTTTATTTGCAGCATTCAAGAACACAATTCAGTATTGGAAAATAAAATAAAGATTTTATTTGCAAAACCGAGCCTTATCTTGAGCCCTTCGAATCAAGCTGCATTCGTGTACGCAGGACACGCGGGCATGCACAAGCCCATGGGTAAATCCGGATTGGATTTTCACCCCCCCCCCCCTGCGTCTGCGCGTAGAGAACGGTGTATAAAGTTGGTTTCTTATTCCAAGACACTAAAACAACATCATATAAATATTGACTCTTTTCCCTTCTTCCAACCAATGTGGGAGAAATAGCTTCTTCCTATTTTTCCTTTCCATAACACTTTCCATTCACACACTTAAGCCCAATAGGCCCAATATGACATATCATTTAAAATATTCCATTTTAACCATCAATTTTCCAACAATCCCCCACATGAATGGAAATTGTGTATGACCCTAGCAAAGGCTCTAAGAATGACATAGGGAGTTCAGCGGTAGATGAATGCATAGGATAGGTAGGTGTGACCCCTTTGAACCTTCCCTTGATTAAATATGTTTACTTTCTTGGTGACTAGTAGACGCGATGTCCTTGAACTATTCTGCTGTTGATGTAAATGATGACATATCAACCACACTGCATCTACCTAGCAACATTTAGTTCTTGCGGTTATGTCTATTTTGGCCGTGGACATCTGCCTGGTTCTGTAAGAGTTTCTAAGAATTGCGCCCTATACAATTCCCTTTGAAGCGGCCCTCTTCTCTCTTACATAGGTGATTCTGTAATTCAGAATTTTCTCAAAATATTCTTCTTACACAAATCATTAAAAGCTCTTCTGTGAGCTTATCCTCGTTCAATCTCACTGTTTCTTCATCTTAGGAATGAGCTTGAGGGTTACCCCCCCACAGTGACTTCACTTCGGCAATTAGGTTTTCCCATTGAACCAAGATCTTGGGATCTCCAATCTACAAGGTTGGGTTTTCCTTCGCAAAAGTTTTATTCCATGGGCTTTAGTCCCATTCCTCTTGATGACTTTGCAACTACTTCTCTATTTAACCCTTTGGTTAGCGGATCCGCAAGATTATCCTCTGACTTAACATAGTCTAAGGTAATCGTACCAGTTGATAGTAGTTGTCTAATGGAATTATGTCTTCGGCGTATGTGCTTAGACTTACCATTATACATTGTATTATGTGCTCTTCAAATCGCCGATTGACTGTCACAGTGAATACATAAACCTAGCACTGGCTTCGGCCATTGAGGAATATCCTCTAGGAATTGATGCAACCATTCTGCCTCTTCCCCACATTTATCCAATGCCACCAACTCAGATTCCATTGTGGATCTGGTTATCACGGTTTGTTTGGAAGATTTCCAAGACACGGCTCCACCGCCTAACGTGAATACAAAGCCACTTGTGGATTTTGAATCCTTTGAATCTGAAATCCAATTTGCATCAGTATATCCTTCTATAACAATGGGTTCTCTTGTATAGTGAAGGTCATACTTACGAGTATATCTTAAGTATCTCGGTAACCTCACTATAGCTTTCCAATGTTCATGACTCGGATTACTAGTATATCTACTTAGCTTGCCAACAGCGTAAGCGATATCCGGTCTAGTAGAACTCATTAAGTACATTAGACTTCCAATGATCCTTGCATACTCTAATTGAGATACACCCTCACCTTTATTTTTGAACAAAGGTTGACTTTGATCTATTGGAGTTTTAGCTTCATTTGAGTCATCTTTATTGAATTTTTCCAGGATTTTATCAATATAATTAGATTGACTCAAAATGAGACCATTAGAATTTCTTGTAATTCTAATTCCCAATATCATCTCTGCTAAACCCATATCTTTCATTTCAAATCTGGCGTTTAACATATCTTTGGTATATTTGATCATCTTATCATTAATACCAACTATCAGCATGTCATCCACATAAAGACATAAGATGACACAACCATCTTTTTTTTTTTTTTTTCATGTAAATACATTTATCACATTCATTGTTTTGGTGCTTGTTTTAAGCCATACATTTAATTCTTAACCAATTTACCCACTTTCTTATCTTGTCCTGGACTAGAAAAACCCTCATGTTGTTCCATGTAGATTTCTTCTTCTAAATCTCCATTTAAGAAAGCGGTTTTCACATCCATTTGATGTACTTCTAAATTACATAAGCGGCTATAGCAAGTACCATCCTAATGGAAGTTATTCTAAATCCTTTGGAGAATATGTGTCAAAATAATCAAGACCTTCTTTTTGACTATAACCTTTTATTACTAGTCTGGCCTTATATTTATCAATAGATCCATCAGGTTTCATTTTCCTCTTAAAGATCCATTTTGATCCTAGTGGCTTACATCCTGGAGGTAGATCAACTAACTCCTAAGTATGATTTTGCAATATAGAATCTATTTCACTATTTATTGCTTCTTTCCACATTGGACCTTCAGAAGAAGTTGTCGCTTCTTTAAAGCTTTGAGGATCTGTTTCTAACATATATGTGATAAAATCTTTACCAAAAGATTTTTCAGTCCTCGACCTTTTACTTCTTCTTGGCTCAACCTCAGTTGGCTCTTCCTCATTCACTTGTTCAGAAGGGTGATCCTGATCATGAGCACGCTTTAATGAACTAGGTTCATTTGTTTTAGCCGGAAATACATTCTCAAAGAATGATGCATTTCTCGATTCCATTATCGTATTTTTGTGTATTTCAGGGTTATCTGATTTATGCACAAGAAACCGATAAGCACTACTATTGTGTGCATATCCTATGAATATACAATCAAAGATTTGTAGATCCTATCATCTCTTTTTTTAGGTTTAAGTACTTCAACCTTAACCACACACCCCCACATTTTTATGATTTTGTAGTAATGTTTGCAACATTTCCACAATTCATATGGGGTTTCATCCTTCTTCTTAGAAGATATTTTATTAAGAATGAAATTCACCGAGAGAATAGCGTCCCCCACAAGTTCTGAGTTAAACATGAACTTAACAACGTAGCATTCATCAGCTCTTTAAGGGTTGAGTTCTTGCGTTAAGCAATACCCTGTGACTGGTGTGTCATGTGTATATGGTGTAGTTGTTTGATGAATGATGCCGGCGCCTCAGCAAGACTCATGAAACGGTACATCATATCCACCACCACAGTCACTACGGGTAGTTAAATCCGTATGCTAAGTTGTTTCCCACCTTCATTCTTATAACTTTTAAAAGCATCAAAGCCTCATTATCTTCATTGTCATTAAACGGTTTGTAGAATATCAATATTCTACTTATTATCTAGGTTTAGTTAAAACCTCTACATTCATTTTAATAGTCATCAACACCACTATTAAATCCCGTTAACTATGACAGTTGAACTTTTAAATAATCATAAATAAATGATTACTATTCATAATCTCTGAACCTTATAGACATTTTAAGAATTAATAATCATCAATACCATGATTTCTATTAATTCTCATAAACTTTGACAATGAAATGTTTCAATAATCATTATTGCAACGGTTCATATTCCACTAACCGATCATCCGGTCATATACTTGTATTAAGTTCAACACAATTTGTATTTCACAAGATACAACCCGATTTAAATCAAACCCGATTTAATTCACACAAATAATCATACGGTTGCACACACGTTATTTACAATGATGCACCTCAATGATCGTTGTAAATACATAAACTCAACAATTCCTCCATTATTTTCGAACATGACGATACCAACATAATAAAATTTGCATTATAGACAGTATCCTCAGACTACCGCTATAATTCTAAAGCAAATTCATTTTATTTCATAACATGTATAGAATTAAATTTTAAATTGATAAAATTTACATCTATTTTATAACATGTATTAAAATTTTGGACAGATAATAAAGTATTGCGTTACTAATAAATTCGTTATAGAATATTAAAAGTCACAACACTTTAATTATAATATCCATTAATAAATCATATGCTTTCTCATATGATTACATGTATAGATCCAATGACCACAGAATGGACTACATCCATTAATATACATACAATTAAATTTCTCGAAGAAATTTAATAATATTTTATTATTCCGTGAGTATCAAATAAAATCACTCAACGAAATTTGTGAGTATTAACACTCCACGTCTTATGTCACAAAAATAATGTTGTGTCACAACAGATTATAACACTATAATCAAATAAAGAATTATAATTAAATAATTCTCAATCGAATAATTATTTCCTTCCTGAAATAATAACAACAAAACTCATTTACACAAAATGATTTTGTGTCCACAAAAATTTTCCTCAGAAAATATATCACATGCGTCACAACAAACACAATCACATATATATATATATATATATATATGTATAAATTTTGATCATCTTCATGTGATCATGTATTTTTTCTGTTGATAATATTTACACATAAATAATATCATAAAGTATGCTCAATATGTTAAATGAATTGACAAACTGATTATAAAATGTTTCTTGAGTATCTATTATGACCACTCCTAGAACCAGTTTGTTTTCATTACAACTCGACTCGTTTTCTTCAAGAACAGAAAACTGAACCATTTAATCTCGTTTCGTTTTCTTCAATGAGATTATTTTTCCATCACAAACCGATTCGTTTTTGACTCGTAATGGTTGTCATATCTGAAATTTAACACACAAGGATTAAATTCCTTTGAATACTGTATAGAACATTCGTGAACCGAACTATACTAATTAAAACAATCTCAAAATTGTTTCTGTTAAATTTCTTTCAATAATATATAAAACGATCTCGAAATTGTTTCTATTATATAAAAACAATCTCGAACTTGTTTCTATACTGATTATTGAACAAATCGTTTGAGAATCCTGTATGATTACTCAAAATATTCGTGAGTATCTTAGACGATCACTCCACGAAAATTCTGCTCCGTTGATAACTCTGTTTTGAAACAGAAAACGAGCCTTCGATTCGTAAACAACAGTTTACTGTTTGTTTTCAATTCTGTCAATGAACCAGAAATATTCTGTCCTTGGCTCACCGATACAGAAACACGAATTAGTCTTAAGATTGTTGCACTCTATGTAGTAAAATGGGCACAATCTGATTACATTGACTAGAAAACGAATAAGCAAAATTACAACAAAAAGAAATTATAACAAATCGAAATTACAACAAAACAACTTACAGTTTGTTTTGAAACAGATTAAAAGTAGAATGAAACCGAGCCGTGTGTTTAACACACTTTCCTTAAGACTAATTCATCCCCACACCGTCGAGTGCTTGAGCTTCAATGGAACGTTAGTCTCCCAGGATAGAACGGTTAACAAGGACAGGTTGCACCATACCTTCCTTGTGTAAGAACTATGTTGCTTGAACTCTCTATTTTCATAAGAAGGGTAGAAGGAAGAGGAAATTCGGTGTATCAACTTCTGGTTCGTAAGGTCCCTTTTCCAGTTGTATTTGTGGCTGTTTATATAGGCTCTAGTAGAGGAGAGTAGCAAAACTGATGGAATATGAAATGAACAGCCTGATCATCTGTATTGAATGTCATAAGTGTAGCAGAACTGGAAGGTCTCAGCATTCAAGAACACGTTGGAACAGGAACAGTCTCACACAGCAGCATTCAAGAACACCGAGCCTTATTTTGAGCCCTTCGAATCAAGCTGCATTCGTGTACGCAGGACACGCGGGCATGCACAAGCCCAAGGGTAAATCCGGATTGGATTTGCACCCCCCCTGCGTCTGCGCGTAGAGAACGGTGTATAAAGTTGGTTTCTTATTCCAACTACACTAAAACAACCTCATATAAATATTGACTCTTTTCCCTTATTCCAACCAATGTGGGAGAAATAGCTTCTTCCTATTTTTCCTTTCCATAACACTTTCCATTCACACACTTAAGCCCAATAGGCCTAATATGACATATCATTTAAAATATTCCATTTTAACCATCAATTTTCCAACAGTTGATAACAAAACGAAACTCGTCTCGGGAGCATTCTGGTGCTCTACTCGAATCTGAAATCCGACAAACGATTTTTGAGATACCTTGAAGATTCTGTTTGGCTCTTTTTCTTTTTCTTAAGATCGAACTCTCTGTTTCCGTTTTTTTCCTTCTAATAACTCTCATTTAGAGGAGTTTTATTTCCTTAAAATCCTTCAATTAATTGGGGAGTTTTATTTCCTTAAAACTCCCATTAAATCCAAACAAATTAATAAAAATTGCCCATTGATTATATCTATTTATTATTTACCGAAAATTAAAGGGAAATAAATATAAAATTCCAAAATGAATCGAAATGAATAGTTTGCCATTTCGTGAAAATTTGAAATGTTACATGATTGGATGCGATATTGAAACACACACATGATTTATGCCATTTCGTCTCAAATTCATGTTTTTCAGTGATAAGAATGAATTATAACATGCTAACTTTTCGGAAAAAAAAGGCAAAAAACGTCTTTTAACATAAGGTTCAAATTTATAATATTTAAATAAAGAATTTAAGTTTTATTTAAAATATAAAAGGAAGTTAATGGGAGTTAATAATTAATATCAATCTCTTGGAGGTTATTTTCAAGATTAAAACCTCCCACACACTCATAACTCTTCCTTTCTAAAAATCTGAAAAGAAAAAAAAAACTGCTATGCGTTCCTTCTTCCTCTTTTATTTGGAAAAGGAGATAAACTTCAAAAATTCTTATCTTCCAATCCGTAGTTCCGTTTTCCAGCCACAAATTGTCAAAACGATCGTCTCAGAGCGTAGATTATTCTAAAAATAATCGCACAGGAGATAATACAGGTTTGGTTAGCTCGTATTCTGCTGCAAATCGTAAAAGATTATGATGTTTTGTGTTTTAGGGTTTTGGGCATAACTTTTGATCCGTGAATCCGTTTGGAAATCTGAAAGTACCGCTGAAATCGAGAGAAGATGATGATCGCTTTGATACCAGAATTTGGGTCTGATTCTCAGGTATGCTGGAGTCGAATTTCTGCTGTGAATTCATGAAAAGGATCATGAATTCATGTTCTAGGGTTTTATTTCGTAGTTCTTTGTTTAGAAGCATCAATTAATTCATGTTAATTGTGATCTTTTAGATCTTGTTTAAGGCATGTTTAAGTGCTGCAGAGATTAGTTTTGGTTTGTGGCTTCAATCAAGTAAGAGGATCTTCCTAATGTTTAATTAAAATTTTATGATGTTAAGATTGAGCTTTTGTGTTGATTTCTTGATTGTAAATCAGGTTAACTATTGTTGTAGTACAAGATGTTATGGTATGTTTAAAGGCTGTTTTCCTGCTGTTTTGATGTGTATTTTTGGTGATAAACATGTTAGAAAGGTTGTATAATCGAGAGAAGTATTGAAAATCAGGTTTAGGGCCTGTACAGTTAGAATGCGCACACATTGATCTTGCTTTTGGGAAATATGATGTTTGAGCTATGTGTTGAGTTTCAAGTGTTGTTTCTTGATCTAAAAAAAGAAACATTAATAAACATTCATGAACATTACAAAGCCATGAATAAGCTTCTGTTGCGCTTGGTTCTGTACCGGATGTATTCTTAAAGGGAATTGAAATCCGGGACCGTCGGAAGAATAAGAGTGGCCTTGTGCTTTGATGAATTAGTATTCATCGATGTATGTGTAATTGCTAGCTTGAGTCTAAGAGTCTAAGAAGAGGGAGTAGGGAGCTTTTTGTCCTGAATGAACCTAGGTGGCTAGCTAATCACTTAATAAACGTATTTGACCAGATAAAAGGTTAAACATCATGAGAGCTTGGATAGGCACAATAAAATATTGGCAATGTGATGTTTGGCCAGATAAAGTGGCGATGATCACTGCCGGATTCTAGACCCGCCAGATAAAGTAGTGATCATTCCGCCGGACAAACTCACGAACGAGATATGCATTCACCGGTCAGCTCTCTAGGGTTGGCCAGATAAAGTGGAATGATTATCTCGGGACCGCTAGAGATTTATCTCTATAGGGTTGCATCTTCTGTCTTAGTGCATATCTCACTAAGTGTAGTGCCCTCGCAAACATGTTGTAACAAAGATAAGTTAAGTTAGAAACGTTTAGTCACGACATGTTGATGAGCATGAAGAGAACTCCAGAATTGAGTTGGTCTCATAAAGATAACTTAATAATAATTAATGAACCTGTCATTGTAAGACTTGATTATACATTAGCTTCTTCCTTTTGCTAAGTACTTTGTACTTACCTCAATTGCATATGTTGTTTTGTGTGCTTTTGGGGTGAGAAGACGAACAGGTTGTCCTTGAGCTCGTTGAGAAGTTCGATGTTGTTTTGATGATGTTGGTGCTGATGATGCTTTCTTTTACTTTCTTTTAAAGGCTGTACTATAGTATGTTGTATATTCTTAAATAACATGTTGTACTTTTATTCCAAGTTTGTATGACAAGTGTTGTATCATTATTTTGTAACATCGTACGTTGTAAGCTTCATCTCATTGTTGTAAGCTTTTCCTTTCTACCCCTAGTCGGTTTGTATTCCATTCTAGTAGCATTTATGATTTTACCCGAGCCTTTTGGGCTTCCGTTGCTTTAATTATGATACGACGACATAGAGGCTGGCGTATAATATTGGATTTATTTAATGTTATACGCGCCGAACGTTCTCTTCCAGATAAGGGCTCGGTATCCGGGTGCGGGGCGTTACAGTTGGTATCAGAGAGAATCGTTCCTTGCTTTTCTAGGCTTCCATCTCTCCATTCCTTAAGATAAGCCTTCTTTAGACCACTTAGTAACCATTCTGACTTCCTTGATCTTTCAGAATGGTAGGAACCCGTAAAGTTTCTTTACTAACCTAAGTTCTGTTCTCAAGATAAGGTATCTTGGATCTTTTAGAACATTTATGATCTCTCTTGTTCTTGGTGGTAATTTTCGTAAAGCTAATAATCCTTATACCGTGGTTAGTTTTCACTAGATCCAAGTGAAGAGTCTTCTTAGGCGAAGGTTAGGTTGAGTTCTAAGCTCACATCTTTTATGTGATGCCCTCAAGTTTGTTCCTTCTCGGATCCTTAATAGAATCCCTATCTTCTTTTGACCTTTCAGACTTTTCTCTCTTTACTCTTTTCTTGGAGGATTCAAAGTTTTCTTATTGCGACTTTTTGATTTAATCATTTCTTTGATTTTATAATTTGGTGTTATGCAAAACGAGTAAACGACTTTGTTCACGTTTCTATATGTCTTTTAATATCATTTCTGATGTTTCAAAAATTCTGTAAATTTACAGTCACTTAGAAAATTGCCTTACCTACAATTTCTCTTTTGGCATCAACTTAGTTTTCAATATGAATTGTTCATAAATTGTTTAACAAGGAGGAGTACTCTGTTCAGAAAATTCTGCAGCGGTACTCTTACTTATGAATCGGTTTTGATTAAGCTAAACACCCCCAAACGACTTGAATTTTTGATATGTCGTAGGAAACTTTCTGCTCTGCAATTTTTGTTTTGGAGTCAAGTGCAAATTCGTTCTGGTTTGAGTACAATCTGCAACACAATGCATATTATAATTTTCTGAAATTTTTGACAGCTTACAGCAGTCGACGAAAAATAATTATTTTAACCAACCAATGTTTTTCCATAAATTCCGAATTTTGTGTAGCATATGTAAAACTTGTATACCTACAATTTTTATTTTTACATCATGTTCAAAATCAGTTTGGTTTGTTCTGTGCAAGTCAATCATTTCATGGTTGATGTATGTACTTAAACTTTTAAAACCATTTAAGTACTTGTTCATGAAAGGCTAGACAACATTCTTTCACCCTAGAAGTTTAGGTGTGGGGTTAGAGGTGTTGGGAAGGCTTTGTAGCATAAGACTTTTAACTTACTTGTTATCCAAACTAAGAAGTTTAGTAGGTAGGTATTAAGTGTTGTAGATTTAATACCCTTATGTTACAAGAAACAATTACATGGTGACTTTCCAATCCCATGTTTTCTTTAACGAGGTGCTTTCTATAATCATTTGGTTTCATACTTAGTTACCTCTAATTTCAAATGTTTCCCCATGCATACTATTTGTAACCAATGTGCTAGCTAGATCATCCATTTGAAACTTTTTAAACTTGGTAAAAGTCCTTTCATTGCGAAGTTTTGTTTTCCAAGTGTGCACATACTTTGATGTGTCTTTTTTTTTATGAAGATGTTTTCATACTGTCAAATTCTTGACTTAAGGACACAAGTTTCTCATCCTTCGAACTATTTGAACTGGCAACTGCATATCCTTTCATTGCATCATGTTTAGCAAACTCGGGTCAATACACTTTTGCATCATAGTGATTACCTTCAATGCATCCCCTACACGATGTTTTAGTCCAGAAAACTTTTTGTTTAAAGACTCAACTCTTTTATTAGAATTTTATACCATTTCGAAAACCGGTTGAAAGATCAAACTTTCTCAAAACATCCATTTTAATTACATATCCTTTTGTCTTCTGGTAAGAATACGTGAACAACCATTTCTTACCTAAGTGTCATTTAATAGCTCCAGACTACTTTTAGAAAATTACATATATACATATGTTAAAAAGTCCTATCGATAATTACTTTCAAAGTACTGCATCTTTTACTCACTTACGAATTTTTTTTTGAATAAGCAAGTAGTCGAACCTCTTTTACGTCTCATGCATGTCTTTTAAAGTTTTGTTTTGATTAAGAATTATAGCCTGCAACTTATTTTGTTAATAGTATTCCTCGACAAAATTTGCTACAAGTGTTAAGTTGTTTTATCTTATTTTAAACCTTCCTTCTTCAAATTGGAAGAAATGGCTTTCTATTTTTTTTTTTAAACAAAGGGCTGTCCTCATTCCTTTGAACATTCGCCCCCTTGATGCAAACCTTTTACCAATTTCACAATAGCCCTTCGTCTTTGAACGACACAAAAACATGCATTATTGGAAACTCTTGTGTTTTCTTTACACAGTCGTCACTTATGATTTTTTTTTCACGATGCACTTCTTCGATTTACCTTTATCATTGAACCTTTGGAGAAGATGTTCCCCGCTTTCAAAAAAAAAAAAAATTAACTGCAACGGTTGTTTAAAGAAATAGAAAATGCATTCACTGAGTTCATTTACTTTCTTTTCCACGTTATCATTCATGACCTCTTCGCAACATTTCTCCAATTTACTTGGATTTTCATCATGAAAACTTTCGAGAGAATATTACCCGGCTTCAAATTTTTTTTATATATATATATATATATATGTACATATTTGAATAAGATTTGAAACTTCTTCTACTTCCAGACCTTTTATGTTGAACTCTTTAATAGCGATGTAAGAAAATTTATTCTTTTGCATTCAATCATACTAATTACTTCAAGGGAAAGGAAAATGTTTTCAATATGGATTATATAGGATGATCTTTTGGTTGCAACAAAGGTCCCAACCAGAGAACTTTTGTTTTATCGATTTTATCACAAGTGGCCTCATCTTGGTAAATTTTATATGTCATCCATTTTGTGTTATCCAAACAAATGTTTTACTATATGCATGTGAACCAAGTTCAAACCATCTTTCATTTTGTGTTACGCGTCTCAAAATTTCTCATTTGTTATCTCCTTTAGTAGTTTCAGTTTTCAAAAGACTTTTATAACCATTCTTACCTTTCTACTGGAATCAAGGTGAGAATAAGTTTAAAACTTTGTTTCTTGTATATGTTTTGCTTAAAAATAAATTCTTTTACAACTCCAGTATTCTGTTGGTCTATAAAATTATGGTTGCTGATAAACTCACTGTCAAAAGTTGTTTTCTTGTATATAGGAAAGCCTTATAAGTTTGGTAGAAGATGTTTATATGGTTTCCTTTTTCAAGACTAGTAAAGATTGAAGTATTTCTATGGTTTGGGTGTGCTATAGATGGTTTAGTGCTGGATTGATAACAAGACGGAGTTGAAGTTCCTTAAGTTAATAGCTAGTTTTTTGAAGGTAAGGCGGATGTATAGGTCAAAGCAACCCTCGTATAAGTATAGGAACAGCTGTAAGGGTGACAAAGTGGACGAAGAACCTAGAAGAATACTACTTGTTAATTAGTGGATTGACTTATGACTTTTGGGACAAAGTGTTATATGAGGAGTTTAAGGAGTTAAGTTAGTAGAGTTGAGTATAAGGTAGTTGAAAGGTGTGAATAAGCTAGAGTAGTGCTGGGGTCTGAAGTACAAGATTAGTTGTGTTGGACGCATTGAAGTTTGGACGATGAAAATACTAAGGTTCAAATCAGTTGGAGATAACGTTTTGTTGGAAGGTGAGCTAGAAAGTAGGCAAACTGGTATCTAAGATGAAAGTGGAGTTTGTTCTAGTAAGTTTCGAGGGCGAAACTTCTTTAAGGGGGGAAGAACGTAACATTCTGACTTTTCAAAAAAGGGCAAAAACGTCTTTTAACATAAGGTTCAAATTTATAATATTTAAATAAAGAATTTAAGTTTTATTAGAAATATAAAGGGAAGTTAATGGGAGTTAATAATTAATATCAATCTCTTGGAGGTTATTTTCAAGATTAAAACCTCCCACACACTCATAACTCTTCCTTTCTAAAAATCTGAAAAGAAAAAAAACTGTTATGCGTTCCTTCTTCCTCTTTTCATTGGAAAAGGAGATAAACTTCAAAAATTCATATCTTTCAATCCTTAGTTCCGTTTTGCAGCCACAAATAGTCAAAACGATCGTCTCATACAGGAGATAATCCAGGTTTGGTTAACTCGTTTTCTGCTGCAAATCGTAAAAGATCATGATGTTTTGTGTTTTAGGGTTTTGAGCATAACTTTTGATCCGTGAATCCGTTCAGAAATCCGAAAGTACCGCTGGAATCGCGAGAAGACGATGATCGTTTTGATACCAGAATTTGGGTCTGATTCTCAGGTATTCTGGAGTCGAATTTCTGCTGTGAATTCATGAAAAGGATCATGAATTCATGTTCTAGGGTTTTGTTTCGTAGTTCTTTGTCTAGAAGCATCAATTAATTCATGTTAATTGTGATCTTTTAGAACTTGTTTAAGGCCTGTTTAAGTGCTGTAGAGATTAGTTTTAGTTTGTGGCTTCAATCAAGTAAGAGGCTCTTCCTAATGTTTAATTAAAATTTTATGATGTTAAGGTTGAGCTTTTGTGTTGATTTCTTGATTGTAAATCATGTTAATTGTTGTTGTAGTAGTACAAGATGTTATGGTATGATTAAAGGCTGTTTTCCTGCTGTTTTGATGTGTATTTTTGGTGATAAACATGTTAGAAAGGTTGTAGAATCGAGAGAAGTGTTGAAAATCAGGTTTAGGTCCTGTATAGTTAGAATGCGCACACATTGATCTTGCTTTTGGGAAATATGATGTTTGAGCTATGTGTTGAGTTTCAAGTGTTGTTTCATGATCTACAAAAAGAAACATTAATAAACATTCATGAACATTACAAAGCCATGAATAAGCTTCTGATGCGCTTGGTTCTGCACCGGATGTATTCTTAAAGGGAATTGAAATTCGGGACCGTCGGAAGAATAAGAGTGGCCTTGTGCTTTGAAGAATTAGTATTCATCGATGTATGTGTAATTGCTATCTTGAGTCTAAGAGGCTAAGAAGATGGAGTAGGGAGCTTTTTGTCCTGAATGAACCTAGGTGGCTAGCTAATCACTTAATAAACGTATTTGACTAGATAAAAGGTTAAACATCATGGGAGCTTGGATAGGCACAGTAAAATATCGGCAATATGATGTTTGGCTAGATAAAGTGGTGATGATCACTGCCGGATTCTAGACCCGCTAGATAAAGTAGTGATCATTCCGCCGGACACACTCACAAACGAGATATGCATTCACCGGTCAGCTCTCTAGGGTTGGCCAGATAAAGTGGAATGATTATCTCGGGACCGCTAGAGAATTATCTCTATAGGGTTGCGTCTTCTTTCTTAGTGCATATCTCACTAAGTGCAGTGCCCTCGCAAACATGCTGTAACAAAGATAAGTTAAGTTAGGAACGTTTAGTCACGACATGTTGATGAGCATGAAGTGAACGCCAGAATTGAGTCGGTCTCATAAAGATAACTTAATAATAATTAATGAACCTTTCGTTGTAAGACTTGATTATACATTAGCTTATTCCTCTTACTAAGTACTTTGTATTTACCTCAATTGCATATGTTGTTTTGTGTGCTTTTGGGGTGAGACGACGAACATGTTTTCCTTGAGCTCATTGAGAAGTTCGATGATGTTTTGATGACGTTGGTGCTGATGATGCTTTCTTTTAGTTTCTTTTAAAGGTTGTACTATAGTATGTTGTAGATTCTTAAATAACATGTTGTACTTTTATTCCAAGTTTGTAAGACAAGTGTTCTATCTTTATTTTGTAACATCGTACGTTGTAAGCTTCATCTCGTTGTTGTAATCTTTTCCTTTCTACCCCTAGTCGGTTTGTATTTCATTCTAGTAGCATTTATGATTTTACCCGAGCCTTTTGGGCTACCGTTGCTTTAATTATGATACGACGACGTAGAGGCTGGCATATAATATTGGATTTATTTAATGTCATACGCGCCGAACGTTCTCTTCCGGATAAGGGCTCGGTATTCGGGTGCGGGACGTTACATTAATATCCGAAAGGTTCTTCTTATTATAATGTTTTAATTTTAAAAGTATTTGAATGCAAATATAAAGTGTTATTCGAGAGAATATATTATTCAAATTATAAGATACATTTGTTGATGTCTTGACACTCGAGTAACAACTAAATAAATATTGCATGTACGAACAAATTCTAGTTACACGGTAACCCCTAACTGTATAAATATTGCATAGACAAACAAATTCCAAATACACGGTAACCGCTTCAATGAAAATATTGTACTCAGCATCATATAATAGCAACATATTGTTTGATGTCAATCACGATCGTTAAACTTGAATTAATTAATAAAGTGTTACTATGATAAATTATTGATTTTCATCTAATTATATTTATAAAATGATAATTCATATTTACGGACAATATATTTAAAAACCTACCGGGCCAAACATATGAATGACATTTAAAAAAATGGGATAATCAAACAAGCATTAACTTGATATAACTCTTTGGTCCTAGAAATCTTGTGCTGAATAACTTAGATGCTAAATAAATTTATTGCAGTCATTGAAAAAAATATTGAGTACTAAATGATCAATAAATTCTTCTAAAATGTACATCAATGATGTATATTCAGGTCTCACGTCTATTGTTAAAGACCTACTGTAATAACTGCTTCTACTGATAGATGTAGTTGAACGTGTGACCAAAGATAAAAGACTTTGTCAACTAAAAATGATGCAGTCAGTCATAATCAGAGCATTTACAATGACTCTTTAGTTTAGAGCAACCACAATGATCAATACATTTTCCAATGTGATTCTGTCAAAAAAGCCACAGAAAATCCTACACGGCACCAAAATCACATTCATATCCATTATGGCCTCCACAATGGTCTTCAAAATAATCACATATTTTCTATCTTCAAAATGAAAATAAAAATCCTAAAAAAATGAATACTATAATTCCAGAGAAAACAAAATCCTGTAATTTTTTCTTCCAGGCAAAACAAAAATTGAAATTAAAAGAAAACGAGCAAAGAAAATGCAACAACCAAAGTTTATAAAAGTGAAGCTGTGAATTGTCTTAAAATCATGTACTTTGTTACCTTCTCTTTTGCAATTGTTGACTTTGTCACAAATTTCAACTGTAACGACTTCGTTCTTTTTTTTATGGGGCTTTTCTTCTATCAAGGATTGAAGAAAAGGGAGCTACTGTGTAAGCAAAATTTCTGGGATTTTTTTTTGATTGGAGAGAGTGCGTGATTTGCAGGGGAGAAGATGGATGTAAATGAAGTGGTTGAGGAAGTGGACAAACCCATTTCCATAGAGCCATCGGGAACATATTTTGGATGTGAATATTTGGATCATTGCAAGCTGGAAGAGAAAGAGACAATGTATTTTCTGACAAAAAGTAAATATTACATTGGGAATAAATGAGCCATTGTATGTGCTTTTACAATGCTTTGTCAATTTTGTCAGATTAGTCATTGTCAATTTTTTTAAATTCTTTTACAATGGTTTGAAAAGAGAGCGATGTAATTAATTTGGATGAGAACTTGGTCCTCCGTCCACCTCCTGATCCACAATCATCATTCTCTTTCATATTATTTTAGTATTTTTTTTCTTTTAATCTCTCTCCTTCTCACATGTTGCACCAACACATTTCTCCCTCCCTCCCTCCCCTTTTAATCCTCTTTCTCCTACTTCATATATTTGATGTCTTTTTTTTCATGTAAAAAAAAAAAACATTCATCACAATTGTTGCTTCCATCCACTGCTGCTCAAGCTCACATATGAATATTAATATTTATTGAATTTGTTATCCAGTATTTAGAGTATTTGAAACTGGAGCATTTTTCTACCAAGAGTGTTTCAAAAAGAATATATATCCCAAGCCTGACTTTTCTTTTCTGCTCTCTCCTGATAGAATTTCCGATCCACCACCATTAACCGAAAGCCGCAATTTCAATTTGGATTATTCAAGGTTTTTTTATTGAATGTATATTTTCACACAATAAAATATCTTGCCACACATACTATATTTTCCAATTTTAACCGTCAAATTTTCACGCTTATATATTCTGACCCAAATTGTGCTGGCTTCTTCAAGAAATCCAACTTTTATTCGGCATATTATAATATATTTTAGGTGATAAAGTAGAATGTATTTTTAAGACCACTATGGAGATGAATGTTAATGTGAATGTGATTGGTGCCAACAAGGATAATTTTGATACTTTTGAGGCAAATTGACAATGGAAAGAGTTTGATCATTGCTTGTGCTGTCGGAACGGTAAAGCATTGGGAATCCATTTCTCCCCATAAATTGAGTTCTGCTTAAAATCAAATTCAGCTAAAATAAATCTGTTTAAAATCAAAATCTACCTCTAATGCTACAAATCTTCAACGTTGTCCAAAATATACAGCTTATAGAACCTAAGAGCATCTCCTATGGCTCAATCGAAGCCCCTGCGAAAAGCGTGTAAACACTTTATTTTGAAGGTGGTGGTCACTGCAGATCAATTAACCACCCAGAAACTATTAAGAGTGATCACAGTGGTGTACTCTATTAAAAAATCCATTTATCTTATTTTTTGTTCCAGATTCACTTTTTCAACACCTTATAAAACAACTAACTCCAATAACACTTCATATACAATTTCTCAAAATTACTTTCTCTCACATCTCAATTAACTAATTTAACATCAACACATTTTCCCTCTTTTTTAAAATATTTTTTCTTACCAAAATTGGAATGAAATGGTTTATACTCATAAAATGGATTTTAATATATTGTGTGCATGTCAAAAAAATATCGTATAGGTTTACATAAACAATTTATATCAAATAACAATTACAGTGGCTTGACATTTGGCATGATAACTTCCTAAAAAAAGATAAACATTCCATAAAATAAAAAAAAAAAAAAAAAAACAAACAAACAAACAATAAAACCATTTGACAGGGCAAGAAAATTGTTGACAAGTTGATGGAGAGGACAAAAAAAAGTACTATTCATGTTTGCATGCACCCTATTTTTTAAGGGAGCCTTAACATTTTTAAGGATGATGACATGGATTGGGTGTCATTGTGGGCTTCAATCCTGGATGCCCACTCTTTATCAAATTTAAGGAATTGATAAATGTTCCCATTATTGTCGCTCTAAACCGTGGAAGTGAAGGTGTGTCTGCCCCCTTTCATCTTCGCCTTGAGTGCACATGTTTCAATACAAATATATCTCCCCTTTCATCTTCGCCTTGAGTGCATAGGTTTCAATACAAACATATCTCAAAGCACGTAGAAATTGTTTAGTTCTCAAATTCCCTCACTGTTGCATTCTTTTAACTCTTTCTCAATGTTGTAAAATGAATCCATTGTGTTATGAGTTATAGTGTATTAATAAAATATAATAAAACGTGACAGCTATTTGAAAGGGTTCTCTTTTTATCCACTCTCCATAGTGGATGCTCTAAACTTGCCTGCAAATTTTGTGATAATAAAACCCACCTCCACATTGACAATAAAAAAACCCCACAAAGAGGAGCGAGGAGATTACATTTTGCAGTTTCTTCAATAGTCTTTTTATTTCTTCAATTTCATCCTGATTTGGAAGGTGGATCTGGAACAAATCATGACTATGAGAAGATGAGAAAATCCCACCTACCTTTAATTTGTTATTGCATGTGAAAAGAATAATCAAATGAAAAAATGATGTAGAATGATGAAATGGTTGCTTAGTTTGTCTAATTGAAACGTCTCACCAGTAGAAGAGCAAGATCTAGATGATAGAAGGAAGAGTAAAATTTTATTTAAAAGAAAAGGGTAGAAATTATCAGAGATGAGCATCGCCTGGCACATCCTCAAATAGCCAATTGTATCTAGGGCTGGTAAATAATCCCGATTTCCCGACCCGATATTCGTCCCAAACCGACTTTTTCCCGACCCGATTATGTCGGGTTTTTCCCGACCGAAATAAATCGGGTATTCATTCGGGTATAAAACCTCATTCCCGACGGGATCCCGACCCGCCTCGACAAAATAATATATATATATATAAATATATATACAATAATATTATATATATTTTTAATTTCTACTAAGATCTTTACTGGTGATAAAATAAACATTCATTTATTTACTTTTAGTTGACCTCAGTAAAAGTGAAACATGGAACCCTAATTCTCTGTTCGTTCGTTCGTTCAGCACCACCCTGCGCCGCCCTTGTTCTCAACATGTGATGCCTTGTTCGTAGATCACTGTTGATCAACTCTTCACGGTTTGTTTGCTCTTCTCCTCATTTTTGCTTCTTCTCTTGGAATAGTATGCGATTTTTTTGTTTATTAATATCCATCTTTATTTGTGAATCTTTATTCTTGCTAGATTCTTAATTGTTATTTTTTTCGATATTTTGTTGAATGTGGGTTAAATTGAAATGAGTTATGTGGGCTAATGATTGTTTGTGCCAAAGTGGTGAAGGGGTTTCATATTTTTGTGTATCTGTGTGGTATGTTAGAACTTGGTTTCATATTTTTGTGTGTTGTCTAAGCTTTTGTTTGAAAATGTTTATGATAGTCATCGTTCAATGCTTTTCATTAATTATTGTGTTTCTGTTTCCCTTGTATTGTGTGATAGTTATAGGAATAATGATATTTAGATATAATGTTTAATTTATTTGTTGTTTGTTGTTAATTAGGTGAGCATTAATAATTCTACTAGAGGTGATAATATTGACATCCTTCCTCCAACTCTACCTCAGTCCAAAGCTCCAATCATTCATGAGCAAGTAGTTGAAGTGGGAGCCAAAACAAAAAAAAGTAGCAGTTGTGTGGTCACATGCTAAGAAAGTTATCAAAAAAATGATAAGAATGAGGTCATTGCCACTGTTGCTCATTGCAATTATTACAAACAAGAAGTTCCTGCACATGCCAAAAATCATGGGAATAATGGCATTGAATTGCATGTGAAGAAATGAAAATTAAATCCTCATAATATGGTGAATATTGACGCTTCTCAGTCTACCACAGCACACAGATTGGTATGAATAATGATTTTGGATATCGCTCATTCAACCAAAAAAGGCTTGAACAAAAGGTTTTATCATTTGTTATTAAAGATGAGATGCCGTTTAGGGTTGTGGAAGGGGACGGGTATATAGAGATGATGAATGAGGCTCAACCAAGATTCAAGATTCCTAACCGGAGGAAAATCGCATCACTTGTGTGGGATTTATATGCAGTGGAGGCGACTAAGATCATGAGTGTCATTGGTGATCAAAGGGTATGTATCACTACCGATACTTGGACATCAATACAAAATATTAATTATATGGTGGTGGTCACTGCCCATTTCTTAGACAATGACTGAAAATTGCACAAGAGGATCATAAATTTCTCTAAGATCACTTCTCATGAAGGAGATGACATTGGTAAAGTTTGGGAAACATGTTGGAGCAATTAGGGCATAGATAAAGTTTTCACCATTACAGTGAATAATGCGAGCACAAATGATAAAGTATTGGTGTATATGCAGAAGAGACTAAAGGAGACGGGTACTCAATTATTTGATGGTAAGTACTTTCATTTAAGATGTTGTTGTCATATTATTAATTTAATTATAAAAAGTGTCTTGAAGCTTCTTAATCAATCGGTTGAGTCTATTAGAAATAGTGTGAAGTATATTCACTCTTCTGCGACTAGGATGGACCAATATAGGGAGTGTGCAATTTTACTGAAAATAGATAAAATGTCAGTTGTTCCTATGGACTTGCCTACGAGGTGGAATTCCACCTATACAATGCTTTCTTTTGCATTTAAGTTTAAGAGGGTATTTGATAGGATGACCGAAAATGTACAATATGTCGAATACTTGGAAGAGTTTGAGGGTCCACAGAGAAGAAAAAGGTTGGGGCCTCCTTATGAAAAATAGTGGAAGATGGCACAAGTATTTGTGAAATTCCTCAAGAGATTTTATGATACGACATTGAAACTTAGTGCAAGCAAACGAACTACAACAAACTTGATTTGGGAGGAAATAGTTTCAATAGGGATGGCCATTGACAAGACAAAGGATGGTATTACCGAGGCAACATTGCAAGAACTTGCTAAGAAAATGGAGAGTAAGTTCAAGAAGTATTGGGATGACCTTCAGTAGGTGAACAAGCTTGTTTTCATTTGTAGCATTCTAGATTCTTGTTATAAGCTTCAAATGATTGAGATCCATTTGGGGGATTTGAATTATGATGGTGCTAGAGTACATTCATTTCTTGATGGTCTAAAACTTTGTCTCTTGGAGTTGTATCATGCATATAAAGGGAATTCTTCTTTGGAGCCTTTAAACGAGTTTAATAACAGTGATGTAGACAAAGAGTTGATGGAAACGTATAAGGACGATCATGTTAAACAGAAGCACCATCTAAGAATGTCTCAATTAAGGAAAAATGAAAATCAAGCGGAATTGACCAATGAAGTGGACAAGTACGTATTTGACCCTTACGTGAAATAGAGCCTGATATTGCGGTGAATACTATATTTGTGGTAACCGGTTCATATCGAGGATATATGGCTGTATATGGATGATTTCTTCGGAGATAATACGGTGGATATCAAGAACAAGGCTGTCGGACCAATGCTTATAAGAGAAAACACGAGTGAGTCGACAAATTGACAGAGTAGCTCTGTGTATTTTAGTTCTTGGATCATTTCTATTACATTGTGACCCCATATATATACGCTAGGACTAAGTCGGTTGACTGTTTATGACCATACAATTAAAAGAATATAATTAGAGATAATCATACAAATAATACAAGTGGACCGGCCAGCTGTCTGGATAAGTACGGCAAACAGCGGACTCTTTTGTAGGTCGGACATATATATGCCTTGTCTTGATGTCAGCCTGGTAGTATGGGAGGTTCCGCTGTGTCCGAGGCCTCGGAGTGGAAAAGGTCCGGCGTGTGCACAACGGACTGAACCCGGCTTACGAACGGCGGGTAGGATCCGGCTTACGAATGGCGGAATAAGGGGATAAGGCCCAAGATCTGTAATTGGGTTATGAAATAGGCCCAATTGAGATGTACAGTGCCTCAATCCATTTCGGGTATATCAATGCCCCCCTACTGTGCCCGCCGTGAAGGAGAGTAGAATTTAAAGAAGCAATAGAGAACTACACCCTCATGTTGTCATTCGTGACAAAGAGATACCGAATGGTTATCGGGCTTAAATCAGTGTTGACATTGCGTTGCAAATTACTGATATATGCTGTGCATCATAGCGGACATGCTTAGATGCCGATAACGCTTTATCGAGCTTCAACCAGTGTTAGTATCGCGTAGCGAATTACCGGCTGTATGTTGTGCATATAGCGAACAGGCTTAGATGCCGCTAACGCTCTATTGGGATTGAACCAGTATTAGTATCGCATAGCGAATTACCAGCTGTATGTTGTGCATGTAGCGAACTGGTTTAGATACCTCTCTATAGAACGAATGGGTTTAGATGGCCATTGACAAGAGCAATCTAAGGCCGTAGGCCGTGTAGAGTCGAGGCCACTAGTTAGGGCCAGAACAATTAAGGCTGTAACAGATGTATGGGTTCACGAAACGTCACGTCGGTTGAATTAATTGACACGACATTTGACGTTAACCGTCTCCTCTTCTGATTGGCTGAGAAGACTCGGTTACCATTCCCAACAATAATTACGTTTGAATTTCAAATTCCAAATGACGCCTCCCTCCTTTTTTCGTCTATAAATAGAGGGTTCCTCCCTCACTATCATACTTTTCCTTTTCGAAAATATTTCCGGCAGGATAGCAAGAGAATTCCGGCCAGAGCATGCAGATTCCGGAAAGAGCATTTTCAGGCTAAAGGCACTAACTTTCATCCCTAATCACCAATCATGTATGAACTCGTATGCTTTTACTGCTTTTTGCATCGATTTTGTCTATGTTTTCGGGTTTAAGTGTTGAACTAGACTGAGATGATGTTAGAATTTAGGGTTCCACTGATTCTGAATCGAAAATTCACCATGCCTATGCAATAATACGCTTGTGTCCCTTTCCTAGAAACCCATCGATAGATAGTTGACCAGAATGTTGCCATGGCTTACTTGATTTTGTTTGGGGTTTTTCTGGGCTTTTCTGGGTTAAATGTTTAAGGAAAATAGAGGGGCGAGGTGTCGGGATGTGATTACTCTCACTTCGGCCCGATTTCTTCATCCGATTGTGTATCCACCTCGCCCTGTTTATTTTTTAGAATGTCTTCAGAGCATACACAATCGGATGAAGAAACAAGGGCCGCTACCCGCTATGGCTCTGAGGAGGTCAGCATGGAGGAAGAGGTTAGCACGAGCGACGAGGAGGAAGTAGTCGAAGAAGATAGAGGAGCAATTGACGTCGAATCTGACTCAACTACCGAGAAAGATGAGGAGGAGGTTGAGGTAATCGGCGAAGGTGCTACCGGGGGTGAGGCTGAGGATGAGGACCAAGATCAGGCATTCGCTGAGCGATCTCATTAACCGAATTCAAAAGATGGTGACCCTCGGGGCTACAAGTCGCAGCGCGATGGTCAAGGAAGCCATGGAAACAACGCAGTGTCGAAGAGGTTTGTAGAGTCCCGGGAAGCCGCTGAACCTAAGGAAAAGGTCATGTCCTAGAAAACGGCCATACCCGATGAGCCCGAGAAAAAGAAGAGGCCGCTTAAAAAGAGGTCAACCTGCCGTCGAGATGGAGTTGGCAGAGCAAAGCATGCCGATAGCGATCTTATAACTCGATGGAGGGAGTTTCGAGATCGGGCTGATTAAACCGAGGCGCTGACCGCCTATGATATTTCGGAGGATTAACGGTTTGCTAGTATGGGCGCGACGATGTGTCATGGACTTGTGGCCAAGACGACGAGGATTACATTTAGTTGCATTATGACCACTTGGTTGCCGGGTTTAGGCCGCTCATTGACCCGTTTTTCATTAAATTCATGGAAGAACTGAAAGTGATGCCATGCAACCTCGGCCGGGGGTAGTCTGGGTGGTGATGTCCTTTATTATAATATGTAGGCTTAGCGGTCATGAGCCGTCGATGGCATGTAGCTTTTACTTTTAAGGATTTAATAAAAAGGTGGTGCCGTGCAGATTCAACCACGGAGCAGGTCGAGCAGTGGTAGACCTCGTCTCGTATTTGATCTTTCTGATAAGGTGTCGGACTGGGATAAAAGATGCATGAAAGTTCAATCCCGAGTAGGTTGGCCGTTTGCAAAGCTTTCGGCGAACTCTGTTAAGACCGATCACCTGAAGGGTATCAAAACTCAGTTCGATGATGATGGGTTTATAGCCGACCTGAAGGAGTTACTCGGGTACACCCGTAAAGGACAAGAACAAGCCCGCGCTTTAACTGGAGGCTGCTCTTAGACGTTAACGTACCTTATCTGAGAAGAGACCGTTGGTCCCTTGAAAAGGCTTTGGTTAAGTTTAGATGGGGGGTGAATAAACTTAACACTTAAAACTTTTGAAGTTAACAAACTCAAGAACTTCAAGCACTGTTGATTGCTCGAGAGTCTCTCGACACTTAGTAGTCTCATTGATCGTTGATTTTTCTTGAATTTGTTGCAAATGAATATATTCAAATTAAGTCTTATCACTTGTTGTTAAAATATGATACCAAGTATTAGATACTCAGTAGTGTATGTGTGTGATTCAGTTGCTAGTTCAGTAGGTTGATGTGCTAAATATACTAAATGCATAATGTAAATGCAGAAAGTAAGTAGGCAGATTTTATAGTGGTTCCAGGTGGTGTAATCCTGTCAGTCCACTCTTCCCCTGTGATGTTGGAGGTAATTCACTAGAGATCCTTGAGGTAGCAGTTATAAAAATCCCTAAGTTGTTTGTCCTTCACCAATAACTATGGCTTCACAAACTGAACACTTGGAATAGGTAGGATTGCTGCTTCAAAGTCTTCCACTGGTCCTTGAAGGGTAGGATTGCCTCTTCACCAGCTCCACCACAAACAACAGTCCTTGACACTCAAAGATGTTTCACTGTCTTCAGCAGGTTTCTTATAAAAGAAAGTTTGAATCAAGTAAGTGATTCAGCTTTCAGCAGCTTGATCAGGATGATAAGATCATCAGCTTGGATTCTTCAAGTGTGTAAACTTGATGTAGCTTGATGATGATTACACTTGAAGATGTTTCTTTGGATCGGTGAGCTTTAAGTTCAAGTAGGGTCGCAGGTGACTTCTTGATATGAATCTGAAGCTCAAGATAATCTGTTATTTTTCTCTCAAAAAATCATCACTTGTTTCTGTAACAGGGGTCTTCTATTTATAGGTGAGAATACTTGTGACTTATGTTTGAAATTCAAACATAGCCATTTCAGATTTGTCCCATCTTGACTTGCTTTTCGTCTCAGACATAGTAATCGATTAATCGTCGATTTACTTTTTGTCAGTTTTCAGACTGTCCACCCTTTGACTTGTATCCATTGGATAAACCTCTGTTTCTTTCCAACGTCCCTTTAATCTGGACCATTGATTTGTTGACAAAACCAAGAGTTGTTATATGTCATTTTCCTTGTAAACTTCCAATGTATCCTTTGATTAAATCGAAATATATGTTCAGCAGGTTCCTGTATATGTAAGTTATCTGAAATACATATCAGTCAGCTGATCCAAGGTTGCGGTGTTTATAAAACACTGCAGCTAACTTCTCTTATATCTAACTTTTCATTATTAAGTTAGATTACACCATTTTGAAAATAACCAAGTTCCAATCACCACTTTACTTATGGAACTTAGACCTTGTACACAAGGTATATGCAGCCAGTTTAGGTCCTCATAGACTTCCCTAAATTTTGATTCCATAACCTTGACTTTAAATACTAAGTTTGATCCCTTAGCTTTCAATAACTGAGTTTGAGCACTCATTCTTTAGTCTTCAGTAGGTTCCAAAACTAGTCTACAGACTCAGGTACCCTATTGATCTAGACAGGTCTGCTGATGAAAGTCAGCTGACCTTTTACAGTGCTTGTTTGATCAAACCTATACAAAAATCAAACTCTAATAGGCCTATACATTTGATCTAGACATCTTTTTGCCTTTGCTCTATAACAGCTAGTCTGGCACTCATCACTAAAACTTAAAATAAGTCAAACAATTTCCCTCTTTTTGGTGATGATGCCAATACCCTCCTTACAACAAAGCAAAAAGAGTAAAAACAAAAACAGAACAAATTCAGTCATTTCTCATTATAATCTGTGTGTTCAAAAGTTATTACAATCTAGATTCAGCAAAAAAAAAAAGTCAGGTGTAAGTATGCTGATCTAGTTCCTTCTTTCTCTATCTTGTCTTTCCTTCTCTTGCTGCTCATGATATTCCCTTATTTCTCTAACCATATCTCTCATCCATTGATTTTCAATAAGGAAAAATCAATATGGGTATTCACTTCCTTCCACCATTTCCATGCCTCAGGTAGAGTAAGGTTGAATTGGTGTACTCTAAAACCTAAACGCATGTATAACTGTTTGAATTCATCCAGTGAATCTCTTGCTGATGTAGAAGGTAGACTCGCTCCACCTCTACCACCTCTTCCACCTCTGTGTGAAGATCTTAAGGCTTTAACTCTTGCTTCCCAAAACTTAAGTCCCAAAAAGGAATTTAGTCCCTCATGGAAGCCCTTGTCATGTTAAGGTCTTCTCTTGTTATAGTAAAGCTTCTTGTATTCCTTGAAAAGATCATCAGTCAGTGGAAGTCTGCCAGGTGCTGGTTCTCTGAAAGCATTGGTGTCAGCCTCCCATTTCTTCTGTGTAAAAATTATGGCAGCCTCTTTTGCAACAGCTGTCTGGCTCTCTTCCCCTTATTGACATCATCAACAAAACGGGACATCAATCAATGAACACTCTCTTGTGTGATCACCAAGTTGTTCAGTTGACCCTCTATGATTTCTGTTCTAGTGTCAACTGCAATGATCCTTTCTTGCATTGTCTGCTCCAGTAGATTGATTTTCTCAGTAATCTTAGGATCCAATCCAGCAGGGTGAAGTGTTCCAGCAGGTTCAGCCAAAGCAGGCTTGGGTGCCTCAGCAAGCTTGTCAAGTTTCTGGTGAATGGAGGCAAACTGCTCTTTCAAGAACATCTCATTCAGTGTATTTCCCTGTTTTATTCCTTTTACATCTAGAGCAAGGTCAGCAAGAGCATATTGAGTGGAGGTAATATTGGAAGCAACAGTTTCAGAAGTTCTTCCTCAATTTTCCACTAGATTCATCAAGTCTTCAAACCTTTGCTCGTGCCTGTCAAGTTGAGTTCTTAACCTTGTAATGTCACTTCTAACAGCCCTCAACTCATCCAACACTTGTACTGGTACCCCACCAGCCATTCCTCCATCCATATGTCCAGCAGATTAATCAGTAGGCTCTTCTACATTGTATTGTGCCCTCTGTCTACTGATAACCATAGCCCAGCTCATATCCCTTCCAGCAGGGTTAGGACCTTGGAACTCCTCCAGGATTGGATCGAGGGCAGGTTCCTCAAGGATTGGTACAAATGCCTGTTGTGGTTCGGCAGCAATAGGTTCCTCCTTAGGCATTTGAAACTCCTCATCACTGATGTCATAGTCCAGCAGTTGTTCATACTCATCAATAACAGCAGTCTGCTGACTATCATTCTCTTCAGTGACCTTTCCTCCAGTAGGCTCTACTACAGCAGCCTGTTCTTCAACCATAGCAGGGGTTTCCTCCAAACCCATTGTCAGTTCCAACCTTTGTCTCAGTAATCTTGTTTGGTCCTCAACAACTGTACCACCAGTTCGACCTTTGTTCAGTCTTTGTTTAAACCTCGTGACTGAACCTCCTCAAAATGTAATGGTGATTCTTCAAAACCCATCACCATGTTCAATCTTTGTCCAATCAACATCATTTCTCGGTGAGTAGGACTTTTTTCTTACACAAATGAGAGGAAAACTAGCCATGTTTTCCTCTAGAATTCCTCCAAACATCGACAATCTTTTGAAGATTCTCGTGATTTAGATATAGTGCCACGAGTATCAATCCACTCTTGATATTGAAGCAGAATCTTCAGAACTGATATCAGGCTCACTATGTTCAATAACATTCTCTTCATCCAAATCTTCAGTCTGCTGATCCTCAGGATTCATATCAGCCTCCACAACCTTGAATGCATCAGATGTGCCAACCATCATGTTACCTCTAAGGTTTATACTATCGTTGATTAGAGCCTCCAAATCATCTATAGTGAGATCTTCCAGATCCTCATCTATTTTTTCACCTTGTTGGCCCTCAGGAGACTTACTAGCACCAGTAGATTGTTCAACTCCAAGTTTATTTAGCAATACAGTTCCACTGGCCTCTACTTGATGTGGGGGATAATCATCATCAGAATCAGATGATGATGAATCATTACTATTTGGTCCATCCCTAGGAGTTTTGAACATAATACCTCCTTCTTTCTTTTGTTCACCAATGTCCATCAATCTCATTTCCAGTAAAGAGGTATCAACCAAGTCTAACAAATTATCCACACCTAACTTTTCAATGGCCCACTCCTCAAAGTCTGTCATAGGCTCAGCAGCTGATTTTTGTCTCTTGTAAAATCCAAACTTCCATTGAAAGTAATCAACAAACAGCTGGAGCTTAGGATCAACATGCCCTTCCTTTTTTTTCTTTTCTTTCCTTTCAAATGGCATAGTTGGCTTTCTGGGAGCTATTTGTTCACTTTGTTGACCTCCAAAGGTCTCAACAAGCAGATTCAGAGTTTCCTCAACAGATGATTCCAGGTCAGTATGTTCTTCTAGTTGTAAATTTGTACCTACCACCTCCATCTGCTCTACACTTGGTTCCCCGTGACTTACATGCTCATCAGCAGGGTCAGCAACAGATTGCTCTTCCCCTGAACTATTGCAGAAAGGGTAGGGTCTTGTACTGTTGTATCAATTTCCACGGTATGTGCAGATTCAGTAGTCTGTTGTGGTTCTTTAGTGAGTTGCTCAACAACAACCACTCCAGTTTCAGTAGGCTTAACAATCTTTAAAGGCTCAGCTTCAATAGCCTCTTCTTCTTCCCTTTGAGCCTCTAGAATCCTCAATTGTTTTCCTTTACCATGTTTATTCTTTGTAACAATCTCCCTCATTTTTTGGAAAGTTGCTCCGATTCAACTTCAGTAGCTTTCCTCTTTCTGCTGTCTTCCTTCTGTTGTTCTCTCAAAATTTCAGCAGCAGACTTCTTCTTTGTAACTTCAGCAGGGTCAGTAACTTCAACATCAACTTGACCCTCAATAGACTCAGCAGTCTCTGCTGTCTGCTTCCTTGTTTTCTTAGGCTGTAATGTTTTAGTGATTTTTCTGGTGTCAGCAACCTTCCTTTTCTCAGCAACTTTCTTGGGTGCAGCAGATTTAACCACTTGCTTAACCTGCTCACCACCAGCATCATCATTTCCATCAATATCACTCTCAGTTGCTTCATCATCCACATCTTCATCGTCATCCAAACCAGGGATGAGATAGCCGATCTCCTTCTTATATCTGGACTTGTTTATTTTC
The DNA here is from genome assembly GCA_026214975.1 of Gentiana macrophylla. Classification (NCBI taxonomy): domain Eukaryota; kingdom Viridiplantae; phylum Streptophyta; class Magnoliopsida; order Gentianales; family Gentianaceae; genus Gentiana; species Gentiana macrophylla. The sequence goes on along the minus strand of CM047805.1, from coordinate 83,183,981 downwards.
TCAGGTGCAACATCAGCAATCCTCAGATGATTCAGCAGGGCCTGAACCATCAAACCCAAAGGTAAGGTCTTGGATTTCCTTGTCCCTTCTCTTTCCTCAGTTATCACTTTCTTCATATATTGGACAAAGAATCCAGCCCAATCAAACTTCATGCTTTTGCAGATGATGATTAACAATTCAATCTTGGGTCCTGATAAAGTATCAAGGCTTCCACTGAGTCCTAAGATATTCTTTTCTAATATCTTACTCAACAGGTTGTACTCCATTGCTATATACTTCACATTGATGCTCAGTGATGATTTAATAGCATCATTGGTCTTTATTCTGTCAACAAAATCCAATTTTGACAGTCCCATTTCTTCAATATTAGTTGGAGCATTGTTTCCAGGTCCAAAACCAAAAGCTTCCTCAAAGAGGTTTGAGGAAATTTCAATCTCTGGCCATTCAACTTTGTTGTAGTAAATGCCTCTCTACCTTCTCTTATCACAATGTTTCTACAGAAATTAACAACATTCGTGTAAGATATTCTTTCCAGTCTCAGATTGAGGACATCTTCCAATCCTTCATATCTTCTGATTCTTCTACCAATATTGATAGCCAACTAAGTTTTGTTAGCATCAACAACAAAACCTCTGACACTTTGGCTTGTTCCAATATGAATATAATCCTTGTCCGCCATTAGAATTTTGAGAAAGATGAAGAAGAAAACTTTCAAATCTGTGTTCACACGGTATATTTGCAGAGAAAATCAATCTGAAAATTGTAAGTATCCTCTGTGTATATGTCTGTATATATATATATCAGGGAGTAGTGGGTAGGAACTGTCTGATAATGCACTATACACGTACTGTAGCATTAACCATGATTAAATTTGAGTTAATGAGATCTTGCCATGTGTCCCATAACTGATCCATAAAGAATGGTAACCGTTCGATCGTGTAACTGCGGTTATAAAGATAAGATAAATATCCCGGTCTTTTGCTTTTTGACTTTTGTTAAAGTTTGACTGTAACGTATGCCTCAGTAGATTATGCCATCATTAGGCTTGGCTCAGCAGCCTGCTGACAATGATGTCCCTCAATAGCCTGCTGACAATGTAACTCAGCTGATCTTCAAATCTTTTTTCTTTGTCCAACTGATAATACAAGATGAAGTTTAATACCAATGACTGATCTGTCAAGTGAGCTCACCCAACAGGACAAAGACCAATCCCCTGGGCAACTTCATTTGCTCAATTGTCTATAACATAAATAGGTACATGGAAATGTTGATACCAATGACTAGTCTGCTAAGTGAGCTCACCCAACATAGCAAAGACTAATCCCCTTGGTGAATTCCAGTACATTGTTGATCATAGGTGTATCAGTCAACTTTTATATTTCCAAGTTCAGTCCTTAACTTAGCAAATCTTTCACTATCCAATGGTTTTGTGAAAATATCAGCAAGTTGATCTTCAGTAGGGATGTAAAGAACCACCATATCTTTCTTTTCAACATGATCTCTTATAAAATGATGTCTCACATCAATATGCTTGGTTCTTGAGTGCAAAATAGCATTTTATGTGATTGCAATTGCACTTGTGTTGTCACACATTATAGGAATTTCTCTTTCTTCAATTCCATAATCCCTTAATTGTTGTCTTAACCAAAGTATTTGTGCACAGCAACTTCCAGCAGCAATGTATTCAACCTCAGTAGTAGAAGTTGATATTGAATTCTATTTCATGCTAAACCAGGAAACCAGTCTATTTCCCATCAACTGACAGGTTCATGTGGTGCTTTTTCTATCAATCTTGCATCCAGCATAATCAGAATTTGAGTAGGATATAACCTTGAAGCTTCCATCTTTTGAATACCAAATTCCTACATCCAAAGTCTATTTTAGATACTTGAGAATCCTTTTGACTGCAGTTAGATGACTTTCCTTAGGTTTTGATTGAAATCTTGCACAAACACCTACAGCAAAGGTTCTGAAGCTTGTTGATTGAAATCTTTCCAAAACATCAACACATTCTGGATCAGTGACTTGTTGATTCTTAGCAGGTTCTGAAGCTTCATCCTCCATTCCAGTGAACTTAGGTTCATCAAATACGACATGTATAGTTTCTTCATGTTTCAGTGTCCTTTTGTTCACTACCTAAATGCCTTGCTGACAGAAGAATATCCCAAATAGATCCTTCATCTGATTTTGGTTGGAATGTCTTCAATTGCTCCTTATGATTTAAAATAAAATATTTGCTTTCAAATGGATGGAAATAAGATATATTAGGTTTCATTCCATTCCAAATCTCATAAGTTGTCTTCAGCAGTTTTTTATTCACTGAGGTCCTATTTTGTGTATAGCATGATGTATTGACTGCTTCAGCCCAATATCTTTCAGGTAGTAATGCTTCACAAATCATGGTTCTTCCTGCTTCTATTAAAGTTCTGTTTCTTCTCTCAGCAACCCCATTTTGCGGAGGTGTACCAGAAGCAGCCAGTTGGTGTAGCACACCATTTTGCTCACAGTATTTTCTTATAACTTTATTGAGAAATTAGTACCCTTGTCTGATCTGATCTTCACTACTGTCAAAATTTTCTCATTTTGCAATCTTTTCATAAGTTCAGGCATCTTTTGAAGTGTTTCACTTTTCTTGTTCATGAATACTACCCAAGTGTTTCACTTTTCTTGTTCATGAATACTACCCAAGTGTTTCACTTTTCTTGTTCATGAATACTACCCAGGAGTTGTATGAAAAGGCTTTGGTTAAGTATAGAGGGGGGTGAATAAACTTAACACTTAAAACTTTTGGAGTTAACAAATTCTGCAACTTCAAGAAATTCACGATACTTGAAGAGTCTCTTTGAGACTTCGAGAGCCTGGCCGATAAATGATAGAGTTCGGTTGACAGGGCTTTTGTTGAATTTGTGCAAATGGAATTATATCAAAGTTAAGCCTTAATACTTGTTGTTAAATATGATACTAAGTATTAGATACTCAGAGGTTCAAGTGTGTGATTTCAGTTGCTAGATTCAGTAGGTTGATGTGGGCAATAAACTAAGTGCAGAATATAAATGCTGAAAGTAAATAGCCAGATTTTATAGTGGTTCCAGGTGGTGTAATCCTCGCCACCCACTCTTCTCCTGTGATGTTGGAGGAAATTCACTAGAGATCTTTGATATAGCTTTTACAAAGATTCCTAAGGTTCCTTGTCCTTCACCAATAACTATGGCTTCACAAATCGAAAACTCGGGAACAGTAGGATTGTCGCTCCCGAGTCTTCCACTCGGTCCTTGAAGGGTAGGATTGCCTCTTCACCAGCCTCCACCACAAACAACGATTTTCACACTCCAACAGATGCTTCACTGTCTTCAAGAGGTTCTTTATGAAATAAAGATTGAATCAAGAAAATGATTCGATGGTAAAGCACTTGATTAGGATGATGTAATCAGCAGCTTGCAGTCTTCAAGTGTGTAGTCTTGATGCAGCTTGAATACAGAATGCACTTGAAGAAATTTACTAGATCAGCAGCTTTATGCTCAGCAAGTTCAAAGATGTGTTTTCATTTCAAGATTAACACTTAAAGTTTATCCAAAATTCATCATCTTTTTCTGAGTTGAAAGTCTTCTATTTATAGGCAAGAATGCATGTGACTTGTATTTGAATTTCAAATGTAACCGTTCCTTGTTTTTGTCCCATCTGATTTGCATTCTGTCACTATTCATAGGATCGACATCGCTGTAATTCCTTTTGACAAAGTGCATCATTCCACCCTTTGACTTGTGTCCATTGGATAAAGTCCTGAATCATCCTAACGTTCTTTTAATTCTAACCACCGATTTGTTTGATCAAATCGAGGTAGTTGGTCTGTCCTTATCCATGTAATCTTCCAAAATAATCTTGAATTAATCGAGGTATATATCGCCAGTTCATCATCATTGAAGTACCAATCGTCACGATCATCATATTTTCGTGTATAAAATATGATGCAGCTGATTTCTTTTATCTAACTTTTAATTGTGAAGTTAGATTACATCATTTTAATTATAACTAAGTTCCAAACATCATCCAACTTATGGAACTTAGACCTTCTACACATGGTATATGTAATCAGTTTAGGTCATCACAGACTTGCCTAAATTCTGATTCCATATCCTTTAATTTAATTACTAAGTTTGATCCCTTAGCCTTCAGAATCGAAGTTTGAACCTCACCTTCGCCTTGATCTTCAAAGAGTTCTGACTAGTCTCATCGACCTATCTACCCGATCGACCTAGACCAATCTGACGATACAAGTCGGTGACCATTACAAAGGCTTGTTTGATCAAACCTATTTGTGAATCAAACTCTAATAAACCTATACATCTGATCTAGACATCTTTTGCCTTTGCACTATAAAGACTAGTATGGCACTCATCATCAAAACTAAGAAATAAGTCCAACAATTTCCCCCCTTTTGGTGATGATGCCACTACCTCACCTAATCAAAGAAAGCAAAAAGATAAAACACAAAAACAGAACAAGTATCCATCTTTCATTAAAATCATTTGTTCAAGGCTATTACAAACTAGATACAGCAAAGATAAAGTAAAGTAGGTAAGCTGATCTATTGTCTCTTCTCTCTTTCTTGTCGCTCTTGATAAGCTCTGATTTGTTCTATCATATCCCTCATCCATTCGTTTTCAATCAGTGTAAAATCAATGTAGGGATTAACTTGCTTCCACCAGTTCCATGCTTCAGGCAGGATAAGATTGATGTCATTCACTCTGAATCCAAACTTCATGTACAGTTCCTTGAATTCATCAAGTGAGACCTTTGCTTTTGTGATAGGTAAGGTCCTATCACCTCTTCCACTTCTTCCACCTCTTCCACCTCTGCCTCCTCTGTAAGTTGCCCTTAAGGCTCTGACTCTTGCTTCCCAAAATCTCAATGCTAAGAAAGAGTTTAGACCTTCAAGATACCCCATGTCCTGATAAGGTCTCCTTCTGTTATAGTATTCTTTCTTGTATTGTCTAAGGAGATCATCAAGAAGTTGCACTCGCCAGTGCAAAGTTGCCCGAGAGCATTGAGCTCATCCTCCCATCTTTCTTTGCAAAGAGTCTTGCAGCCTCCTTTGTCGCAAATTGATTGGCCCTCTTCCCCCTTAGTGACATCATCAACAAAACGGGATATGAGGCCATGAATACCATCCTGTGAGATTACCACTTTGTTCAATTGATTTTCTATAGTTTCAGTTCTTGTATCAATTGAAGTAATCCTTGATTGCAAGGTCTCCTCCACTGCTGATCCTTTCAAGAAGTTTGGGATCGGGCATAGAAAGTTGTTGTGCAGCAGAAGCAGCTCATGAGAGGTTCAGTGTGTAGCAAGCAAGGTTGTCAAGTTTCGATGGATGGAAATAAGTTGGTCCTTCGTAAACTTATCTTTCAAAGTATTCCTTGCTTGATTCCTCTTACATCTAGCATCATATCATTGACAGCATTTTGAGTGGATGCAAAATTTGAAGCAATCGTATCAGCAGATTGTCTGTTTTCATTTACCATCTTCATCAGTTCTTCAAATCTCTGTTTTCTTGCTCTCAGCTTGAGTTCTTAATCGTTGCATATCATTTCGGCGATTCTTAACTCATTGAAAACTTCAACCGGCACTCCACCGGTCATTCTACTATCAAGAGGTCCATCGCCAGCTCCTCAACTCTATATTGTGCTCGTTGTCTGGCCGATGACCATTGCCTTACTCATATCTCTCCCAGCAGGGGGAGGTCCTTCCTCAACCATAGCACCAAGAATATCTTCCATGACTGGATCTTGTGCAGGTTCTTCAGCAGCTTCTTCTTCTCCAAAAATTTGAAACTCGTCATCATCAGAGTCATAGTCCAAAGAAATGTTCTTCTTGATTAACAACAAGAACTGGCCGACTATCCTTCCCTACAGTGGTCTTGGCCTGTGCAAGCTCCACTACAGCAGCCTCTTCAACAACAGGGGTTTCCTCCAAACCCAAATCAGGTTCCAACCTTTGTCCAGGTGCGTTTGAGACTCAAAGCACTGCACCTGCCTGCTCCAACCTTTGTGCAGTCTTCGTTTGTACTCCAAAGAACTGCACTCTCCTCTTCTTCTCTCTGTGGATTGAATGTAGCCTCATTATCCACTTGGAAACCTTCTGCATGACCAATCTTGTGCAGGATGATGGCAGTTTTAGTAAGAATGCCCCCAAAGTCAAAACCATCTTGATATTCAATGGATTCTTCTGAGCTGGCACTAGGTTCAGTGAAATCAGTAACCTTTTCTCCATCCAAATCCTCACTCTGTTCAGCTTCAATTTGTGCAGTAGGCTCTACAACATGAAATGTACTTGGTTCATCACCACCTACCAAAGACTCAGAGTAATACCTTCATTGATCAATGCCTCCAAATCATCCTAGGTGAGATCCTGTAGATCCTCATCCATCTCTCCATCTGCGGCCCTCAGAGATTTTTACCAAGACGTGAGATCACAGTGTGTTGTTCTATGATTACCGCAGCCCCACTGGTTTGTCCTGGTCCAGAGGGGAAATCTCCTACGAAATCGATGATGAGGAAGAATCATCATCTCCATCTCTTGGATCCCTAAACTTGATACCTTCTTCCTCCGTTGCTCATCAAACAGTCCATCAATCTTGATTGCAAAGAAGCTTGTATCAATCGATCCAAAGCAGGTTTTCCACTCCCAGCCTTTTCAAAAGCCCATTCTTCAAGATCCGTCATTGGTTCAAGAAATTGCTTTTGTCTCTTGTAGAAACCAAACTTCCACTGAAAATAGTCATCAATTTGCTGAAGTTTGGGATCTACATACACCTATGTTTTCCTTCTTTGTTTCACATGCCTTTCAAATGGCATAAAGGATCTCCTGGGAGCATCTCCAGCACCTTGTTGACCTCCAAAGGTTCCAACAAGTAAGTTCATGGTTTCTTCAACAGATGTTTGAAAGTCAGTAAGTTGCTGAGATTGTACATTTGTGCCTACTACTTCCATCTGTACCACACTTGGTTCCCCCGACTTACATGCTCATCGCCAGGTCGCAGCAGATCGCTTCTTCCCCCGAGTTCTTGCCACACTTGTGTGGTCTTCAACCAAGTCTTTAATTATCTCTTCAACTACCACAACAGTTCGATTTTGGTGGTTTGTTGTGGTTCTTCAAGAGATACTACAAAGCAGCTCAGTGGTCAAGAGATCGCAGATATCTTCAACAGATTGCTCAACAACAACCTCGCCCAAAGATCGAGATTTGACAACCTCTTGGGTGAGGAGTCACTAATTACTACAGCGGAATGATAGTTAAGGGCTCACTTCAACAAATTTCTTCTTCCTCTTCTATCGATGCCTCTTCTTGGACTCATTTGTGCCTCCAAGTTTTTAGTTCTTTCGTTTGTCATACTTTTTCTTTTGGCAACTTCCTTCATCCTCTTGGAGAGGGGTTCATCATCATCATCTTTCTCAACCACAGTAGACTTCCTCTTTCATCGGCCTCATTCTCGTTGTTCCCTCAAAATTTCAACAACAGCTTCTCCTAGCAAAGAACAAAGCAGGTCAAGAACCTCCATCGAACCCTCAAAGCAGACTCAACAATGCAGGCTTGTTTGCTTCCTTGTTCTTTTGGCTTTAAGATATCTCGTAATCTTTCTAACATCAAGACTCTTCCTCTTATCGCCAGCCTTTCTTTGGTGCAAAGAGTTTGATAGATATCTTCTTAGTTTGTCGAACCCGCCACCACCAAAGATCACCATCATCTCCATCATTATCATCACCAAAGAGCCTCTCCAAAGAACCTCTTCATCATCATCTAGACCAGAATAGCATAATCAATTTCCTTCTTGTATCTAGATCGATTTATCTTCTCGATTCAAGATCAGAACTTCCAAATGATTCAACAGGTCGAATCATCAATCCTAAGGGTAAGGCCTTTGATTTCCTTTTCCTCGCTTTCTCCTCTTGGCTACTTTCTTCATATAATGAATGAAATAACCAGCCCAATCAAACTTCATGCTCCTCGCAGATGATTATCATCGCTCTATCTTGGGTCCCGATAGAGTATCCATATCGCCAACTAGTCCAAGTATGTTCTTTGCAATGAGCTTGCTCTCAGATTGCACTCATTTCCAATATGTCGCAGTTGATGCCTGGTACGGATTTGGTGGTCGCATTTGTTTTAATCGATCAACAAACGCCATTTTGTCCAATCCCATTGCTTCAGGATTGAGTCGAACCATCCACCACTTCTTCAAATCCAAACACTTCCCTCAAGAGACTAGAGGAGATTACAAGCTCCTCAAAGATTCACACTTGTCTTGAATGCTTCAGCCTTCCTTCTTCCACAACCATATTCTTCCGTAAATCAATAACATTGGTGTATGAGATTGTTTCTAATCGATATTGAGTTTGTTCTCCAAGCCCGCAAACCTCCTTATTCTTCGACCCATATTAATAGCCAACTCTGTTTGGTTTGCATCAACAACATAGCCTCTAACACTTTGGCTTGATTCGATTTGAACTTCAATCCTTTCCGCCATTGAAATAAGAAAAAGATGAAGAAGAATTGCTCTCAAATCTGTGTTCACACAATGTAGGATTTGCAGAGATAAAGCAGAAATTGCAAGTAGAGAATCCGCTGTGTAACAGTCTGATTATATAGACAGTGGGTAGTTGAAACTGTCATTGCACGTACATTGAGGTAACCACGATCAAATTGAATAAGTTCTGTCTTGACACGTGGCCCATTACTCCTCCATAACGTTTGTAACCGTTGGATGGTTTAACTATGGTAATAAAGGATAGAATAAATATCCCGCCAAACTACTTTTGACTTTAATAACTTTGACTGAGTAACGTTCCATTCAAACAGGTAGCCCTCGGCAGAGGTGGGCTCAGCAAGTCTGCTAATAAATAGGCTTCAAAGACCGTGACATATGTATCATGATGATCCTGTTTTCTTTTTGTTTTGTTCAATTGATAATACAAGATGAAGTTTAATACCAATGATCGATCATCAAGTGAGCTCACCCAACATGACAAAGACCAATCCCTTGGCAACCTCATTTGCTCAATTGTCCAAACATAAGTACATGGAATTGTTGATACCAATGATTAATCGCTAAGTGAGCTCACCCAACATAGCAAAGACTAATCCCTTGGTGAATTCCAAGACACTCGGCCGTTATCACCAACTTTTATAATTCCAAGTTCAGTCCTTAATTTGGCAAATCTTTCACTATCAAGTGGTTTAGTGAAAATATCAGCAAGTTGATCTTCAGTAGGGATGTATAGAACCACCACATCTTTCTTCTCAACATGATCCCGTATAAAATGATGTCTCACATCAATGTGCTTGGTTCTTGAGTGCAAAACAGATTTTCTTGTGATTGCAATTGCACTTGTGTTGTCACACATAATTGGAATTTCCTTTTCTTCAATTCCATAATCCCTTAATTGTTGTCTTAGCCATAGCACAAAGAACTTCCAAAGAAGAATGTATTCCGCTTCAGCAGTGGAAGTTGATATAGAATTCTGTTTCTTGCTAAACCAAGAAACCAGTCTATTTCCCATTAACTGACAGGTTCCTAAGGTGCTTTTTTATCAATCTTGCAACCATCATAATCTGAATCTGAGTAGGATATCACTTTGAAGCTTCCTTCCTTGGAATACCATATCCCTACTCCCAAAGTCTCTTTTAGATATTTGAGAATTCTCTTGACTGCACCTAAATGACTTTCTTTAGGTTTAGATTGAAATCTTGCACAAACACCTACAACAAAGGATATATCAGTATGTTGGCAAGCTAGTACAAAGCAGATCGCCTATCATCCTTCTTCATATAAGGTCCGATCAACATCTTTGCCTACTTTATCTTCATCCAATCGATGTTTGTACTCATAGGAGTTGAATTCTTAGTGTTGTTTTCCATACCAAACTTCTTCAAAGAACTCCTTGGTATACTTGGTTTGATGAATGAAGATTCCATCTTTCATCCTGCTTAACTTGCAATCCCAAAAAGTAGTTCATTTCTCCATCATACTCATTTGGAATTTACTTTTCATTAGATTTGCAAACTTTTCACAAAGTAAATCATTTTCGAACCAAAAATTATGTCATCCACATAAATTTGTACCAAATAGGTGTCGTCCCTTCACCGATTCTCGAAAAGTGTCTTGTCAATGGTGCCTTTTGTAAAACCATTGTCCACCAAGAATTGAGATAGAGTCTCATACCATGCTCTTGGTGCTTGTTTCAATCCATAAAGTGCTTTGTTGAGTCTATACACTTTATCTTCTTGATCTTTAACTTCAAATCCAGGAGGTTCTTGAACATACACTTCCTCCTCTAGAATGCCATTCAAAAATGCACTCTTGACATCCATTTGATATACTTTGAAGTTCTTATATGCAAAGATGTGCTAAGAATAACTGATAGCTTCCAATCTTGCAACAGTGCATAAGTTTCATCAAAATCTATTCCTTCGCTTGAGAATAGCCTTTTGCAACTAGTCCGGCTTTATTCCTTACAATGGTACCAGATTTATCAAGTTTATTTCTCAGATACCCACTTAGTACCAATGATATTTGCATAACTTGGCCTTTCAACTAGTGTCCAAACTTGATTTCTTTCAAATTCATTCAATTCCTCTTGCATAGCTATTATCCAACTGATCTCAAATAGCTTCTTCAACAACTTTTGGTTCCATTTGAGATAGAAAGCAAGTAAACATAGCTTCCAGCTTGTCTTCTAGTCCTCACACCTTGTCATACATTGCCAATAACTTGTTCAACAGGTGATTCCTTAACCATTGTGGATTTGGGTTATTTTGATTATCAGGAACATCATTCTCAGTAGGGTCTGCTGTAGCTTCTTCTACAAGGGGTTCAGCAGATCCTTGAACTGCTTCAGTTGTTGCATCAGTAACATTACCAGCAGGGTGCTCAGCAGGGGGAGTATCAAAAACTTTTAAATCATTGAATCTTTCCGTAACTTCAACACAACTGGATCGCTGATTTGTTGGTTCTCAGCAGTTCACAATCTTCATCTCCCATACCAAGAAACTTAGGTTCATCAAACACAACATGGATTGTTTCTTCATGTTTCGTTGACCTCTTGTTCAAGACTCAATGCTCACTGATCAAGAATATCCCAAGAAAATCCCTTCATCCGATTTTGGTTGGAAAGTTTTCAAATGTATCTTATGATTTAGAATAAAACATTTGCTTCCAAATGGATGGAAATAGGATATGTTAGGTTTCCTTCCATTCCAAACCTCATAAGGTGTCTTCAGCAGCCTTCTTGTTTTATCGATGTTCTGCTTTTGTGTATAGCATGTCAGATTTATCGCTTCAAATTTCAATATCTTTCAGTAGCAATGCTTCACAAATCATTGTTCTTCCCGCTTCCTTTAGAGTTCTGTTTCTTCTTTTCAGAACCCCATTTTGTCGAGGTGTACCAAAGAAAGAAGAAGTTGATGTAGTACACCATTCTGCTCACAATGATTCTCTTATGACTTTGTTGAGAAATTCAGCAGACTTGATCCGATCTTTTCTTTATTATCGTTAAACTTTTCTCATTTTGTAATCTCTTCAAAAGATTAGGCATGCTTTGAAGTGTTTCACTTTTCTTGTTCATAAATATCACCCAAGTGTATCTAAAGTAATCATCCACAACCACTAAGGTGTACTTCTTTCCTGTTACACTTGTTGGAGTTATTGGTCCAAAAAGATCCATATGCATCAGCTCCAACACTCTATTAGTTGATTGTTTGGTCTTTGATTTGAAACTTGACTTTATATGTTTACCCTGCTGACATGCATCACATATAGCATCCTTCTTGAATGTGATCTCAAGTAAACCAATCACTAGCTTCTTCTTCACCAACTGATTAATATCATCAAAGTTTAAGTGATTCAACTGCTTGTGCCATAACCAATTGAGTTCTGATTTGGTATGCACAATCAGGCAGGTTTCTGGAACTGCAGTAGACCAATCAACAACATACATGTTCTGTTGTCTTCTACCAGCAAGTATAACTTGATCACCTCTTTCACTAATGACAATACAGTTGTTTTTGTCAAAAGTGACCTTGTATCCCTTGTCACACAATTGTCTAGTGCTCAGCAAGTTGTAGTCCAGTCCTTTCCACATATGCAACATTCTTGATTGTAAGTCCATTCCTCACAAGTGTGCCATATCCTCTTGTATATCCAGGTGTATTCTTGTTGCCAAAATTCACCCTTTGACCATCTTTTGCCACAAAGTTTGTCAAACAGTGCTTATTCTTTGTCATATGTCTAGAACATCCACTGTCAAAGTACCAGACACCCTACAAAACAAAGTTAATGCATTTTAGGTACCCAAACCTGTTTGGGTCCATAATGGTCAGTGGTAAGCATGACCCTTGGCATGTCTCCATAAGGTCTTCTCCCGAATGTGTCATACTTTGGTTCATACTTTTGTTCATACATGTATTCCACACATCCATAAGTTCTAACAAAGAGGTTGTGTAGAATTCACATATGTTTTTCGGCCTTTTGGTTTATAATGTTGTTTGAAGTGATTCTGGTGTTGTTAGAAGCATTAGCATAACCATTTGCTTGTCTGTCTGTTAGAAATGCACTTGTAGTATGGAGTGGCCGAGGTCTTATGTAAGTCCTCTCACGATCCCATTGTCTAGGTTTTACCCTAGCAAGATGGTTATACTTACATGCTTCTAGCATTAGATGCAGAATATTCAAATCATCATCGTAGGAACAGTCTAACTTTCCCCCGAGATAAGTATCCCTTGAATGATTAACATTTTTGGGTTTAGGATTCTTATCCTGAATAATATTTGTCTCTTACCCCTTCGTGGTCCAAACAGACTTGGTAGCAGTGTCTCGCTATCAAGAGCTTTAAGGCACAAGCAATTCTATTTTTAGATTTACTCTTTTTATTAGAGTCGTTGACTTCCTTGACTTCTCGATTTTGCTTTTGAAGCATTCTCATTGGGTTTAATCGCCTCAACAACCTTTATGGGAGTTGATTCTAGTGCAAGTACAAACTTAGGACCACCTCGGAACTAAGTTCAAGAACTCCATCGATCCACTCTTGTTAGATTGTCGAGTTCCAAATCCAAGCCCTGTTCTATCCCCATAAGGCTTTCCTGATTTGTATGCAGTAGTGGAACAAGATGGTTCAGCAGATTCAGAGGCTGGATGTTCAGCAGACTTATTCTGATTCTGTCCAACATCTTTTTCCTTACATTTGAGAACCCTTAATTCAGCTTTCAATCTTCCAACTTCCAATTCAAGAGCTTTTTTCAGCCTTCACAACCTCATAAACTGATTGTATTATCCTCGCTTGATTAAGGATGGCATCCAAAGTCTCATTGTTGTCGTAATTTCTAGGATTTGAATCACAAGTTGTTCACAATCACTTCCAGCAGAGAGTATTGATAGATACAATGTTGTATACCTCCTCGTTTCATCCATATTGGCCATCAAAGCATAATCCTCCATATCAAGAACCAAAGGCCGTGTCATCCGATTCATTTCCTTCGTGATTCCACTTCATACCCTCGATTCATCTTCAAGCAACCATAGCCTTCTTGCCATGTCTTTTGTTGACTCTTAGTCTTGATGAGGTCTAGACAATCAGTCTAAAATGTCCAGCTTCTTGCGCTTGAAACAAAGATAATCGTGTTCCTTGCCTTGTTTTAACTCAGATACCAGTTTGAAGTGCCCTGGTTTCTGCAATGAAAGCACAGATAGTCATTGTCTTTCTTTGGTTCTTCTTTCCTTCTTTCAAGAGGGCCTCTTTGTAAAATTTCTTGAAGTGGCCTTTCCGGCCTTCATCATCCCGATTTTCTTGCTCAAGAGAGCAATCGCTTGCATCTCATCCACAGATCATCCCGTCCTCCTCGATGTTTCTTCTGATGTGAAGCAGCCAATGCAAATGGTCTTTGGCTCTTCTTTTCGCCAGTGCACAAGCTTTTGCTAAATTCATAAGCCTTTAGATCTCGAAAACAATTTGAAGGTGTCTTCTTCATGCAACTTTCTCATTTCTTCAATTGCAATACCTTCATTTTCCAAACATCTTTTGCAGTGTAGAGCTTCCAAGATTTTGGTGTTTACTTCCTCTTTGAATAACTTACACTCAAGCAGGTAAGTTCATCCAGATTGCATTGAATCTAGACTCCATTTGCTCAATGGTTTCATTTGGCAAAGATCTTGAACTTTTGGAACCTCTTCCTGGCTACATCGATTTTGTTCTTCTTTATTGCATCAGTGCCTTCACAGATTATATGTATCTTGTCCCAAAGTTCCTTTGTAGTCTTGCAATCTTTAACCTTCATGTACATATTGCTATCCATGGTTCTGTAAATGATGTCAATAGCAATATTGTTGAGGTTTGCTCTTTTTCTGCCTTCTTCGCATTCCATTCTCTTTTGGTTTAGGAATGTACTCGCTTGTATCACCCATCACATCGCCTTTGGTAATCTCCAGTGGTCCATCGCTTAGTACATCCATCATCTCATCATGAGTTGCGCAAGGTAAGCCTACATTCGACGTTTATACTCATCAAATCTATCTAGAGAACACATCAACATAGTTCTAGCATTCTGTGTGTTATCCATGATGCAAGACTTTGTAAATCAGTAACTTGAAAGAAAGTTTTAAAGAATTTTCACAAGCACAACAAGTAGGATTACTTCTGCAATGTAAGCCTTCGCTCCGATACCAATTGTTGGTCCCTTGAAAAGGCTTTGGTTAAGTTTAGAGGGGGGTGAATAAACTTAACACTTAAAACTTTTGGAGTTAACAAATCGCAACTTCAAGAATGGCCGATACTTCAAGAAATCATTGAGACTTCAGAGCCTGTTGATAAACAAGAGTTCATCGACAGATTCAGCTTTGTTGAATTTGTGCAAATGGAATTATATCAAAGTTAAGCCTTAATACTTGTTGTTAAATATGACACTAAGTATTAGATACTCAGTGGTTCAAGTGTGTGATTTCAGTTGCTAGATTCAGTAGGTTGATGTGTGCAATAAACTAAGTGAAGAATATAAATGCTGAAAGTAAATAGCCAGATTTTATAGTGGTTCCAGGTGGTGTATCCTATCAGTCCACTCTTCTCCTGTGATGTTGGAGGAAATTCACTAGAGATCTTTGATATAGCTTTTACAAAGATTCCTAAGGTTGCTTGTCCTTCACCAATAACTATGGCTTCACAAACTGAAAACTGGGAACATGTAGGATTGCTGCTCCTGAGTCTTGCACTGGTCCTTGAAGGGTAGGATTGCCTCTTCACCAGCTCCACCACAAACAACAGTCTTTCACACCCAACAGATGCTTCACTGTCTTCAGCAGGTTCTTTATGAAATAAATATTGAATCAAGTAAATGATTCAGTTGCAGCAGCTTGATTAGGATGATGTAATCAGCAGCTTGCAGTCTTTAAGTGTGTAGTCTTGATGCAGCTTGAATACAGAATGCACTTGAAGAAATTTACTAGATCAAGAAACTTTATGCTCAAGAAGTTCAAGCAGGTGTTTTTCATTTCAAGATTAACACTTAAAGTTTATCCAAAATTCATCATCTTTTTCTGAGTTGAAAGTCTTCTATTTATAGGCAAGAATGCATGTGACTTGTATTTGAATTTCAAATGTAACCGTTCCTTGTTTTTGTCCCATCTGATTTGCATTCTGTCACTATTCATAGGATCGACAATCGCCGATTCTTTTGACAAAGCGGCAGCATTCCACCCTTTGACTTGTGTCCATTGGATAAAGTCCCTGAATCATCCTAACGTTCTTTTAATCCTAACCACTGATTTGTTTGATCAAATTAGAGGTAGTTGGCTGTCCTTATCCATGTAATCTTCCAAAATAATCTTGAATTAATCGAGGTATATATCAAAGAGTTCATCGGCCTCATTGAAGTACCAATCATCACGATCATCATATTTCTGTGTATAAAATATGATGCAGCTGATTTCTTTTATCTAACTTTTAATTGTGAAGTTAGATTACATCATTTTAATTATAACTAAGTTCCAAACATCATCCAACTTATGGAACTTAGACCTTCTACACATGGTATATGTAATCGCTTTAGGTCATCACAGCATTTGCCTAAATTCTCGATTCCATATCCTTTACTTTAATTACTAAGTTTGATCCCTTAGCCTTCAGAATCGAAGTTTGAACCTCACCTTCGCCTTCAGTCTTCAAGAGGTTCCTCGACTAGTCTCATCGACCTATCTCGCCTCGATCGACTCTAGACTCATCACTGATACAAGTCACCGACCATTACAAAGGCTTGTTTGATCAAACCTATTTGTGAATCAAACTCTAATAAACCTATACATCTGATCTAGACATCTTTTTGCCTTTGCACTATAACAGCTAGTATGGCACTCATCATCAAAACTAAGAAATAAGTCCAACACATACACTATTGAGTATCTAATACTTGGTATCATATTTAACAACAAGTAATGAGGCTTAATTTTTTATATATTTCCGCTACACAAATTTAGTAAACTCAACAGTCAGCAGACTACTGAGTGTCAGCAGACTACTGAAGTATCAGCAGGCTGCTGAAGTTGCTTAGTTTGTTAACTCCAAAAGTTTTAAGTGTTATGTTTATTCACCCCCCCCCCCCCTCTAAACTTAACCAAAGCCTTTTCAAGGGACCAACATACATGTTTTGTTGTCTTCTTCCAGCCAACACAACTTGATCACCTTTTTCACTAATGACAATACATGTGCCCTTGTCAAAAGTGACCTTGTAACCCATGTCACAAAACTGTCCAGTACTTAGAAAGTTGTAGTCCAGTCCTTCCACAAATGCAACATTCCTGATTGTTAATCCATTTCTTACAAGTGTGCCATATCCTCTTGTGTATCCTGGTGTGTTCTTATTGCCAAAATTCACTCTTGGACCATCCTTTGCCACAAAGTTTGACAAACAGTGCTTATTCTTTGTCATATGTCTGGAACATCCACTATCAAAGTACCAGACACCCTACAAAACAAAGTTAATGTATTTTAGGTACCCAAAACTGTTTGGGTCCATGATGGTCAGTGGTAAGCATGACCCTTGGCAAGTTTCCATAAGGTCTTCTTTGAAAGGTATCATACTTTTGTTCATACATGTATTCTACACATCCATAAGGTCTAACATTTGGTTGTGTAGGACTCATATATGCTTCATGTCCTTTGGTATGTAATGCTGTTTAGAGTGATTTCTATTTTTAGAAGCACCAGCATAACCATTAGTTTGTTGTCTGTTAGGAACAGCCCTGTAATATGAAGTCTACTGATGTCCCTTCTGAGGTCTTATATAAGTCCTCTGCTAAGTCCTCTGCTGATTCCATTGCTGAGGTTTTACCCTAGCATTATGGTTATATCTATTGTTTCTAGCAATAGAAGCAGGAATATTCCAATCATCATCAGTAGGGAACATGTTACCTTTCCCCCTGAGATAAGTATCCCTTGAATGATTCACATTTTTAGATTTAGGATTCTTATCCTTAGAATATTTCTGATTTTTTGCCTTTTTGTGGTCCAGCAGACTTGGTAGCAGGTCTGCTATCAGCAGGTCTAGACGGTACAACAGTTCTATTTTTGGATTTATTCTTTGTGTTAGGTGCTGTTGACCTTTTTGACTTCTGATTTTGCTTCCTTGAAGTCTTCTCAGTAGGCTTCACTGCCTCAGCAACCCTTTTTGGAGTTGGATCTTGTGCAGCCACAAACTTAGGACCAATTCTGGTACTAGGTTTAGTAACCTTACTGGATCCACTCTTATTAGATTGTTGAGTTCCAAATCCAAGGCCTATTCTATCACCATATGGCTTTCCAGATTTGAATGCAGTGGAGGAACAAGATTGTTCAGTAGATTCAGCAGCTACTTAATGTACAGCAGGCTTATGCTGATTCTGACCAATCTCTTTTTCCTTACCCTTGAGATTTCTTAATTCAGCTTTTAACCTTTCAACTTATGTTTGAAGAGCTTCTTTTTCAGCCTTCACAATCTAATAACCAGATTGTATTATCCTTAGTTGATTAAGGATGGCATCCAAAGTTTCTTCATTGTCAGAATTTTTAGGATTTGAACCACAAGTTGATTCACAATCACATTCAGCAGGATTGTTTATAGATACATAATTGTATACCTCCTCCTGTTTCATCCCTATTTTCCATTAAGTATAATCATCCATATCGCAATAAAGCGCAAGATCATCCGATTAATTTCCTTTTCTCGATTCTACTTCATATCTCGATTCATCTTCAAAGAACCATAGCCTTCTTGCCGATCTTCTTTGTTGACTTTTGCACTTCAAGAGGTCCGACAATTAGTCCGAAATGTCCAGCTTCTTGTCATTGAAGCAAAGATAATCAAGTTCCTTTTTCTATTTTAGTTCAGATACCAGTTTGAAGTGTCCTGGTTTCTTGCATTGATAGCACAAATAATCATTGTCTTTCTTGGATTCTTCCTTCTTCTTTTCACTAAACTTCTTTGTGAAATTCCTTGAGAACCCCTTCCGCTTTTCATCATTCTAATTTTCTTGCTCAAGAGGGCAATTTGCTCTTGCATCTCATCCAGTAGATCATCTTGAGCTCCCGATGTTTCTTCTTGATGTGTAGCAACCAATGCAAAGGGTCTTTGGTTCTTCTTTTAGTCCTGTACAATTTTTTTCTCAATTCATAGGCTTTGAGATCTGAAAATAATTTGAAGGTGTCCTCTTCATGTAGACTTCTCATCTCTTCTATGGCAGTCACCTTCATCTCTCAAACTTCTTTTGCAGGTAAAGCTGCTAGAATTATTGAATTTATTTATGCTTTTGAATACTTTACACTCAGTAGGGTGAGTTCATCCATGATTGCATTGAATCTTGACTCCATTTGTTCAATAGTTTCATTTGGTTTCATTTTGAACTCTTGGAACTTCTTCTTTGCCACACTGATTTTGTTCTTCTTGATTGCATCAGTGCCTTCACAGATTAATTGCAACTTATCCCAAAGTTCCTTTGCAGTCTTGCAATCTTTCAGTTTCATGTACATATTGCTATCCATAGTTATGTATATGATATCAATAGCAATATTGTTGAGGTTTGCTCTTTTTCTATCTTCAGCATTCCATTCTGTTTTTGGTTTTCGAATGTACTGAGTTTGATTATCCACAGTTATAGCTTTTGTGATTTCCAGCGGTCCATCAGTCAGCACATCCATCATCTCATCATGTGTTGCAGCTAAAAAGCCTTCATACGATGTTTATACTCATCAAAATGATCTAAAGAACACATCAACGTTGTTCTAGCATACTGATTGTTATCCATGATGCAAAGCTTTGCAAATCAGAAATTTGAAAAAGTTTTCAAAGTATTTTCACAAGCACAACAAGTAGGATTACTTCATAACAGAAGCACTGCTCCGATACCAATTGTTGGTCCCTTGAAAAGGCTTTGGTTAAGTTTAAAGGGGGGTGAATAAACTTAACACTTAAAACTTTTGGAGTTAATAAACTCAAGAACATCAAGAGTCTCATTGATTGCTCAAGAGTCCACGACACTCGTGAGTCTCACGACTATTGATTTTACTGAATTTGTTGCAGCATGATATATTCAAATTAAGCCTTATCACTTGTTGTTAAAATATGATACCAAGTATTGGATACTTAGTAGTGTATGTGTGTGATTCAGTTGCTAGTTCAGTAGGTTGATGTGCTAAATATACTAAATGCGTAATGAAAATGCAGAAAGTAAGTAGGCATATTTTATAGTGGTTCCGTGTGGTGTAACTCACGTCACCCACTCTTCTCCTGTGATGTTGGAGGTAATTCATGAGAGATCCTTGAGGTAGCAGTTACAAAAATCCCTAAGTTGTTAGTCCTTCACCAATAACTATGGCTTCACAAATTGAAAACTTGGAACGGGTAGGATTGCTGCTCCAAAGTCTTCCACTGGTCCTTGAAGGGTAGGATTTCCTCTTTACCAGCTCCACCAAAAACAACAGTCCTTGACACTCAAAGATGCTTCACTGTCTTCAGCAGGTTTCTTATAAAAGAAAGTTTGAATGAAGTAAGTGATTCAATTTTCAAAGAGCTTTGATCAAAGTTGATAAGATCAACAGCTTGGATTCTTCAAGTGTGTAAACTTGATGTAGCTTGATGACAGATTACACTTGAAGAAGTTTATGGATCGGTAGCATTAAGTTCAAGAGGGTCGCAGGTGACTTCTTGATAAGAACCAAGCTCAAGATTATCTCGTTATTTTCTCTCAAAAATCATCACTTGTTTCGTAATAAGGGTCTTCTATTTATAGGTGAGAATCCTTGTGACTTATGTTTGAAATTCAAACATAGCCGCTTTGATTTGTCCCATCTTGACTTGCTTTCGTCCCTCAGACATAGTAATCGACATCGCCGGCTTACTTTTTGTCAGTTTTCATACTGTCCACCCTTTGACATGTATCCATTAGATAAACCTCTGTGTCTTTCCAACGTCCCTTTAATCTTGACCATTGATTTGTTGACAAAACCAAGAGTTGTTATCTGTCCTTTTCCTCGTAAACTTCCAATGTAACCTTTGATTAAATCGAAATATATTTTCAGCACGTTCCTGTGTATGTAAGTATGCTAAAATACGTATCAGTCAGCTGATCCAAAGTTGCTGTGTTTATAAAACATTGCAGCTGACTTCTCTTATATCTAACTTTTCATTATTAAGTTAGATTACACCATTTTGAAAATAACCAAGTTCCAATCACCACTTTACTTATGGAACTTAGACCTTGTACACAAGGTATATGCAACCAGTTTAGGTCATCACAGACTTCCCTAAATTCTGATTCCATAACCTTGACTTTAAATACTAAGTTTGACCCTTAGCATTCAATAACTAAGTTTGAGCCCTCAGCCTTTAGTCTTGAAAGGTGTTCCTAAACTAGTCCATCGACTCAGTATTCCCATCGATCTAGACAGTCTCATTGATGAAAGTCACCGACCTTTTACAAAGGCTTGTTTGATCAAACCAATACAAAAATCAAACTTTAATAGGCCTATACATTTGATCTAGACATCTTTTTGCCTTTGCTCTATAACAGCTAGTCTGGCACTCATCACTAAAACTTAAAATAAGTCCAACAGAGACGGAATTTCCAGAGCGGGGGTCGGGGAACCCTTGGTGATGGTCAAACCATTTCCATCGACCCGATTGGTACGGGAATGCCACTCGGCAAGTGCATGCCGCCCTTATGTAAAGTCTGCCTTGGCAATCCTTCCGAGTATGATTCTTACTTTCATTTTCCATCTTGATTGATCGCTTTTCATTTTTTTGCATTTTACATCTTATTATTTTGGTCGCTGCTTGATAAGCCTTGTCTCTTGTAGGTACTATGGATGCCTTAAAACAACGTATTTTGCTGGGGGCTAAGAAAACTGAGAGCGGGGAGAAGAGACTCGCCGAGTTTGGAGGGATCAAGACTACCTTCCCCATGGTTGATTTTCAAAAATGCACCGCGGCTTCGGGTCCAAGGTGGGAAGTCGACCTGCACACCGCACTAAACAAGGGACGATGTAAAGCCGCGATGGTCAGGACATTAAAGCAGTCCATTCTGACCAAGCCGCTGGTTGGCGATGAGAAGAAGAGAGCCGCCGTCGAGTAGATTGATCCAGCCGGAGGTGGGGACGGCGAGCAGGAAGCTCCCCCACCCGAGAAACCCAAAGTCGCCGACGTTCAGGGGAAGAATGATGTTGATAAAGATAAACCCTCTGAAAAAGGCAGTCTCTGGCCGGATAATCATTCTCAGCAGGCACGAGGCCGATGGTGCCTTATGCCGGTGTACCTGTTGGGCCGTAGGGTCATCCTTCCGTTTGGCTAGATAGGGATTTCATGCGCCAACTTCCTTCGACCTACCTAGAGCGATCACCGCTTCTAGGAGTAAAGGTTTGAGGTGGCCTCACCGAGGCATCTAAGATGGAGTATTCCCGACCCTGTCTAGTCGGAGATTGGCCGCGGTATTGAGGACAGAATCATGACCCTCGGCGGACCTTTCTCCAGAATATTGAAGATTTGTGGGGCTTGTACTGAGCCGCAGTGAGCATGGTAAACATCTGCCCTCTCTATGCTTTTCCTTTTCTTTCTATTGTATTTTTGAAGCCCCATCTAACTTCGCTGGATTTCCTCTTTTTAGGTCGGTACTGGTTTGCAGCAATTCATAAATGATTATAGGAGCACAATAGCATCGAGCACAGATGCTACCATAGCTTTGAACGCTGCCAGAGTGTTAGGTGAGGATTTATGGTACGGCTCGATGCTTCCAAGCGGAAAATGCCGAAATGAGAAGTAGTCGGCTGAAGTTGACAATCAAGAATCACCACCGAGGCAAAGAAGATATACCGAGGCCCAGCGAACTCGGGCCCTTGAAAAACTTAACCGTGATCTGGCGCTCGCAAGGATAAAGAGGTCGCCCAAACTATGAAGGACCCGCAAACGAGGTTGATCGTGCCCGTAATCGTGGGAGGCCGAAGCGTAAAGCAAATGTCGCTTTTAAAGAAGGAGCTCGGCCGATATCGCCCGAGTCGAACCCCGGATATAAGCTGCAAGAAAGGCCGCTGCGGGTGATAATTTCCTGATGGGGTATGATCAAGGATTTTATCATATTGCAAGGTGTATATGGGCTTGCAGCGGCAACACTCCGGATATTGAAACTTTGCGGGATTGGATCCTTACCCCTCCCTTTGCTGATCATCTAAGTGGCTTCCACCCACAGATTCCCTACTCTCAGATTGAGCTGAAAACCTACGCTGAGGGTTGGGAAGTGCCTCCGGTTGAAAACGTAAACCTTCGGGAGTTAATGCTCCAGGCTACCGAGTAAATCAGGAAGAGGCAGGGGACCAAGAGAAAACAGAGGACCAAGAGCAAACAAAGTCCGATGTGAATGCGGATAGTATGATGCATCCTCCCTCCGAGCAGAGAATGTAGGCGATGATGATATGCGCCTGACGATGTTTAAGTTTGTTTTTGTTTTGTTTAAACAATATTTTGATTTTGCATTTGTACAATTTTTCTTCAACTCGCATTTTGCTCTACTTGTAATAATGCTTCAGAACTTTTCAATGTATGAAGTTTCTTTTTGCTTGCCATTGTGTCTCAGATTCTTACTTTTGCTCGAATTTGTTCCATATATCGAGTCCGATTGTAGTAGTATCATCCGCCCCCTTTGTTTTAGATAAGATTCAAAGTCAATAGCGAATGGACTTAACGTGAAACATGGCCCTTGAACCTTATCTAAAATAATCGCCGCCGCCGCTGTAAATTTTTTCGTCCGGCCTCCTTGTTTTCGATAAGGATGGACGAACTTAAGTGAAATAACCACCCGATTGTAGCATAAATAATTTTTCAGTGAGCCCTCCTGGTTTCGAGATGAGGTTCGAGTCATGACCTTGTCTCGCGCGCGCTTGTTTGAAATTTTTCTCGGATGTGGCCCCATTTTTAACGAAGTCCAAGATGAGTTCAAGGCTTTGTTGAAAATTTTGTCGAGATCGCATCTGTGGACATACTTGATGGAAATGATAACGCCGCTCGTTAAAACATAAATGTAAAACCGACTTTAATTCTCCTCACCCCGCTAGGTGAGTGAAAGTTCAAAGTAAGAAAGCCTAAACGCTCACATCGTAAACTTGAGGATAGCCAAAACCCTAGCCGATTACTAAATGTAGTATCTTTTGAGGTTGTCCGCATGCCACAACCTGTTGAGTTTGAAACCCTCTTGGTTTTTGAGGACATAAGTCCCTTTTCTTGATCTTTCTTGTGACTTGGTAAGGGCCTTCCCAATTTGCAAAGAAGTTTGCCTTTATCTCGATCCATACCAAAGGACTTTTCGCTTTGGAGAACGAAGTCACCGACCTTAAATGAGTTGTCGCGATACATTTTTCGCTCATCGCTTAGGATCTGCTTGTAATTCACTAGTTGTTGGTATGCCGCTAATATTTTTTCCTCCGCTTAGATCTCAGTCGATCCGTATGTTTAGTAGATTGTCCGTTGGGTCGGTAGGCGACCTCGATACTTGGGAGAGCCATTTAAATAAGATTCATGGCCTCCGATCCGTAAGTGAGAGGAAACGGTGTTTCTCCGTGGGTGTTTTCATCATGGTGTGGAGTGCCCACAATATGGCGGGCAGCTCATCGACCCAACCGCCGCTTTTGCTTTCATGGATGCTCTTTTTTTGAGCATGTTAATTATCTATTTTTGCCGGCTTTGGCTTGGTCTGCCCTCGGGATAAGCCACGGATGATTGCCGTTGTTTGACCATGAATTCCTCATAGAATTTTGAGAACTCATTTCAACTACGGTCCGTGATATGACACCATTTCCCACGGGATACCAAACGAGACCATATTTGGTCGTGGTAGAAGTAACCCGCGCCGTTGGCACCTATCTTAACCATAGGCTTGACTCGATCCATTTTGTGAAGTAATCCACACCACTATGATAACTTTGCATCCACCCCCTTCCTGGTGGGAATGGTCCGATGAGGTCGAGACCCCACATGTCGAAAGCGCCAAGGCGCCACCACAATGCTCGCTCAACCGATGGTATCCTTGGGATGTCTCGCATGTTTTTAGCATTCGACATTCTCCGACTAGTTTCATCAATCCTTGGCGGTGGTCGCCAATAATACCTGGCGTGATAACCTTCCGAGCCAAGGAGAAACTAGCCGATGGCCCCCACACACCTTGGTGAAGCTCTATAAGTGTTTTCTTGCTTTCCTCTTCTCGACACACCGCAATAAAGGTTTAGTGGTGGAGCTTCAGAGAGCATTCCGTCATGTATAACGTGCCTCGCCCGCCTTTTCCGAGGGCACGAGATTTATCCATCTTGGCGGGCAAGGTTCCCGATTCTATGTTAGCTTGAATTTCGTCAATCCAACACGGAGTCGGCGCTGGTGTATCGATCTCCATGATTTTTGTTATTTTGACTCGTGGGTACAAAGAAGATACTCTATCATTATTGATGGATCTACAATTTTCTCCTCCGTAGATAGCTTAGAGAGATAATCGCCGCCGTTATCCTCTCTTCGATTCTAATGAACTCGTAATAGTTGAAGTCGCTCTCAATCGCCGGACAATCTCATCAGTATTTTTCAAGGATGCCACAATGCGTGCCATAGTCTCCTCGAGATTTGGTTGACGGATGAGTTGAGAATCACAAGAGACTTCAACATTTTCCACCTTTAACTCCTTTGCGAGCTTAAGTCCGCTATAATCGCTTCATACTCACTTTGATTATTCATGGCCGGGAACTCAACCCCAGAGCCTTTTCGATTTCCTCCATTGTCCTGTGCTCCATTAAAATAACACCGCCCCATAAAAATTTCGACTTGACGCTCCGTCAACCTACAACCGCAAGCATTGATCGGGATTATTCGGGCAAGAATGGCCCAAGTGGTACAGCGTAACTTGGGTATGACGAAATGAAACTTGTCTCAACAATAAAACCGGCAATGCTTGAGCTTTGATTTCTTTTCTAGGTTGATACCTAATCTTGAACTCAAGTGATTTCGATAGCCCATCGGAGCAAAGCGACCAAAGGTCGGGCCTATATAGTATTTGGCGCAATCGACTATCCATTAAGACAATTATAGTGTGCGAAGTAAAGTAGCCCATGAGTTTGCGGGCAATGATAACAAGCGAGTAGGCTAACTTTTCAACATTAAATTAGCGACTTCCACCGGATCGAGAGCCTTGATTACATAATAAATGGGGTTTTGGAGGGTTCCGGTCCCCTTTACAAGAACGGGCGGCAACAAATACCGGTCCGAGGCTACCAAATACAAAAACAAAACATCTCCTCTGCTGTGGCTAACTGTATGGTGGCTTCCTAGATACTCCTTCAAGGCTTGAAAAGCCTCGTGAGCACTCCGCATTCCATGAAAAGGTCTTGTCACCTTTGAGTATTTTGAAGAAAGGGAGACATTTTCTCGATTTTAGATGAAACAACCCAATGCTATGATTCCGCCATTGAGCCTCTCGAACTTCTTTTATGGTCGTGGATTCTTGCATGTCGAGTAAAGCTCAGATTTTTTTCTAGATTAGCCTCGATGCCACATCGACTAATTATAAACCCAAGAAACTTGCTCGCTCGACACCAAATGTACATTTGGTCGATTGAGTTTCATTGAGTGCTTATGACATTATCGAACGCTCTCGAGGTCGACGGCGTGACTCGCCACCTTTAGACTTGACGCACCATATCGCCTATGTAAGCCTCCATGTTTTTGCCTATCTCGCGAATCAAAACCTTGTTAACCATCCTTTGATAAGTTGAACTCGCATTTTTCAGCCCAAAGCGGCATCATCTAGTAATAGTATAGGCCCCAAAGAGCCTCCGGGAAAGACGCTTTATCTTTGTTGACTCAAACCATCCGCACCGATGATACCCCGAATATACGCTCTAAGAAGCTCAAAGTTTTGAACCCGCAATAGAATCAACTAACCGATCAATCCTTGGAAGCCGATAAGGATCTTTCGCATGTGCTTTGTTGATGTCCATGAAGTCAACGCACATTCTCCACTTGCCGTTATGTTTTTTCACCATCACCACATTTGCTAACCACGGGATAAGCTAGCTCCTTTAAGATTTCACTGAAGAAGCTTTCCGACCTCCGCTTTCACCGCGCCTTCTTTTCGTTGTGAATTCTCACGCCTGGCTGTGGTATTGGTTTGAAGGTAGAGTCTGGCCAGATATACGTAAAACCCAATCCGGATCTCGATCCATAATTGATCGTCCGATTCGATTCACAAAGACCGATCGAGACACTCGATCTAGCACAAATGAAGCTACGAATAAATTCAAATGCGATTATACCACAAAGTGATCTACATAAATATTTAATCTAACTATGAGAATGTTGAAGATTTACCTTATTCAAGAGGTATAGTAAATCGATAGATGGATAAGCCATAGCCTTCCGGGTTGTATCTCCTAGCGACGACTGGTGGACGTCGATCCTCGCCGTAGAACCTCCTCGAATATGCTCCAAGAAAAACCCTAGGTTTTTCTTCTCTTAATGACTCAGAGCGAGAAACTAATTTTTCTCTTCTTTTATTATAATGTGGCGCCAATTTGTTGTGTCATTGTTTTGTGAGGTACTATCTTTTATAGGAAAATAACTAGTCAATAGAGAGTTATCCTTTTCACACCACAATTACCTATTCCCACAAGGAAAAGATATTTGCAAAAGATAAGAGATAATTCCCAAAAATCAATCTCTTTATCTCTTTTCCATTAATTATCCAATAAATAGATAATTAATTAATTACACATGTGACATAATCTAGGAAAATTTCTTTTCCTAATTATCCACAATTGGGGGGCCATTTATGTCATCAATTTTAGTAGAAAATGTCTTTTTCTATTTTACATATTATTTACTAAATAAATAGTATTGCATATTCATTAAATAGACCAATTATTTAATTTATTCTCGAGGTTTCATAAAACGAAAACACTCGCTTTTTAGAGCCAACCCGGGACCATGGACATATAACCAAGAATTACAATAAATTGAATAAAATATTCATCGAACATAATATTTCTACTCAACTATTAATTCCGAATTACGCTACCATAAATCCTAAACAAAACTCTATCGATTATAGATATAACTTATTCTCAAAACGCCGAGTCGATAAGTGTCTATTGATATAATCATTACATATAAACTAACCCTCCATAGACTATCCATAATGAAGCAGAATATTTTTGTAAACCTTCTTTATTACATCTCATCCTTATTTACCATTAACCCACTAGTTGATCAATTAGTTCATAACTAATACGAACTCCCGGATCGATCGCTTTAGGATTAACAGATAATGGGATTGTCTTTCTACTTCCCGCAGAAGGAATGGATTCCATATCTCGTGAGACACACACTTTCACTCATTCTAGAATAGTGCCAACGTGAAAGTGTTTCGCATCGCGCCTCTTAGCGATCCTTAACGAACACATCAAACCCTATCTTGAAACAAGTAGAGTATGAAATCACTTCAGATTAAGGTTAATCCATATATGATCATCTTGTGATTTAATAAGATTTTCAATCACGGAATTACATGAGAAACTCGATTAAATCGGCCTAGTCCTATATGACTACATCATTTATAAATGCCCTACTTAGATAACCAATATCGACGGTCCGGATAAGACGGTCACACCATAAAGTGTTATGGGCGCATTAATGGTGGTTTAATCAATAGACCCCACACTTTGATTAAGTTCACCACAGACTAATAATAGTTCACGGTATCACCAAAACTTAATCCTTATGTGTGACACACACTAAGTTATATGGCTACATACGATACGACTTGGGGTTTTCAAGAGTGTATTTCTATAAGCACAAAGCAAATAATGATATGAGAATAAATCATTATTTTATAAATTATAAAACAATTACATAAATTGTCTTTCGGGCGCCACTTCCAACAATTTCCCACTTGCCCGTAAGGACAAGCAACAATTGCCCTTCGGCACTCTACATCTAACAATCTCCCACTTGCCCGTAAAGGCAAGCAAATCGCTTTTAGAGCACCACACCATTATTCTATCTATCCACAACATTCTCCCACTTGCTCTAAAGTAGATGAGACATATCTTCCAATTTCAAACCCACCAAGCGCCATTAGTGACAATAGATGCCACGCGACATGGTAAACTAATCACTAGGTTGTTGGTCGAGGCGATCTTTAAGACCTAAATGTCACCTCTCTCGCACGATCCAGATGATCGTGGTACTTACTATCAATATGCTCTTGACCTCTTGTAATTGCGAATATCGCTTGCATGAGCTACCTCTCAAATGTTTTCACAAGAAATGGTATCACCATCGAGAGTCGGAATCACTTCCGATCCAACAAAGAACATCTCAAGCCACACTACCTCTTTAGCCGCTCCAAAGCTGCTATGTATTCGAATAATAGAGTCAAACCGGCAAGGTCGGGATTGCTCCTGCATCATAGCTCCATCACTATGAGTAAACAATGAGCCCGAGATCGATTCACGATCATCTTTAATCCCAAAAAAATTAGAATCAGCAACATAACGATAATGTGTTTGCACCGTAATATACAAGCACATGATTACTGCTTTATAAAGATAGTTGAGCATGTACTATATCGCTATCCATTGCTCGAATCCAAGACTCAAATTTAATTGACTTTTAATAATCTGACATTCTCTATCCAAAAGAGAATCTATCCCATTTTCTCTCAGATCTCAAATTGAGAGAATTATTCCGTGAGGGGTTGGGTAGAAACCTCGTTGAATCTAGCATTCTAAAATGCATCATCATCTTAACAATAAGATTTATGGGATAATGCAACAACTTGTTCTCATGAATTCGACCAATCAAATTCTAAGAATATAGTCCACTTCTCCGATTCGTAGAAGCTTTGGCTCGCTGGCTTCTGACATCGATAACACACTCATGTTGTTTCCAATTGTTGCAAAGGTTATCCTTTATAAACACTAACGTCTACTAATTTACCAATATTGATTATCCAAATTACAAAAGACTCATCAATATTCTCGTCAAGCCCACACATTCCAAACATGTGACTTTTAATGACCTAGAGGTTTTCTTTAATCCATCAATGGATATAAGCATAGGCAGTCAATCTGCCATTGGATTTAAGCTAAAAAACCCTTTTGTTCTGAATGAATTCAACCTCTATTGTACTGCAAGAGAGTTTCAGGGTATCACCCATGTTAATCTTTCTACTTTCCATGGAGTCACAAGGTCGAGTGGTGAGAAAGTTCAGTGGCATCACCCCTATTGAACTATCTACTACTCAGGAATTACCCCTTGCACCACTTGGCTTTGCTTAGAAAGATTAACTTTCTTATGCATTTGACCCATTTTCTTTGTAGATCCAATTTTTCCCACTGGGCCTGATACACTCAGGTGGTTCTACACGAGTGTGAACAGAACTGGAGTAGCAAAACACCATTTACAAGTTTATGGCTTTAAACCAACCTCTATTTATCAAAATCCTATACAGTCATTTCAGAGGACCATAGGTTATCAATCACCCCAAGCAGGCTATAAATTCTCGTGATAATCACATGGGGTCAATGGTTAGACCATACTCCTCTCGTGATTTGGCGTGATTGATATTTCGATCTAGTTTGGTAGTATTAATCAAGATAATCCCTAACAACCAATGTTGGATGTTGTCCTGATAAATCGATAGTAACTCATTGAGTAATCAGATTTCAAGGTCTAAGGTTGTTATCTAAACATTCTTTTAGAAATGATGTAATAGTGTAATCGCCACTATCCAATCTTAAGAATATTATAACAAGACTTTACTCATTGCATTAAAGATATTTCATGAATAGTCATCATCCGAACGTGTATGCAAAATCTCCACCCTACCTTCAAGCACCAAGTGCTAAACGCTTCTATTTACGGAAGTGGAGTAGACGTAGTTCACTCCTTATCCATAAATTCATAAGAATCTTCTAAGTAGACTTTCGGTATTATATAATAATGTAAACCATTATTTTTCAACCAATATCTTAATTGAGTTAAGTTAAAGGTATTGAAGCATAACAATAACTATACAAGACAATCTATGGTTTATCCTTTCAAAGGAAATCATTTCACTCGGAGGTATGCCAAGCATTAGTGGACAAAACCATGCCTTAGCTTATATCTAAGCATGGAATACTCAAGCTTTCTAGTAATATCATAGATTCCTCCAAATATTTAGACAAACAAATCGCATGCTTTGAGTAGTCATTAGACAAAAAATGTCTATTACTCAAAAGCTCCCACTAGTTTGTATCCTTCATAAGACCCTCAAGGTCAATAAGAAAAGCTATGATACTTCTTAGCTCTCATTAACCTTTCCTAATTGAAAGTTTACTTAGTCATTTTTCCTTTAAGATATTGTTCAAAGACTCGGAGATAGGATTCACCCTTAACCGCCTTCGAATCTTATCTTTTGGGATATATTCACTAATTAATAGATGTTGAAGAATGGTTTATCTAAATACGGAAACCATTTGTCTTGATAGCCTATGATGTGTTACATATACCTTTTCAAGATTACTTAGTGGTTTTGACTTTATCGCACAAAATTCCAAGTCACGTAATCGTATACAAATGTCATATTTACTTTCTTTAAGGCAACTATATTATCGATGTGAAAGTGAATCCATTTGTTCCAACAAATCAAAATAGAAATTATATTTCTTTGATATTCAAGGATTAAAATCCAAATTTGTTTCCTTATATCACTCCCACTATCTCACCGGAAATAACTTCCCGCTGTGTACTCTTTTGATCATGAATGCCTAGCTACCTCGTTTTTACAAAAGAACTTAGCTGGTCATAATCCGGGTTAAAAAGTCTCTAATGATTCATAGGTTAGTAATCCAAATCACTTTCCTTATCTTATGCTTTTTTTATTAATGTTTCGTTTAGCCTTTAACTTATTTAGTTTAGATGACTTGCACTTGTAGACTTTTTATCTTCTCATTCTTGGCTTTCTATAAAGGAAATGGCCGTGAACTAGTAGTTCATTTGTGTGTATTACACAACTCGTGAAATTGTGGGATGTCTATTGAGATTGATACCAAATCATTCTCGCCATCTTTGAACTAAATTTGTTTTGTCTCTCGCTCAACACAGTGATAGCAAAGTGACATTCTTATCAATGTCACTTAAGTTTGAAGGCTTAAGAGGAACATCCTCTTCCTAAAAATTAATTTTCATTTTCGATTATCGAGTTCAACGCTCTTGTTACTTTTCACTTTTACTTAAGTCATTATTAGTCGCTTTATCGTGTTTAATGCTTTAGATACCTTTGAGATGATATGTAGTTGCAAAATAAATTGTGATGTAAATAAAATCAAATCATACACCACAACATATAATAATTTTAGGAATTATAAACGTGATGTCATGCATGCGCTTTATCCTACCATTCCAAGGAATTAATCTCACACCTACAAGGTCGCTTTCAGTGGTAGGTCAACATAGTGACGATTAGATTGAGATAATCTCTAAACAATTAACTAAGAATCGACATCTCCATTTAATTGTTGATTACCTTCCTTTTTCACCAAGATATTTCCTAAAATATCCTTGTGAGTGTGACCTATCGCTTCAGATCTCAAAGTACGCCCGAGTATGCCGCTTAGTGGTCGGTCGCTGACCCGACGAGTACCCAAAATCCTATCCATTCGGAGACCAAGCCATGCATTTTGATAGCGTGAAGGCCATCCTAAATAAATCAAAGCGCATGAGGCGTGCTCCATTCTCTCACTTGCTTGTGTCAACAGCAGAGAGGCCGTGGGGTCGGTTATCACCTTCTCCGCTCCCACTGCTATTTTTAAAATTAGGTAGTCTTTTAGGATTTTCTGCATTTCTTAATCATCCTAAAACAATAAATCATGAATATTTAAATTAATCCTCCCACTAGTTCATCGGTTCCAAATACCGCCTAACTAGTGTCTCTTATTCACAACTTTCCAATTTTTCGATTTTTAAATTCCTTTGTGAAGACTTACACAATTAAAATTCACCAAGAATTTTATAATAATAATATATTAGGACTTACAAATTTCCCACCAAATCTAAAAACAATAAATCACAAATTTAAAGCTCCCACTAGTTTATCGGTTCCAAATACCGCCTAACTAGCTGACACTATATTCATGATCTTCCAATTTATCGATTATTTAGAAATTCTGTGAAGTCATTACACAACAAAAATTCACCAATGAATTTTAAAGTCCTAATTTTTATCATGATAAAAATTTAGGATCTTAGAATTTTCTAATAATCGAAAACAATAAATCATGAAAAGCAATCATCAACTTATCGGTTCCAAATACCGCCTAGTTAATGTCCAATCTTTTCACTTTATTTTCCTAATTTTTGATTATTAAAATTCTATTTTTGTAGACACTACATAATTAAATCCTGAAAGAATTTTAGATCCAAAAGTTAAGTTATGTGAATTTTATATCCTGATAAAATTTCGTTTCTTTAATTAATTTAAATTATTTTAATCTATGTTAAATATCGTGTTCATACATGTCTAATTAATGTCAATATTAATTTTCTGCATGTATGCATATGCTAGAGTGGAATTCATGAATATGATGCATGACATGGTTATATCACATAAATAATCACAAGAGAAAATAAATGTGAAAAATAAACCATTGAGACGGACCGCTTGCACTTCGCATCTAATCTATAAATAAATAAACCCTAAGCAAAGAATAAAAATTAATCTACTATAGTCTTCACCGCCTCAGTATTTAATTTTCTCGCTTTTGTTCCTTTATCCAAAAATGCTCCAAATTGAGTTGGTACGAAGTCTCTTTTCTTCCTTCATCACCACCCGAGTTCGAATCCTGCCCCCCCTTCGCTTTGTAAATAAAATCCAACAGAAAAAAATATATATATCCGCACTAATCCGCCGCGGGATTCAAACTCAAATCAGAGTTTGCGATCCTGCCTTGACCATCATCGCCATCATGTCGGTTGTTTTATCTTCTTCAAAACCTATATATACAAATTTCGCCACCAAATCAA